>VWZT01011256.1:279744-455648 GCA_013397055.1 Pachycephala philippinensis
GCATTTCATGACTCAGTGCATTTGTATTACCATTTCAAAAGCACAATCATTTATCAACAGCAAACTTCAGGGCATTTACTTTCCATGCCCTGGCATTGCAAACTTCAAAGTATGTGAGCTTACCTATGAGGTACACGTGAGTGTGTGCTTCCTTTCCCAAAGCAGCTTCAATGGTTTCAACCTCCTTCATGGGTTGGACACTGTTTTCCTAATTTGGGTATGATTGCCTGGGTCAGATTCTACTGCCCTTTTTCCACTCAGCTTTTGATNAAATAAATAATGACTGGCTAGATGTGATCTTCAGCTTCTTTTGGAGGTTGTCCTGAGTCTCTTTATCTACCCCTCTCCCATACAAGATTGCTTTCTCTGGTCTGTTCTCTACATCTTAGCTGTAATCATTTCCCAAATAACCCCTTCTGGAATGAGCATCACCTAAACTTCAGCCTGTTTGAAATATATTACCTGCACTTCAGCATGTTTCAAATTCAGACATTTTCTTCCTTCAGACTTGATCTCTTTCTGTGCTCTGTACATACCACCACCAGTTTTCAAGGTGCCAGAAGCATCTACACAGACACTGCTCTGATTTTACTGTAAGCTGCTGCTGAGCTCTGGACTGTCACTGTTACAGATGGCTGGTAATTTAAAGCTACCTCAGGTATGTCCATATTACAAGGATTCTTACCGTGGCTGCAGCTAACCATGCCCTGAATTTTATCCAGTTTTCTCCTTAGCTGCTCCCACTTAAAATCTTTTAAACATTTCCAGTCCTTTCTCCAGGGCATGGGGATGAGGGTGCTGTGTGTGCAGTGCCACAGAGCTGGCTGAGCGCTGGGAACGGGAGCTGGTAGGAGGCTGACAAATTACATGTTGTGTTTCTGTGTGACTGGGTCTGGCAGGGTTTGTTATGTCAATGACAGTGCTGTGTAAATAGCAACCTGGCTCTTGAACACCTGTGTGGGAATAAGAAACCTCAAAACGGAGATCTGCTGTGGGAAGTGCCAGAAACCCCATTTCACTTCTCCGGTTCCTCTGATCTCTTTCAGTCCTGTGGGGGTTGAAGTTTCCCTGTGGCTCTTTTTAGAAGTTATGATTTCCTTTAAATTGTCACCTCCTTTTTTGGAGAAGAAATTATTCAAAGAGCAGACAGCCATACACTGCCTACCTTCAGATACAAACACATGGATTGCCCATCTGCCCACCAAGCAGTCACATGCTTGGCAATTTAAATAAAAACCACCTGGTACTGGATAAAGTGACAATACTGTTCAATTGATAGTGGGCATAAAAAGTATTGCCTTCCCTTCTATTTTCTACTATATTATGGTTTACAAATTCCCATCATTCGGAACAATTCAACAACAACAGAAAGATCTGAAGCTGAAATGGGTTGAATGCTTCAAAAAACACATAAATTAGTTCATGTTCATTTTGACAAAGAAGGTGGTTTGGGACTGCAGCGACTCATTTCTGTTGATGAAATTGGCTCACAAGAACCTCAGGCGTGTCATTTTACCTTGCAGAGCATCAGATTTCAATGTAAATAATCACAATTTCACAGCACTTAACTCCTGAGGATAATGATACTAATTTAATGGTAAATCATTTTGAAACCCTGGGGAGAGACATGTACTCTATAAATGTATGTTGAAGGAAGAAGAAAGCTCAGGCCTGATCTCCTTCAATAGGCCTGACACCACTTCAATTCAATTCAACTTCACTTTTACTTCAATTTACATAGATGTTGACTGTGTTTTGAATACAGTTGTCCATATCTTATTTTCTCACACAAAGATTAAAAGACATGTATTTTGCCTATGAATGTCATCTTGGTGTCCCTGGGACAAAAACATAACAGCTTCAGAGCTGTGAATGATGCTACATCATTTAAGACCAGACTCACCACAGAACACAAATGTTTACCTGTAACAGCTCATTACGTTGTGGTGGTCAAGAAAGGTCCTGACCTGCCCATTGGTGCACTCTGTTTCTTATATAGAAATTCAGTTCAGATTCTGGGAAAAGCAGCAAAATGCTGGTAAATGTTATCATCATGCGGGATCCAAGGAGTTAGAGATATGGGATTCCAGCTGTTCACCACCCTTGTTATTATTGCAGGAAAAGCAGCTTGGATGACATGCTCAAAGAGTACAGAATCCAAAAAAAAGGGTATATAAGGTTAACAACTTTTTCTGTTCGGTAAGTCATTACTTGGATAATGCAACTTCATATAAAGGAGGCATTTGAAAGTCCACTGAAATGTTTTCTATCTTAGACTTCTCTTGTTATTAATCTCTTTCTTTTTTTGCCTATGATGTGTGAGTGCCAACATAAGGCACCACTATAAATCACAGTAAGAAATAAATAGTCCCATTTATTATAAATAGTCCCCCACTTGCAGGGGGATATTAAACTTTCACAACCCCTAACTTCCTATTATTCCTTCACAAACCCATTGAATACTTCAGTAGCTTAATGCTGTGCAGGACTAAAACTGGAACTTAACTCAGAGTAGATGAGGCTTAGAAAAGCAGGCCCAGATGTCCATTTTCTATGTGCCCACTTTCAGTCACTCTCCCATCTGACTTTAACCAAGTCTTTCTAACACTAATGAAAAATTGTGTGACAGCTCCAGTGTGATGTGTTTCACTTCTGGGATAATCTGATAAAAGGACCTTTGTGCCTGTCAGTTGAGTTTGGAGGCAGCACACAGGAGCCTGTGCCGTGTGCTGGGCAAGAGCAATCACAGGAGACTTCAAATGTACCTGCCACTCTACTCTTTTATGGACCTTTCCAACTCTCCTGTTTTCATACTACATTTCCTTTTGGGCAGAGGTTAAAACCAAAGCCTGTATCTGTGCTTTCAAGAAGCTCAAAATGTGAATATTTTTGGACAGTGCAAAAGCAGGAGACAGCACCCCAGGCTTCCCCAAGGCCAGCGGGAAGAGCATACTACCTCCTTCAGGCTTCCTTTTAAGGAGTTGGGCTGGGGATGTGGGGAAAACAGTGGAATTAAATTGTTTTTATCTTCCTTTTCTTCCCCCCCAAAATAGTGATCAGCTCAACACTGAAAGTACAAGGTTTGTCACTGCTGGGTTTTGCAAAAGCAGAACACCTTCATAAAGTGCACCTGAATCTGGACACGTGACCATATCTTGCACCCATGAAGCTGTGTAGAACCAAATCAGGTTCTAGGAAAAACCAGATTATTTTCCACTATCTTAAATCTCTTGCAGGACTCATTACTGTGAGTGATTAATAAACTGTTGTTTATTAACAATAGTTAATAAAGGGGTTCTCTGGTGTCCTTGATGTTCTCTTTAGATAACATCTAGGAGAACGAATCAAGCAATTAGCCAGTTAATGTGCTGTGTGTCAGTGCTTCAGATGGATGTTTGATTGTGCTCTTCCTTGCCCTGAATCACACTGGAGCCATTTCACTTATCAAGGGAACACAATTGCTCCCAGGAACAGCATCCTCATTCATTATTTGTATACAGAGCATGCTCTTCTATTACAGCAGGGTCTGTCTGGATCCACTGTGTGTTGTGGTACCATCTCCTTGCTGGGAGGACAGAACAGTTTGACAGACAGGGCAGTGGTTCTGGCAGCCCCAGGAGCGGTGGGAACTTCAAACACTGGGAAGACAGAGGCTTTTGTCGCCTCATCAATGCAGAAACTCCCACTGAGTAGGAAGAAGTAATTTAACAGGCTACCTAGTTTACATAGAAATCATAGTTTGTCTGTAGTTTGGACATGCAAAGCTCACATACTTGGAAGCTCAGAGGCATGCAGGAGGTGTGTTACGTACGGGATTAAAACTCTCTTTATACTGTAACTGGAGACTGTAAGATGATGGTAAGGTTTTGGAGGGGAAGGGAGATGAGAGGAGGTAACCAGTGAAGCTCTGAAAGGACTGGAACCTCCTTGGAGCCCCTGGCCTTCTCCAGAATGCCTGGCAATTCAGCTAACACAATCCCTTCATTCCGTGCTCTGGGCCTGTCCCCATTAGAGCATTCCCCAAGTGGTGTTGGAGACAGCCACAAAGGGCAGCATTATGTCTGGGAAGTGACTGGTGTGTAGCTGGGTCTGGCTGAGAGAGAAAGACAAGCGAAAGCACTTCCCAGGGACAATGAGAGGCCTTGTGTCTCAGGAAGCTTCCCAGTCCATTAGCATCTGTGGAGGACAATGGCCTTGTGTGGTGGAGAGAAGGAGAGCGTGGCCTTGCTGGTGGCCCCATCTGTCAGTGTCTGAGGGCACTGCTCCTGCAGGATGGAGCCTGAATGGGCTCATTCATGGATAAGCACAGCCCCAGCATCCCGCTGGCAAGGGGTGACCATGGCACGGGGTTGGCACCCCTGGGCTGGTCTGGGATATCGAGTACCTTTCTGACCTCTGGCTGTGCAGCAGCCCAGCCTAAAATCTGTCTCTTCTGCTGGCAGGCAAATGAGGAAAGGCTTGCCCAAGGGAAGCACGGTGGGGAACGGTGGGAGTCCCCTCTGCAGGCTCAGTCCTGGATGCTCTCATCCTCAGTCAGGACAGGCACAACTGAGGTATCATCTTCATGGGCATCATCTTCACCTTGTGAGGGTGAACAGTCACCTTTCTTCTGCACAACTTTATATACAGCCTCCAACAGACCTGAGTTAAAATAATATTTTCTGGAAAAAGAAGTGCCAGCATTTGCTGAACAGGAATGGCATACACTTTGAAAGCATTGATATTTTCCCTCTATTTGTGACAGTTTCAGCTAATTTGCTTGTTCTGAAAGGCACTGAAAAGCTTGGTTATGCTTTTAACAAAATAGATGTTTGGTCCATTTTAAGACACACTGGAGTTTTCCTTTTTGAAGCAACTTTAATGCACTTTACTCTAAAATTGTTCATAGATTCCTCAAAATTCCACATTACAATACAATGTAAAGTTTATTTTTTCATCCATGAACCAGTTCCTCTGATCCAAAAATTTGTTTCCCCTTTTCAAATGGCCTATTTATTTTGTGAAATCACCACCACCACTGCACAGGACCAAAAGCTTTCAGCTTCTCTCAGGAGAGAGCTTTCTTTTGTGGAGCTCATGTTCTGTGGCCTTTTCTAAGCAGAACCCATGAAATATGCTTTGATGTTGAAGAGGTTTTATGAAGAAATGCAAAGTCCTTGTCAGAAATATGGAGCAGATATATCCAGGACCTGAAACAGTAAGTTTGTCTTTAGCTCTCCTCTGCAAGCACTTGAAAATAGGATGGACTTTAGTTTTATCAGGAAAATTTCCTTTTGAGAGAGAAATGTATTTGTGAACCCAAACAGCCTTTACCATTTACGGGAGGGGAAAAAAAGTGTACTTTGTTAAGAAAACATGAAGTCATGTTTACATTGCATCAATAGGGGATCCACTGAGTCTTTGACACTAAGGAGCTGAAATACACACTCACCCTGCCTCAGGTCCTGGGCAGGGAGAGCCCGTTTGGGATTGGGGTACAGTAGGTGCATCTTCCAGTTTTGTTTTCCATGGAAGAAGTCCAGAGAAGTATAACAAATAATGGGATCAGTTTGCTTTCATACATCAGTTCTGATCTGACCAAATGCACAAGTTTAGCTGTGCCTGATGATAAAACATATCCATGACCATAGGCACACTGTCTTGGATTCTAAGGTGTTTTGTGGGGAAATATTTTATTCTTGGAGCCAGAGGGAGCAAAACCATCTAGTCTCACCATCAACATGTTTTCTTAACTTTAAATAAGGTTAAGAAAGGCAGTAATTCAACCGTGGCAACTCTAATTGGCTACAAGTATAATCCAATAACCTAATTTCACCCATATTGTTAGTTGAGTTAATTGGACCTGCACAGCCACCAGCTAAATATATTGGTGTATGCAAATGGTGAAACTAATTTCCTCCATAAACCTTTCTTCTGCCAAAGTAGGAATTAGGTAGAACGGGTGGGGGGGAAAGAAGGCTGTGCTGATGTTGTTACTTCAAAAGATCAATTCTCTTCCAATTATTTGCTCTCTTTAGATAGGCAGGACAGAAAACATCATTAATTCCTTTAAATAGAGAGGGGGAAGGGAAGTAATTTCATTTCCACTTGAAGAGACTGCAGAGCAGAAGTGATTGAGCCTTTAGCTTCTCAAATCCAGCTGGAGCTTCACAGCCCCTGGGTCAGGCAGCCCCGTTTTCTTTGCAATGTTTGGAACGAGGGAACCTGCACCAAAACGAGTTCCTGGGTATTGCAAGGACTTGCATTTCCTGGAGGCAGAAGGGCAAGCTGATCTTCACTCTAACACTGATTTCAGCAGGGTCTTTTGCAGTAGAGGCATCGTAATTTGTACCATGCTGTGTATCAGCCAAATCCATTTCCACTGTTGGCTTAAGAGCCTTCCAAGAACATCTCCTGCAGTCTCATGAGGAGGACTGGCAGTCAGGCTGTGTGTCCAAGTGTCCACACCTAGAGTCATGAGCAACCTGATCTAGCTGAAGATGTCCCTGCTCATTGCCAGGGGTTGGACTATGAGAACTTTAAAGGTCCCTTCCAACCCAAACCGTTCTAGGATTCTATAATTTCTTTTTTGCCATCAATATAGGGGACAGTGTTAGAAAGTGAAGGACTGATGCGAAGCCCAGTTACTCAAGCAAGCAAGGATGGCAGCAAGGTTCAGTAACTCCAGTGCAAAGCTGACACTGTGGAGGTGAGGACCAGCATCCACATCCATAAATTTTGGCTTAAAAACTTTGGTTTAAATCTTCAGGGTTCCCTATTATTCAGCTCATGCTTTGCATTTTCTTTCTTCTGCTTTTAAGGATTCATGACTGTGTCTTTACACCACACCAGCTCCATGGACCCTCTTCATTGCACTTGGTTATTAGATTTTTTCTCTTGCAGACTGGAAGCATTGCAGGTGAATCACCTCTGAAGCTCTGCACTTGCCTCATGCCTCCCCTCACAAAGTTGGCTGCAGCCATGAGTGTGATAGCAGCAGCAGCATGTACTCATCTCAGTTTCCATCTCTCATAGGCAGTCCCAAATGAGAGGATGTGCACATCCTTGGGTGTCTTTCAACTGACTTTGGAGCAGGCCTGCTGTGATTTGGGACTTGCACTGTGTGGGGGAAGGAAGAGATGCAGCTTGTTATTATTATTTGTACTTGATAAGGGGATGAGGAGGAAAAGGAAAAAGGAGTTTTGAGGCAGTTAATGCTTTCCACAGTTACACTTGAATTTCAGCCCCTGCTAATATTCCCAGGGAAATCACAACTCACATGCATACGCACACAGAGAGGTTTAATTTCAGCAGTAAATGAAGTCATAATGCAAACAGAAAGCTAACAGCAGGGAAGGCTATGCTTGGCCAGGTCTGCTCGTACTACAAGCAATACATATGCACCAGTGCAAAAACTGGCCCCAGAGAGCAGTTAAGTCTTCCTAGCAGAAACACACACTGAGAAGGCAACCGTAACTTTTAACTACAGCTCCCCTCACCAGAAAGTGCTGTGGTCTTCTTTAGTATCGGAAAGGGAAGGGATGAGGGAGGGCAAAGCCCTGCAGAAATCAGGTTGCAAACCTTCCTGCTTTTAGTGAACAGAGGCATCAGGGCAAGGAGACACCTGGAACGAAAATGTTAGATTTACCTAGTCTGAATTTTGCTCATGTTTGTACCTGAATATTGGAAATGGGGAAATTACTGCAGAGTGTTCAGCAGAGGGCTGGGTGGGGAAAGTCACAGCTGAGGAGGTCATGGCATCACCTCTGCCTCTGAAAGCTGATGTTGAGCTGACTTTTTTGCTTTTTGTATTGCCATGCAACTCATGCTTTTTTAAAAATAAGACTAAATTCCGAAAAATATATGAAGCCAGAGTGTATGAAAAATTCTGAATTTTATGAAAGAGTTTACTTTTTTCCCCACAAGAACCTAACACTTAAGATACATCATACCAGGATGGGAAACATTCAAAAAATTTTCCAGTGACAAATCATTATCCGTTAACAACAACTGCACATCAGGACAGCTTTAAAATGTTCTTTTTCTTTCTTTCAACTTTTCTTACTCTGGTAGGAGAGCAAGCTTCCTTGTTGCAGTCTTAAGTAAACACTGTAAATATTTGGAGACTCAAATGACTAGATTAGCAGTGATGCCATCATTAACAGCAGTGACAAGAAAGTGTCAGGGTTGCAATTTTTTATGTTTTTTAATTGGCCCTGCATTTGTATTGTCAAAACATTTACCCAAGGGTGTGATTAATAATAATAGGTAACAGCTCCAATTATCCTCAAACATATTAGAAAATATCAGCACTCAGATATAATCTTTAAAAGCACAGCTTAAGCTACTTTTACAAGTTTACTGTGACAAGGATAAATACAGAGATAAAAATTTGAATTAAAACTCCTGCTTATTTTAATCAGGATTTGTTTGTTTTTTTCTTTAAGCATCATGGAACTGAAATGTTTATGTATACATCAATACTTATCTGAAGATCACCAAACATTTTGCCTGCAGTTTTACTGAGTTCTTTAAATCAGTCCCTGACACTGCCATGACATTGAGAAGCAAAGTCATCTGATGCTGTGTTAGTCATATGCAGCCCATCAGAGTTTTTGAAGAACAAAAATAAAACTGCACAACCCCTAAATAAAATTGAGTGAAAACATGAGCTATCTTACACATCTGAGTCAGAGGCTTTCCTTTGCAACCAAATAAAAAGCAAGCTTTGTGTATCCATATCTTTCATTTCCTTCCATCTTTTTTCACGTGGTGCATGGTGGTGCATTTATCTTTTTCCCATTTGTCATTTGCAATCAGTTCATGGACTTCTCCAAAGGAAAAGCAGTTGTTCACGGCCTCAGGAAGAGATGAGTTTACTGGCTGTGGGATTGGCTTAGGAAAGGATTTAGGAGATTTTTTTGTCTCACCTTTGACAAACCTTGTAGGACTGTGCAATGCAGGACGTGTATCAGCTCTAGTGAACAAACAACAATTCCTGATATTTATCCAGGAATTTTCCTCGTTCTTTACAGATGAAGAATCTATATCTCCACCTGTCCTCCCTCAAAAAATTTTAAAGACTTTAATGGCATTATGAAAACGACTTTAGTATTGTTCAACTTCTTAAACTTTTTAGAACCTTGGTCTCAATCCTATCATTTAAACCAAGGAGCAACATAAATTTTCCAGTGTTAATGACTAAACGGGGGGAAAAGAAACCTCCACAGTTTTTGGGCCCCAAAAAGTTAAAAAAATCAGTTCTCAGACACCTAGAGTATTGCTGTGACAGGTGTGTTGTTGGCAAGAAGAACAAGGGCTTTGTTTGATCCATAAATTATTGAAAGGAATCCAGATCCAAGTGCTCCATCTGTGTTATTTTTAATTGGGATGTCTCACAGGAATAGTGACCATGCAAAAGTCATGAGCTTCCTTGAAAAAAGACAGCTGAAATCTCCTTACTTTAAGGGCCCTTGGGCAGCATTTCACTTAAACATATATTTATCATTCACTGAGTGACGAGTCTTGCTGACATACAGGAGATTCCCAAGATACTGAGGGTTGGGCAAGTGTGCAAGTACTTTTGCCAGTTTAAGAGCTGGGTCATTAAAAATATGACATCAATGAGCTGTAGTTTGAATTGATTTTATTGGGGGTTTATTTTGTGTGTGTGTGTTGGATATTTTGTGTGTGTGTATGGTTTTCTTTCTTCCCCTTTTTTTTTTTTTATATTTAAGAACAAGNAGGAAAGGAAGGAAGGAAGGAGTGAAGGAAGGAAGGAAGGAAGGAAGGAAGGAAGGAGGGAGTGGGAGATGTATACAATGGTGAGGGGTCTGAAAGGACTCTGAGCCCTAAAATACTGCATCTAACATCCTTCTGCTGCTTATTCTGCACTTTGGTTATGTGAACAGCCTGTTCCCCTTTCTAATCCCACTAAACTGTACGTCTCATTGATTTCCTATGCAGTAAAGTCAACACATGCTGCTTAAAGACTTACTCCCTTTTATATATTGTTTTAATTTTGCTGCCAGTCATTTTCATTGACCATTGCTTTTGGATCATAAGGCTGAAAGAGGCAAAGCATGCAGTCTTCTGGGTTGTAAATCACTTATATATTTACTAATCCCTCTTTTCTGTTGCTTCTTAATTTTATTTTGATTTTTTTTTCTTTGTGCTCACAAGTGAAAGCTAGTGGGACTTTGAGTACATGGATGCCATCCCCCTCTGTAGGGACAACACAGCTGACATACTGCAGGGTAAAGTCCTCCACTTGCTCCACCAACCTCCCTGTGGGTGGGAAGCAGTGACCTGGCTGCAGCAGTATAGGCAGCATATCACCTCCCAGTCATATAAATCCACCGGGTAAATGTTACCTCAAAGACATTGTTTCAGGAGATGAATATGTGAAAGATCAAAAACAGCATCAAGATGCAAAAGGTGAAAATGAACTTCTGGATATTACAGAAATTAGGAAGAAAGAATAAGAATCTCTCTAGCTGAGAAGACTGGATGAGAATCTATCAGGCAGCTGCATTATCAATCTTATTATATTAAGCATAAGTGTAAACACTGAAAAATTCATGAAGCAGAATGAAACAGTAAAGCCTAGTTAAAACCCAGAGCTCCAGTTTGATATATGCGGTGCTGACAGGATAAAGTGAAAGGAAAGGAGAAAGAGCAAGGGCAGTTTTACATGCTCTTTCCTTCATGGATTTTTTAAGATGATTTGCATTCATGGAGTTCAAGTGCTGCAAAGTCAATCTGTGCACACTGCATAGGGCACATCTCACTGGTTCTCCTCTTGGCCCCAGGGAGCGTTTGCTTTGGTCAGACTGTTCAAAAGTACAGCCCTGGTTAGTGCAGATGAGGGCTAGACTTACCAACAGCTAAGAGTATGAGGGGAGAATTTAGGCATTACATGATGGAGTCAGACTTGCCTGGGAGCTCTTGGGAATGAGGCCATGAGAGTGTCAGAGTGGCCACTGCTAGGAATTGAACTTCTCTGTTGCAGTGGGCTCTACTGGACACGTGAAGACATTTCAGACTCAGTATCTGCAGAAATTCCATGCTTTGTACCTTAGTGTATATATTATAGCTGCCTGTGATGACCATGGTATGGATATTGCAGCATCAGGGGTATTCCAGGCCATGGAATATTGGATGTACTCCCCATGGGCCATGGAGGATGACGCCTCTGCGGGTCTAAGGCTGTGTGTGTGTGTGTCTGGGCACATCCACGTGCAAGCAGATTCATCTCCAGTTTCACTCAGTGCATTGGCTACTGGGATTTGATAACAAAGGCTGATAAAAACTTCTCCCTCTCTGTGGCTGTGCAGACAATACCAGTAATGAGGAGAGGGATCTGAGCTTTGACTCCAGATGCACAAAGAAAGCATAGAGCCTTTTAGTACTGAGGCTTTACATAAAGGCCTTGTATACAAAAAGGAGGGGGAAGTAAAAAGAGAGAAGCAGCAAAAGAGGTTGTGTGGAATATGACAACATGCTGACAAAAAATTATGGAAAACCCAGTGAGTAAGCCAGTTGGATATTATACATACAGGGAAAGAGGACAAATGAAAGTTGCATTGGAAGTTATTGGTGCCAAGGAAGAGCTGAGTGTTTTGCTTATGAAGATGCATGTGAGGTAAAAGGAATAACTACTTGTAGTACAGGGGCCATTTCCTTGAGTTTGGGGTGTTCAAAGATGAAAATTTTTTCTTTTCTTTCTCAGATCTTTTCTTTTTTGTGTCTCATTTTCCTTCATCTAATTTGGGCTGTTCTTTGTTATTGCCCTTGAGGTCCCAATGGACACAGCACAGCAATCAGTTCCCTTTACTTTAGGTGGAGAGAAGGAAACCCCTGGGGGACTTTTCCCTGCCCTCTACTGCCCCATCAGACAGGGCTCATGAATATCGGCATGAATACAGGCTGCATGAATATGGGCAGAGAGATGTCCTCATGCCAGGGATTTCTTTAGGCCCCTAAAAGTTGGAATGAAGAGATTTGGGGATATGTAGTCCTCAGGAATCTACTGAGGTATGCACTCTCATTGTCCAAATCCTCCATAAGCATGTAGTATCTGCAGCAATTTTCCTCCTGAAGCACTCTGATGTTTGCTTCCTTCATTCCCCACAAGGCACTGTCCTCCCCAACTCTGCTGGCCAAAATGAACCTTCTACACTCAAATCAATATCCCTTCCTTCTCCTTAACTGCAGGACTAGGAGATGAGGTACAGAACATAGTCCTGAATGCAGGGAAACATAACAGGATTTTTTGCCTGGAGGCAAAGAATATTTTTTTCTTTCTTCCCAGTAAAGATGCAGTGCAAGGGCTTGGAGTCTGTATTTAAGTTATTTGGTGGTGTGGAGTTTGTGGCATTTGGTTTCTAATTGCTGGGTCAGAAGATCTATGTGAGACACTGAGACCTGAAAAATCATCTTTCTCATCTATCCTAAACCAAAAATTTTGGATTGCAAAGTGGAGGAAACCTGTTGAAGCAGGCAGGTGGTGAGTCAGTCAATCGATCAATCAATCAATCAATCAATTAGTCTCAGAGTACCTGTTGGGTAAGGATGTTTCTTTTGATCTACACAGAAGTAAAGTTGTTCCAAACCCACAGGCAACATATCAAGGCCCAAAAACAAAGTGAAAAACCAGCAAAAGTTCTAAAAACTAAGCAAAGAACCAATCCAGTAGCTATCTTCTTATGACAGCAATGTAATTTTAATGGGTATATATGTGTGATAAACACAGACATACATGGACACAGACACACAGTCATGCACAATTTGTTTAAATAAACTGATTTGTTCCCTTTAACCACTTATGTCAAAGACAATGTTAACAGCTAGCAAAAGCTGACGTCCCTGGCAGATACCCCTTAGTTTAAGACTGATATTGATGCATTTTGATAATTTATCTTTATAAGTGGCATGATAAAGGAATGGAACAATTCAGAGGGTTTATCTGTTTTCCACCAGGTGGACTTTTGCTGCATGGCTAAGCTCTAAATTCATCTACATGGTGAGAAGTAGCTATAACCTGTAGAGACTAAATAAGCAGGAGTTAAGCCTCATTACCTGAAATTAATCTGGAAAAAAAAGTCAGCAATCCTGGTACTATTTTATAATAAACAAGAAGACTTCCACTGTACATGGAGCTCAGCTTAGAGGTCTGTACTAGCTCTGAAAATAATGTGCATATTTTTCAAATAAAACATGAAATCTATTTACATGCTATGACATCTTTATTTGCAACTCATCAAGAAATCCACTGACTTCAAGGCTGCAAGTGTGAAATAATTGTCTCCTTAGCACAGCTGACATTTGTAGACCTTTATCAGCTTTCATTTGGCTGAGGGCTAATGCCATTTTTTAGGGTTAAAAACCTAATTTGATCCCTTTTGAACTTCTTTCAAGTAGTAGGACCTTCTTTGATGAAATTTTTTAGTTATTACATTGACTACATGATGTACATACAGCCTCCAGTGACATTGTAGGCAGAAGCATCTCTGTTTTTCTCGGACTTTTTTCTGTTCTTTGTCTAGAATTTCACACCTCATGTCAATTGTTCGGGTTGTTCAAAGGGACAGCCACTGACTTTATATCAAGGCATTTTGATAGCTTCACCATGGGAGCTTTCATCTTTACTCACATTCCTTAAAAATAACTTATTGTGGAGAAAGCCCCATGGTGAGAGAAGTGTGCTATTTAATGCTGAATAATTGCCACACAGTTTTCTGCCCACATTTTTACACACTGACCTAGTCCTTCCACACACACAGGCACTCATAGATAAACACATTTACTCAGTATTTTCAGACATCTGAACAAATAAATCAGAGACAACTTTTCAAGCTCCTTGATATTCATGAGAAGCAGTGGAAATGTGTTCAGCCATCTCTCAGGCTGCAAAGATGAGTGAATCAAGACTCTGATCTGAGCTCCATCTGGATATGGGGAGAGGCGACACATACCTGACCTGCTTCAAGGAACAAGAATATATGCCAATGAACTATGCTCTTTGTGAGAGACATTCAAAATTCTTATACTGTCCTCAAATGAGATTTAGAAAGGGGAGAACCCATAATTTTAGTAATCTCCAGGTTTTTTCATTTAATAGTCCTCTGGAATTCTTTCATTTTTGCTAGCATGAATAATTTTTAACTAACCTTTCCCTAAAAAATTGCCTTACAGTTCCAAAATCCTTGAGAAAATGTATGTTCTGGAAATACTGCCACGCTCTGTCTCCAGGCTCAGGAGTTTTGCAGCATGCACAGCAATATGCGGGGTAATTGATATTTTTCCCAAGCGATGTGATGAGTCACTGCCCTCCCAGGGATTTCTGCATCCAGGCTTGGCACAGCAAGCAACTTAAATTGAAGTTACCAACAAGAAAACATGCTGCACAATTTTGTTGTGTCCCTTACTTCTATACAATCTTGGGAAAAAAACCCCAAACATTTTATATGCCCTCTTGTGAGTTATTAAACGTTTAACAGTTACTAACTCTCCTTCTCCCAAAAATAGATGTAAAAGATGACTGATATATTACAAAATGTTTGGGATAAGAAGTTTTGATGCAATTACAAACAGTAACAAAGCAAATCCTTCAGTCCTGCCAAATTCCAAGTCATCGCATCAGTTCTGGTTTTACTCAGGCTAGTTCACCAATTATGGGGAGATAATGTGAAAGAAATTGCATTGCTACTGGCCTTGGTTTTCCATTAGTCTGAAAATTACAAACATTCTGATTTAGTAGCAGTTTATATTCATTTTGTAGGGGTGTAACATTGCAGTCTCACTAGCTGGAAGGGAGATTAATTCATACCAGCCAAGAATCTGGCCCTTAATGTACTTAGATGTACTTTTGGTAATGAGCAAATTGATTCTGATAATAGCAGAATCAACCCAAATAGCACAGGAAGCTCTTAAGGCCAAGACCTTAGTAAGATTCAGAAAGAAAGATTGGACATTTACGTGGATAATAAGTTTATGTGGAGTCAGTCTGTCTGTTAACCTCCACCATGCCAAACCAACCCTCCTGTAGATTTTTGAGAGCTTCTCCCAACCCTGATTTCCATTAAAAGTAGCTGCTGGTCTGAGATATTAAGGAATATGATTTGGGTCCCTTACAATTTGAGCACCATTCCAAGTGGATAAGGTGTGTTTTGGTGTCTCTGAACATGACAAAGTCACCAAGCACAGTCCGTGCATTAGAGACCACCAGCTCAGGTGGTGAATAGCCACCTCTGTGCCCCAGGCCTCTCTCAGTTTGGGTGAGTACATTTTTCCCACTGGATCTGACAGCTATTTTTCACTCTGGCTATGACTTTGTTCCAAGGTGTTGCTGTTTCAAGAAGAGCTCAGTACTTTACTCAGTACTGGGAGCCAGTACTTTCCTGGAGACACTCTGCCTGCCACAGGATTGTGTTCAAAGCCACTCGGGTGTGACCGCACTGAGTTAAAGCTCCACGAGAGAAAGCCAGAAAAAGGCAATTCTTGCATGTAGTATGAAGACAGTACAGAATGTGGTGCAGTAGAGGTTAACAAACACTCTGTGAGGTCCCCATGGAATCTGATTTTATACTGGGCTACATTCCCATCTGTCACTACCTTCTTGTTTGAGCAGGCATAAATTCCTTGTAAAGTCATTTTGATTTTTGCATCTGACAAGTTACTCTTGTGTATCTGCTATTTTTCTCTGTTTCCATCCATATTTTTCTTACAACGATGCCTATCCTTTTATGCCCAACATGATCACACTGACAACTGCCAGTGCTTAAGCTGAGACAGAAATTACGATTGAGCTCAGCAATCCACCCTTCCATTTGAACTACGATCTGGGAGTACGAGATTGCAGCAGGACCTTAATTTCCCTGGTTAGAGCTGTAGCATTTGGGGCTGATGAAGTTCGCAGTAAACCTGTCATAAATGAACCTTACCTGATATATTATCTATCAAGGCAACGTAATGAACATCTGGTGGGGATTGTGATCTGTATGCAGTGAGGCAGCAACTATTACACTGCTGAGCTGATGTGCATTGATGTTCACTGTGCTTGGTGAGTGCAGCCATGAGAAAGCAGAATCAGGCTTTCGCTGAGCTTTTCCTCACACTCATCCAGGACAGAGATGCAGGCAGTTTGTGGGCCCAAAGGGCTTTGCAGAGTGCACTGAGAAATCAATACTTCAGCCTGCCAAGCTGCCAAGCAGCTGTGCACCCTTTGCTGAATCTCTTGGAAAATAAGGGTCTGTGATGAAGTAAGGTCACAAACAGGATTCAATTTTACACTGTGCCATGACAACTGATGCCAGCTGGCTAGAGAAAAGATGTTTTCTTCTGACTCCAAAACATGTAGCACAATTGGCAGGTGAGCCTGGATTCAGACATGTGTAGTGTTTTGTCACCCACTGCTTCACTGACCATGACAGAGGATCTGCAGGGAGCATAAGGCCTTCAGTGGGAGATGCACAGCTGCTCTGGCTTCCTGAAGGCTTGAAAACACATGGATAATTTATGAACAACTTAAGAATGTGAAAATGTCTGCACTGGGTGAAAACAGAGCAAGTGCTTTCAGGGTAAAATGTCATAAGAAAAGTGAAATCTTTGCATGAGAGGTTGGTCACTGTCACCTCTTTCTGAAGGATCTTCAAGAAAGGAGCAGAGCGAACGTCTTTCAAAGCAGACACCTGGGATAATTAGTCTCTCTCTTAAGTGACTGAAGGAAGGGAAAGCAGTCAGTGATGAGCAGCGCATAGTAGCAGTCTGTACAGATTAAGGCACTGAAAAGAAATGCTTCCTGCAACAATGAATAAGGAATACAAACAGACAGTGCAGCTACTCTGAATTCAAACAGACAACCAGACTCAGTCTTACAAACTGTGTGTGTGGGTTGAGTGTTTGTCTGTCTGTCTGTCTTTGTTTTCAATTCACAACAGCAATGACCCAGACCCCAACATTACCCAGACATCATGCAATACAAGCAATGTTGTAATATGGATAGACAGTCTCTTGGCTTTTTATT
Organism: Pachycephala philippinensis; assembly: GCA_013397055.1. NCBI lineage: Eukaryota > Metazoa > Chordata > Aves > Passeriformes > Pachycephala > Pachycephala philippinensis. The sequence continues at coordinate 296,750 of VWZT01011256.1, forward strand.
TCCTTGTCTCTAAAGCATCTGAATAGCAGCATGAGCAACTTGGCTGAAACGCTGTCAGGGAAGAAAAAGTTCATGCACTTGATGAACAAGTTCATGAGGTATCAATCCCTCTGTCCCCTTGCCAGGGATCATGTTTCTCTTTAGTATTCAGTCTAATCTTACACAGATTCCTGCATTTCCTTTCCAAGACACATCCACATACCTTTCTGTCAAAGATCAGACTTGTGGAGCTTTAAAACCTGGATTTTAAGGACTTTGTTTTCTTGAACTGAATAGGTTTAGGGATTTTCATAAGAACTGGAGAACTGAAACTGCCTCTGTAATGGAGATCACGGAGTCCAAAGACCTGTCAGTGCCAGACCTGGAAATATGACCTGTTCTTGATTAACAGCAGGGTGGAGCGAGTTAATTTCCAGGTTTTCTCCTCTGTAATGCATCTTACTCATGTCATTTTAGGGTGTGCAGCACATTGCCAGATATATGGGGTTCGAAAGGAAGGAGTCTGAGGTTTCCTTTAATTTGCTGAAGTCTATCTACTCCTAATCTAATAGAAAACACATATGTGATGGGATTTATACAGCTCCAATTTGTCTGATTTGCAGACAAAGCAGGATACAGCCGGGATGAAAATGAGCTGCAGGGAACTGTGAATTCCTCAGGGAAGATGCCTGGAGGAGATTTTATCTTCAGATGGAGGCAGGTTGCCAGAAAGAGACCTTTTCCCCAAAAATGGGGCAGGAAAGAGTTCCCCTCTTACCCCAGGGCTTGGGGTTAGCTTCTAGGCCAGAAACGATTCACTGGGTTAAGGAAGGCTGACAGTGCTTGTTGGACCATTTCACAAACCCTCAGAAAATGGGACCGTTACCATCAGTGCCACCCATAGGCAACACTGCTCAAACGACCTTTCCCAGATACAGCTTTCCCTGCTGAAAGGCCACTTCCCAGCAATTGCTGAATCATCAGCTCCAGTTTACTAGAAAAGCTGTTTGCTTAGCAGAAAGGACCCCGTGGCAATTTAAGTTCATGTCCTGAAAGGAATTTTTATTCCCCCTTGTTTCTCAGTTGTTTAAATAGATAGTGTTATGTCTCACATTTAAATTCTGGTAAACTGAGAGGTGGAATGGGTTTAAGTGCGGGTTTATGCACAAATCTGGATGAGGCAGAACAACCCTCTCCATTATGGCAAGCATGTGTGTGACCAAACCCTATCTCATCCAAAGTCATTTCCTAGTTGTGGGAAATTCCAGAGGCTGACTCACAACAGCCCTTCACAACACAGATTTCTCCCCAAACCATGCCCCCATTCAATGCATGGGTACATAAATGCATATCCTATTCTGAGTGCAGCCTCCATTTCCTTGTGACACAAAGGAATTTATCCTCTTTATACACAGGCAAATAAAGGGGAAAATAAAATTTAATTGTTCCAGAGTGAATATCTGCCTCTGGTATTCAGTTTCAAGATCAGGGATAATATAATTAATGCAGGTAATGGATGGATATGGAAAACAGACGGCTCTACAGACTCATTGTGTCAGTGGTCACTAATCAGTATTGTAGATTATTTGTCTCCAAAGTGTCTCTCTCAATGAATGACTCACTGAGGACCACTCTTCACTACAAAGGCAGGTTAGTATATTTACAGTGGCAAAGTTCTGGTAGTGGAGATACAGCTTGTGCAGCCAAAATAATTCTTTTCCTGGTAGTAAAACCACTTCCCTAATTGACATAAGATCTACTGACAAAAGGGCTCTTTTGTTATAATGAGTTGCATCTGCACAGGGAGTTGTGACATTCAGACTGTACAAAGTTGAGTCATCCTGTTTTGACTATGAATGAATGGGGCATCTCTCAATGTCAGTGCAGCGGAATCCCAGTGGTACTTGTTATGCAGGAAATTTCAACTGTGAAGTTAAAGTGTCATTTTAAAAATCTCCTTTATCTGAGTGGAAATGTAATCATTCCCTCTTTCATGATTTTCCCTTCCCCTTAAGGTATGTTTAGGGATTGGTGTGAAATGAGTTTCATTATCTCAATCCTTTGCTCCTTTTTTGTCTGAACAAGTGCTCCACTACACTGGTTGCAGTGTCCTTTGGCCCACGGCTGACATCACCTGCTGATTGCCTCTGGTCAATCTGTGCTGCCTGGGCAAGTTTCCTCATGAGCGTAAAAAGGAAATTCTGCTCCTGAATTTGAGGGAATTAAGGAATAATACTGTTTGGTGGATCCCACTGATATGGTTCACTATTTCCATTGAGATGCTTGATTCCATTTTCACAGAACCATAGAAGATTCTGAGAATTCAGGTCTCAGAATTTTTCTGGCCATACAGAAGTTTGAAGAAATTCTCCCTAATTTATGTCTCCCTCTACGAATCCTACCAGTGTAGAGTTCACAGGTGAATGGTGTCAGAATGGCTGAAGTAGATCCACTTCTAGGTCTTTAAACAGAGTTCATACCTTGAATTAAACTTGAACCAAACCCCACTCTAGTTGCCAAGTTCTAAGAAGGGCATGATCTTCTGGCTGGTGAGACAGAAGGTGGCCAGCTGGGATTCTTCTGTCACTGACTAAAGATGTGGCTGTTTCTTAATCACCGTGGAAGAACAAAAGTCATGTAAACTTGGCTCTGAGGCAGCCACAGAGACAGCACTTACTGACCTGGTTGGACTGCCAAGACGCTGGAGTGGCTGGGAACAGATCCAAGCTCTGCTGAGCCACAGCCCGGAACATGCTCCTTTCCACCAGTCCTAACACTTGTAAATATCACAGCAGCTGCTGGGTGAGGCACCTTGTACAGAAAACAAGTTAATTGTATGTAACCAATGAAGTGGTGTTACTGACGAAGCTGGTCCTTCATGTTTTGTAATATTCACACCACAGTTAATTTGGGATATTATTTCTGTATTAAAACCTTTCTTAGTATTGGAGCTGCGTTACACCAGCACTGTGCTTTCTGCAGGTGTAGCACAAGGACTCCAGGATATTTATACCTACAGTACTTCGAGGCAGTGGAGTATATTAAATTCCAACTCAGTGGAGATTTATTGTGTTCGAATGAACATTGCCTACAGTACAATAACTCACAGAGATATGAGGGAACATGCTACTGGTACAAGAATTTGCATTTCATAGTTTAGGATTGTAACCGATATATAAGGTGGTATAATCCAGAGGCTTAGCTGTGGGACTCTGCTGAAGGTCATTTTTGCTGAGGATAGATATTGCCTGGATTGTGGAACAGCAGATCCAAGCTGCTGATGTCTGACTCAAAAGAAATGCAAACAGCTCTACTGTTTTCACAGTAAATATTTGCTAGAGTACAAAACCTGAAATTTTGTCTTGTTCATGCTTATTTTTGTTTGCTTTCTAGTAAATGACTGTGAGATGAGAACACGTATTAAATTAATGAATTTTAAACAGAGACCAAATAATACATGTCCCTTAACACCTTACTTTAAAATACAAGGAATGGAAGCCTAGGAAGGATATTTGTAGACCTAGAGAATAGTGACAACTCCATGCAATTTGTCACAAAGCATACAAAACAAGTCTCTGTGTGTCAAATGAGGCAGCCTATTGAGATTAAGACAGCAAAGTAAATATTTCTTCCTCTTCAGTCAAAGGTTGCATAAAGACAACCTCCCTCTTTATGTTAAGACATTACTCTCTTCTTGAGTCTTTAGAGTAGTAAAACACAAAGCAAGGAAAGACAGACCTCTGAGAGCCAAGAAAGTCCATGACTTCTAGGTAAAGATTGAGTTTTCTATTTCTATTGAGAAACAAGAGTCACCCACCATTTCTGTGCCTTGGTCATCTATGTCTGGATCCCCAATTTCAAGCAAAAGTTGTTCTTCATTTTCCTAGTGCTAATGTCAGTGGAGAAGCTCCCATGGACTTGAACCAGGATTTGGGCCTTTGCAAATGATCAATTTACAGGTTTAGAAGGGTTTATGCTGCATTCTAACTATTTAGACTTGTTTGTACTTTTATATATTTGTTATACGGGAAGATCTTGTTCAAAGCAGGTCATTGGAAGTGGCAGGTGCTCATCTCACTGCAAGCCCCTCTGTGGCTCTGACCCATACAGAAACACTAAGCAAAAAGCACCAGTTTATCGGGAAAACCTCATCCCCCACCTCCTCACCAGCCTCTGCTGCTAAGAAGAGTAAAATAAAGAGTATCAGACTTTGAGTAAGATTGAAAAAGAGGAAAAAATATGCTCCCAGCAGGCAAAATACTGGTGACATTCTTAATAAAAATGAAACATAAGACAACAGTAGGGCAAAACTGAAATTCATTTTGCATGTCAAAGAATAGGTTGCATTTAATTTGTTTGGGATATTTTACTAGGCTTCTATTTCTTACAGAATAAGTTCAAGGTTATGAAGTTTTGCTAGGACTAAATGCTCATAAGGCTTTGAGACAAAAGAGAATAAAGCAAAGGAAGGTCTTCCAATTCAGTTTTGATTGATGAAGTCTTTTGTGAAAAATCCTCGTTTTCCTTCTCAGTTTTGCTTTGAATTCATATTTCAGAAACTAAGAAGGGGCAGTATGAAAAATGATACCGTGACAGCTGTATTTTCTTTTAGAGAGTCCTCATTCACCTTTATTCCAAACTTGTTGAATTTGTCTAAACATTTCCCAAATGCTACCGCAGGACTTAAACGTCTGCAGTCTTGAGCTGAATTTGATTTTGCTTCTTGCTTAATTATTGCTTTGTAAGCTTTAAACCACTTGATTTTGGTCAAATCTGTAAAAGAGCAGCTTCATTTGGACTCCTGATATGAACAATCAGTAATGGGGGAACTTCAAAAGCTTCTGAAAGGCCATGATAAGCCTCTGAATTATGGGAGGTTTATTAAGGAATTTCATGTGAGTTCTCATGATGTGTCCATGGTTTGGAAGGACAGGAATGAAGGAGCCCTGGGAAAGGGGGCACAGAGCAGTCTCCAGGCATGGCACTCTCTTTCCCAGATGTCCTGATGGGCCTTGGGCTGGCTCAGCCCCATGGCAGTGAGGGGGTGGGGTGGCTGGAGGGAACCTCCATGGGTGTGTGCATGAGGTGTCCCAGTTTTGGCCCTCTGGATCTCCTGGATCTGCAGTTTCTCCACTAGATGTCTGTGTGTCCTCTCCAGAGCCTCCAGCTGCAGCTGAGAAAGTCTTGCCAAGCAACCCTTTCCCCTCAGTTTTGATGGAAAACAAGTTCAACAGCACTGCTTTCAACATTCCCTTTTTTGGTGCAATTCCAGAGTGATATTCGAGAATGGTGTGGTTAAAATCAGCTGCCCACTTTCCAGAATTTCAAAGAAAAGAAGCAAAAGATGTTCCCCCCCCACCCCAAATATTTGGGATGACTGACTGACAATTGCCTTAGCTTTTATTCAGAAAAAAACCGAAACCAAATAATTTCAATTTTCCAAATTGTGAAGAGAATGTTTCATGACGAGAACTTTCAAACTAAATGGTTTACATGACCCACTATTCCTCCATCCCCATTTTTTTTTATTTTTATGGAATTTAAAAATAAAACAAAACAATAAACCTTTTGCTTTTCTGAAGATACACAAGCACCAAAATAACGAACCAAAACCATAACAGTTTGTGAGGAAACGGCCGTGTTGAAATGCATGTGTTTCCCCTCACATGAGGCTGACAGGACTATCTGCCAGTAAATACAGCGCTGGCTGGGGAAGACAGGACGGTGCAGCGTGGAGGTTGCCATGAGGATACTTTGCTTCCCTTTCCCTGTTGCCCATTGCCCCACGGAAAACCAGAGGTTAATCACAGCTCGTACGAGTGGGATCATCCTCAGGCTGCCCCAGAGCTGTGTGGCTGGGCCTGTACAGCGCCCTCCCAGACTAAAGAATTTCAAACTACAAGTTTAGACTATTTTAGTTTTTTTAACTCGTGCTTAGTCAGTGTGCATTCAGCAGAAATTTATGGAGTTTTTGTTTTCAAATGAGATAGGAGTGCAACATTTACACTGGTATAAGTCCAGGAACATTAATCAAGGAACAAATTCATCTTCTGATTCTTTTTGTATTTCTAAACCAGAAAGAAAATTAATGCAGGTAGATTTGATGATTTGTAAACATCTGTCTTTTCATTTAAATTGCATTCACAGAATAGATACTGAAATTTTTTTTTTTTTTTTTCATTTAAAAGCCTTACTGTATTGTGGTGATTTTTTAAAAAGCAGAAATAACCAATTTCATGAAAACCGTAAGTGTGAAAAACCAATGAACTGCAAAGTGCAATAAATCATTTCTCCAAAGAAGTTCACCTACCTCAATTTTGCTCTCTCTTAGGCTGGCTGCAATGCTGAGTATAACTACTGAGGAACAAAGTTACTTCATAGGTTTGTTAGGAAAGATATTAAAACGGAATATGACCCACTAGCTAAACAGAAAAATATTGACATTTCTTTTATGATCCAACAGAAATAATTTTAAAAATATAGTACATGACAGAGGTAATTTTTATACAAAGGTCAGAAATGCAGTTAATGAAATTCTCAGCTACTAAAACTTCTAAAGTAATACAACTATAATATTGTCTTTTTGAAAATAGAAACTGTGATTAAAAAGGAAGTATTTTGGAAAATTAATTCTCAAAGTGCGAGGGACGGTGGAAGAGATTTCCTGGTTTTACCTAAGAGCTGAGTGATTAATAAAACAAAATTAATCTCTTGCTAATCAATGTGAGAACTAAATAGGGATTGCCCAGATTAACTCACAACTCATTTTAAGTGTTGAAAATCTGTAGAGATGTTAGTCTGAGAGTGGGTATTTAGAGGAGAGAATTAATCTCTGCTCAAATCAATGAAAGTTTTGTCTTATCAAAGGCAGGAAGGACGTTTTAATGTTAAGTGAGTAAAGAAGACACACACCCCCCACAAGCTCCAGAGGTGGAATTATATGCAGAAAATAACTAGCAAGTAGTTTTGGATAATGAATGCATTCAAGAAACTAATGATCCTTTGTGGAGCTAAGATTTCAACCGTGGCATTCATGGGCATGTTGGTGACATCAATATGTGGAGATAGATCAATGTTATTTGAATTTTTTAGCCACAGTGTTCGTTGCATCTTTTTTTTTTTTTTTTAGGAAAGATATTAAAAAACAATGATTGAGGATTTTAGGAAACGGGAAAAAACCTCCGAATCCAAAAGCCTGTGTAATTCTCACTTAAGCATTTTGATTTTATTGGAATTTGATCAAAGTCCATCAAAATTAAAGTGGTTGAAGAAAAACGATTAAATTAAGAAAGCTGAGTAGATAATAAGGTGCAGCTTATTTTTAAGTTGTCTACTAGAAATGGCAGTGAAAGATTAATAGCAAACAGTGCTGTATGTCACTAAGCAGAGTAGAACCAGCATGAATCTTCTGATGTTCACACATTATTTTTTTGACACTTAATTTTCTTTACTGAATCTTTAGTAATCACCTCTTGCTATAACCTGAAGACACAAACGCTTTCCAGATGTTTTCTGTCCCCATATCAAAAATCTGATAGGAGGAGATCACAGGCTAGTCCCAGTGTAAGTAAAATCCATGGGATCCACTCAGCAGACAGACACAACTCTGTGTTTGGGTGGAGAGGAACACTGTGGGAGATGCACAGGGCAGCCCTCACACCACGCCAGGACATCATTTGACAAGAGTCAGAACCAATTTCTAATATCAGAACTGTTGCAAGGAACCAAATTGTTTTATTCTGGGTTTAACAGCAGTGGATGGAGGTGACTCATTGGACTGGATGCTGGTGGCTGGTCAGAGAGCAGAACTCTTGGCCCCTCACACCCACAGGAGTAAACAGAAAGTAGAAGCAATAATCACACTTGCAAAGAGACACACAGCTTCTCAGTGCTGCAGAGAAAGCCCAGCTTCACCAGGTGAAAGGAAAATCATTAGCTGAACCACTTGAAGAGGAAGGAATAGAAAGAAGAATGAGAAGGAAAATTGAGAGCTTTTTTAATTTTAGGAACCGACAAATCAGGAAAAACAATGGCTTTGGCTAAAACCTCATTCTAGTTTAATGTGCAAGGGAGGCAGTTGATTTTTTTTTTTGAAGCAATTTATAGTTAACATTGAAAAAGGGAAACAGATGGCAATCAATAACCCTGGGAAATTGTGATGTGCAAAAAAAGTTACAGGAGGCTACAAATATTAGAGAAAAATCCATGCTTGTAAGTCATTCAGAATTCTTCCTTGTCAGTTATATTAGGTACGAAAATCCCTGCAAAAGATATTACTCTTGTTGGTAGAGAGAGATAATGAAACATTTTTTGGTGCAGAGAAAGCCAATTTTTTTCAAAGACAACTTTTGTCCAGTAGCTGAAAATACAGGTGATGAGCTTTTCACACAAAGATGAAGAACTTTCCAATCCATGAATAAAATGAGGATGTTAGGCAATTTCTTGTAGAGAATATTTTCTGTCCGATAATAGAATCTAGGAGCTAAAAAAAAAAGAAAAAAGATTATAACAGAGGAGCATCTGTCTACCTGATCTTAGTGTGTAATTAACTTTAGCTGGCTAGGGAAACTGCAGAAGGGAAAGACAGTGCTAATGTTGGACTGATATTAAAAACAAAACAAAACAATCCAAATATGGTGAGCTGGTAGCAGAAATGAAATAGCAGCTGAAGTTATTGGTCTGCTAAGCTAACCCCATATGGCTCACAGGTACACTGGTGGAAGGGCTATACTACATTTTCAGGCAATAAATACTGAAAAGACAGGAATATAGTTGCCCACAATTAAAGTCAAAAATTTTTTGCTAAATTTTAGGGAGTTCATGATGGCGTGATAAGAAATCATTTTGAAGTGAAAGAATCAGGGAATAAAATCTAGCATTCTCTTTTTAAGTAGCATGAACAGAAATACTTGCAAGAGGATGAGTAGTCTGATAACAAAGATGCCCCTTCATCACCCTGGACAAAGGTTAAGAAACAACCAACACTGGAAAGTTTGAAGAAAAATTTAGAGAATGCAAAGCATATTTTATTTAGACGGGAATATTAATGGTTTCAAATACTGAAAGTTATGAGTTATGAGTTATGAACAGCTCTATTTGGAAATGTGCAGTGAATTGTTTTATAAGAAAAGAGCAGAAAAGTTTGTGCACTGCATGAATTTGGGCAAGATGGATACAACCTGCAGCTGATTAAAAGTTGTATCTGCTCACTTCCCTGTGTTTGTGAGTAGGTGGAAATTTGTTTGTGCTTTTCATAAACTGCATTCACATAGAGAAAAAAATAGGAGATATTAAGAACCTCTTTTGCCTGGAGGAGAGATGCACCACAAGAAGCAAAGGCTGAAGTTGAATTAAGACTCAAAAGAAGCTTTTCAGAATACATGGTAATAGTGATTAACTACTGGAACAAAGTACAAGGAAAGGGATAGAGACAAAGTCTCTTCAGATTTTACAGCAAAGTCTGAAAGCTTTCATAGCAGACAAGCTTTAATCTGAGACAAAGAATGCTTTAGTTAAATACAAGTTATTGGACTCAGGGCTGGATAATTGGGTGGCCTGAGATATTTCAATAAGAAAACAGAGATCTCTTTTGATCTTAGTCTTGTGAATCTGTTCACAACATAGAGTTGGATTCTATGTAATTCCTGTTGCAGAGTTCCTCCAATTTACTGCTGTACTGAGACCAGTGAGATGTTTGATTTCAAATTAATTTTCAGTCAAGGGCTGTTTTTATTTAGAAAATCTTGATAAAATACAAACCAGTGAGAAACTTGCTTTTTCTAGAATTTATCAGCTTATTGTAAACTTCTTGTCATCAGTCCTTGTTATACTGTCCTCTGGCAGGTAAAAAATGTCTTTATTATCCAGAAATACTCCTTGTGCTTCTCTGGAAGTATTTTGTCACTTTTACACTTCCCTTTTTCACAATTTTGGTGCATATTAATGGAGTTTCAAGTTACAAAATAGAACTTATCAATGGGAGAAGGCATTTTGTCAGACTATAGGTAATAAAAATAATTTCAGGGCATGCAGACTGGGATTGAAAACAAGGTGAAGGGTGTAGGTTTATTCCTGTATTGAAAGCTTTGCATCATGGGAAAATTTCCTATTGTGTAGCAAAAAAAAAGCAAGATGATGATTTTGAAATGTGTTAATTCCATCCCCACTGCAGCAGGGCTCCCACGTAAATGAAACCAGCAGTGCTGGGGAAGGACACATCACAGCTTTGGATTCCAAACTAAAATATTATCCTCCATTTTCCACTTGCTTGGTGTCTTGTGTTCTCATTTACAGCAGTGCAGAGTGCAGTGTAGGTACAAAACAACATTAGGTCAGATTTTTCCATTCTTTTACATCAGCTGTAGCATCCGGCAACCTATTTATATCAGCTTTACATAGCACAAACGAGTGTGTTTATGCAATAGAGACTGCAGAGGTGCTCCCACTAAGCTTTTATTTCTTCAAAAAAAAAATTAGAATTCTTCTCCATATTATCCAGGTATGTTGAATTACCCCCTTAATATGTTTTCCTGTAGAAAATACACAATGTAGTGGTTTCTATTATCTGTTGATGTAAAACAAAGTAATTGACTTTACATCCTACACTCAATACTGTGAATATTCAGGTAGAGCTCATCTTCATCTCTTGTGACTTCACATCACCTCTACTGACTTTAGTGGACCCAGAAGCATCATGATCTAGTCCTCTTCTTGGAACTAGGTTCCTTATGGCCTCAGATATTTGGTATATTTACAGTTGTAATACTTCTATTATCACAGATATTTAGTACATATTTAAAAGATAATGAGGCAAAACAATTGTGCAGTGTGCTATCATGAAGCACCTCCCTCACTCTCATAGCCCACCCATCAGCTTGCTGTAAGCTTGATCAGTTCCTTAAGAATGATGAATAGTGTTAAAATTTGCCATATTCCTTTCTGCCAGATGCTCTGAAAAGCCTGTTAAAAGTCTATAAAACAAGCAAAATAAGTTCAGTTACGCTCTGCACTTTTTGAGCACTGCTGCTAGCACAAAAATTGATTGATTGTGCTTTGTGCTGGTCTAAATCTAGCCTGTTCACCTGCAAAACACTGCTTTCTTGTACTTTTTTTGTTATCCTCAGCAACATTCACAGAAGAAGCAGGGAATGCTTTTCCTGGTACAGGGATTTCTCTGTAAGTTTGGTACTTTCTTGCCTCTTTTCTCCTCTGTGTGCTAATCCCATTAAAAGATTCCCTCCTTGCCTTAGCGGCGTGTCCCCCAGCTGCTGACCAGCATCCTGCTGCTCCTCTGCCACGTTCCTGCACAAAGCTGGAGCTTGTCACATCCCTCTTGGCACAGGGATGTGCATGTGGAGAGATGGGGGTTTGATGGCTGCCTCGGAATTTACTGGGAACTCTCTCTGGCTGCATCAATGTGTGGTGCTCAGGGCAGTGATGTCAGGAAATGCAAGGGAAAAGCGTAGAGCAGAGGTATTGTCTCATCTTGGGAAATCAAAGTCTTGCCGTGGTAGCTGGTGAAAAAATGAAGCAGCTGTGATCTTTTTCTTTTTGGCAGGAAGCGATGTAAAGAATGCATTTGTCTCAGCTATAATTACTACAAGAAGTTAGGCTTGTAAGTGTGTTGAAAATTTTGAGGACAAACAATTTTCAGGAAACATGTAATACAGAATCATTAAACCCAGAAATGGTTTGGGCTAATGTGAAGTTAATGGGAAACCAAAGGTGGATCCTGCCACAGATATGTAGACATTATGGAGACAACATTTTTGCATCACTGCTGAAAGATGAGTGAATATTCAAGATATCTGGAGGAAAAGTGAAAGAGAGGTTATGGTACAGTTGGAGTGCTGGCCACCAGCCACAATGAGAAAACCAAGGTGAAGGACAACAGTCTAACTTCTGGTGAATGAGAGGAATGGAAACTGGTGGATAAGTAAAGAAGGAATCCAGCAGTCTAATAATGGGCAATTGAACAAAGTGAAGAGAGAGGAGAGGATTGAATTAGGGTAAGAAATGTAAGGCAGCAGAAGAACACAAAAATAAATTTAAATAAATCTGTAAGAGAGCTGGTGGGGGTGTTCAAATTTAAGATGCTGATAGTGACAAAGTGCAGGCAAACAGCTGGGTCTCAATAAGCAAAGCCTGCAGGTTTGGTGACAGAAATGTTATTCTGAAGACCTTGTGGGACCCTGAGTAGTCCTGGGGAAGCAGAGGAGAGAAGTGTACCAGGTGCAGGGGACTAAACTTTAAAATTTAAAAGGTAATAAACAGCCTTTGGAAAAGAGGAAGGGTGATAGAGATTACAAAGAGCCACGGAGCTTCTGCAAGCAGACTGTGAGCATATGGTGAAGGCATAAACAAGGTACTGAGCAAGATTAACCAACGTGAGCAAGCATTGCTTCCAACAGACACATCACGTTCCTTGGAGTAGAAAACCCTGGAGGTGTTTTGTGTGTCTGGGAAAATGCCTTGCATGTGCCTGGCTGTACAAACAGTCATTCAGCAAAATCATAGAATACTTTGGTTTAGAAGGGACCTTTAAAGGCTGTCTAGTCCAACCCCCTTGCAATTAGCAGGGACATCTTCAGCTACATCAGGTTGCTCAGAGCCCTGTCCAGCCTGACCTTGAATGTTTCCTGGTGCTTTCCCAGAGAAGTGTTCCCAGTGCAGGGTGAAGGGCAGTTTTGCACTGGCCTGCTCTCTGTTGGCCTGTGTACTGCAGCACGCAGCTCCAGTGCAGCTGCTGGTGGATGATTTGGTGTCTTCACCTAACTTATCACAGCCAAACCCATTTCTCTTGGCACTCCTGCTCCTGCAGGCTGCTGGTTATAGCTGTGTTTTTCATAGCCTAATCCCAAAAAGTCAGAAAGGTGATGGTGGTGGCTGTGGGGTGAGAGCCTCTGTGGAAGGGAAGAGCCAATGACTCCAGGACAGAAGAACATCTACTGTGGAAGAGGTGACTGGTTTGCAGATGAGACTGAGAGTTGGCCTCAGGCAGAGAGCTGGCACAGGTTCTCTTAAAGGCTGTGAATAAAAGTAACACAAATGCCTTGCAAACAAGTGAAAGGCAGTGACCAACAATAAAGATGCCAGACAGACACTCCTGACAACAATCACAGTTACTCCCAGCCCTCACAAAATGCCTGTGCACACCTGTAACAGTGCCAGGGTTGTCCCCACTATCAAATGGTCTGTGGAGAGTGACTCTTTCCAGCAAGGGAGTGTTACAGCACAGTTTCATTTCCCTTCTCTAGCCTGAGTGAGGCTGAAGTGGTGAAATGCTTCCCAAGGGGGTCAGCAGCTTTCTGAAGACAGGAGGTAAAATGCTGCAACTTCAGCACGTGTTCTAATAAACAATGGAAGGCCACTATATCAGTTTGGATGGTATGAGTACCTTTCTGGCTGCTTGAATATATTTGGTTATCAGTTAGAAAAGTAAAATTCAGTCAACCTTCCCTTTTTTTTCATCCGTCTCTGTCACTTGCACAAAAATGCAAAACCCGCAAGACTGAAAATTATTTTGGCTGTAAAAATGTGTTTATATTTCTGTACTCTCACTTCCATTAGTTTTCCCAAGAATTAAAAAATTTTCAAGTTACATGCAGCAGTCACTAGGGACATTTTCAAGCTGTTAGTTAAGCAGAGGTTTGAGTTCTGTCAAGAGAAATCTATACATTAAGCCTCTGGCATAATTTCTGCTCCAAATGAGAAATGCCCTTGAAGACCAAGGTTTAAGGTCAAAAGCACTCCTGCTTTTACCTAATCTCACTCCTCCAGTGGTTTTGTCCTATGGAGAAGTGGGAGATGAGAGAAGCCATGTGAGTTCTTCAGTGCTCCCACGTCTTTCACAGTGTCACCCCCAAGGTACCCCTTGGTGGGTGGTGCCTCTGGGGGCTTTGCCAGGTGGTTGTTCCCTGTAGTCCCAGGTCACTCTGCTAAGAATAGTTTTATGTGATAGCCTTGTCCCAAATATCCAGTGAGACTCAGTAATTTTTTAGCTGAGCAGTCCTTTGTCAGGAAGTTTCTGTCTGCGTCTGAAGATGAGCTTAACGTGTGCTTTATAAAGAAATTATAACAAGCATACTGATTATGGAAAGATAATAATAAATACATAATTATTGTATATGATATATGCTATAGAGATATAATAAAAATTACAATAATAAATAGTGGTAGCATTCCCTGTTCCCCCTCAAACACTCCATTCACCACAGAGCTGCATTCTGCTCCCAAAAAATAGAGCTGGCTCTTCATCTCTCAACAATGGATACTTGCTGACAGGTAAAAGAGAATTTTGGTTTTATCTAGATAGTGTGAGGTGTACAGCACAGAAAAGGAATCAGAGATTGATATCTGTACAAAGACATTATAAAAGGAAGAAAAGCAGGGCAATTATCCAGGATAAATATGTCACATACCCATGCCAAAGAAGAAGGATGTAAGCACACCATAAAAGATCCATCTAATCAGAACTTCAAACTCTCAGTTCTGGTGCAAAAATTACTTTGAATAAGAATCAAATGGATAAAGGAGAGGATCACTGGTGCTTGTGATGAGAGACTGTTGTTGCAGAAAGCCTCCATCTAGATCAAAATGACATTATGATTTCTGCACTCTTTCTCATGGTGTTCTCAGTAAATTTTAACTAAATACAGGAAAACAAACACTTCCCTCTGTCCCAGGCCACGAACGTGTTCCCATGGCTGTGAAGATGGCAGAATTATTTTCAGTGCAACTTTTTTGGGGCATGGTTTGGGCAGTTTCTGTACATATTTTTGTGGTTAAGGAGTTCTAAACAGGGAAAGATTGCTTTGCTTTTCTCAGGGACTTGGATATGGAGTTAATGCCTAATCACACTTAGCAATTTGATACTCCTCAGTAATCAGTCTCCTGCTAATTGATGAAGACCTAATCCATCAGTCATTTTAAATCACTTTACATTCACATTAAAAGATAAAATTTAAAAAATTTAAAATAGTTTTCACCTAATAAAAAACATTTCTCAGTGCCACGAGAAGATATCTATCAAATAAAATGCTAGGCAATTATCACTTTTAGATTTTTTTTCTATATGTAGACAACAATAAATTCTGGTCATGTTCTTATCTTATATGTCTGGTTTTTTCTAAGCCTGGATGATCAGACAGACCATGCTGCAAAGTTGGAGGTTGGATCTGAAACCTTTGGAGGAATGTTAGAACTGATATTCTGCTTCCAGCCTTAACCAACATCCTCAAAGATTCAGCAGATAGTATGAAACTAGGGTTTGTATCTGCATCTTTCAGGAGTCTGTCCCAGTTCTGGCCTCTCTGTGCTGTGAGCATCCTTAAAAGATACATCAAACAGCACAACACGAGTTCAAAGAACTTTGCTTGTAACCGCAATGAATCTGAAATGTACTGATGAAAGATTTATTAATGTCGTGCAAGGTAGAGTGTCCTCCTGTTAGCAGAGACCTTTCGAATCGCTGAGAGAACAGGTCATCAAAGAGAAATCAGCACAGTAATTGGAACAGCATTCTCGAACCTAATTGCAACAGAGGTTAAGTCAGCATCTGAGCAGAGTGTTGGATAATGACAAGGACACAAATAAAGCAGTAGTAATCGAGGCCACACCCCCCTTTCTGCTGCTGTGGGGAATTGGGATGTGTGGCTGAGACAGACTGTGGTACCTCCCTGGAATTTTCAGCTACAGTGACTCCAGCGGACTCCAGCCAAGATGTGTGGACAGAACAATTTTCCCTGGGGAGAGACAAACATCATAGTGTGTGTTTGTGGAGGTGCTGGGACAGAAACAGTGAAAATTATGGCTCAGAAAATGTATTGGGATACTCTTCTAGTGTGGAGAAACACACAGCTGAACCTTGAGAGTTTTGTAAGCCTTGATCATGCTTTGATCCCTTCTGGCATTAGAAGATATTTGGGGGTTAAGAGGGTGGGGATACTCACTAAAAATAAAGCCACATACAGAACCGTCCATTGCTTCTGGGCCTCTCGGAAATATTATCCTGGGCTTTTGAACCACCCCTACAGAATTTCTACAGCCTCAACCGTTCAAAGGTGATTTTGACATCATTGGACATCATTTCATTTGAAATTAATTCTGAAATTAATTTCTTCTCTTATTTCTAAGTCTGAAATGCAAGTTAATGGTATTGACTAGCATTCAGCAGAGTGAAATACTTTGAAGTGTCTAAAAATACTTTCTTCTGGCTAAAAGTGGTTTGACCTTGTACCTCAGGTTCTGAAGCCTATTTTTCTAGGGCTTTTGAAAGACCTAATTTTGTTCAAGACATTTTGTTTAGAGTGCCTAACTCATGTACTGTAAGTGTACCATCTTTCCCAGGCCCCGTTTGTTTTCTGCCTTTTATCCCACAGGCATGAGTCATGTCCATGGCCCAGCATCTGACCCTTGTCTTCCTGATAGTGCCTCCACTCTGATTCATTGTTACATCTTCAAGAACACATCTTCTCACTGTCTCCTAAGTTCTCACTTTCTCCTGGGTTCTTCTGGGTTTCTCCTCCCATTTTGGAGGATCACTGTGGTTGCCCATGGGGCTTATCGAGGAGCTGATGGCAAAGTCATTTTGTTGGACTTCAAATTTTTTCTCCAATCTCGTCTGTCACAATGGCCAAAACACTTAATATTAGGCCATTGATGGGTTGATTTTACCATCTTTGGAGCTGCCCTTGCACATGTTTTCTTTGTCTTTACTACACCCATCTCTGACAGGCCAATACTGAGACACTTCTGCCTGCTAGTATTAGCCACTGAAAACGCTTCATTGATTTGTACAGCACGGGTTCTTGGTTCTGAATGTAAGCTTCAACTGATAAAGGCTCTGGAAGTAGAGTGCTATTAGGCTATAAATGAAAGCTCATCACACGCTGACATTCATCCCTCTCTGTAAGTCAGATTGGCATGGTAACACAGCAGGTGTTCTCGTTTTGGATTCAAAGAAATCTAAAAACCACAAAAGTAAAAATTAAAAACTCGTGTATAAGAAATTAACAACAACAAAAAAAAAAGAAGCAGCAGTCAGGCATGAATTTTTCAGAGCACTGTTTGGTTAACCCCAGCTTTAAAAAAATCATCAGTTATTACTTTTACATGATAGAAAAATTCTCTGTGATGAATATTTACCAAAGGAAGTTGCAGACAGTCTCTATCCAAAGTCTCCCACCCTGTTGCTCAAATAAATTCTATTCAGGGTAAAAGAAATACACAATTAATAGATATTCTCTTACACTAGACAGGAATAAGTAAATTCATCCTTCCTCCCTGGTGGCATGGAGAGTTGAACGGCTCAAAGATCCTCTACCCAGATGCTGTGGCTAGAGATGTTCCCCCGAGTGTGCATCAGCCTTACTCCAGACAGGCTATTGTGTGTATTATATCTATAATTATCGTTGCCAACAAAGCTCCTGGCATAAAGAATTTGCAAAGTCCTTGTTTAATTCCTGTTTAACACCTTGTCCTTGCATTTTCCCAGTTTTGCACCTGGTACCTTGTAGCTCATCCAGCTCACCACGCATGTAGAGCTGTGCCAGTCCATGGGTGAAACAAGGAAGGGATGGGATGGCTGGAGAGTGGCTGTGCAGAAACAGGTAACATGATGGGGTGTGAGTGCACCTGGACCTCTTGACTCCAAGGGGGGAGAATGGGCCTAACAGCCATGTCCATCCTCTGGAAAAACACTAATTAAACTCAACAATGCTATCTGTGAACTTGGCTTACTGCTCAGACTGCCCTCATATGGGATATTGCAACTATCAACAGCTCTCTCTAATCCATATGAATTTAGATACAGCCACAGCTGCTGTAAATCCCACACAATGCAGGGACTGCTTTGTTCTCCTTTTCACTTAATTAGGATAAGCCATTTTATTTGTCTGCTGCAACATGGCTGAATCTTGGTTGCTGAACTTCTCTGGCATGGCTGCATTACTTGCTTCTTGAGGAAGGTTTTCCAAGAGCCCTAGGAATTCTGACTTAACAGAATTAGTCACTTAAACATTTATTTATCCACTTGCTGATGTATTTTTTCATCAATAACAGCAATACACTTAGAAAATCCTGCATTTCACAGCCTCTAAACAAAATCATATCTACACGTGATGCTATTGAAACTAGAGAGAAGTTGGTGAAAAAAAATCTGGACTGTGATGACTGATAAAATAGACAATGACTGTTTAGAGAATCTGAACTGTGCTCATAACATAACACAGCAAAAAATGTTATTAAAATATAAAGATTCCATTCAATACAGAAAGAAAAACTCTTGTAAATTATCAGTGCTGGTCTTGTCTATTTTTAAAATTCTACACCTGGAGGAAAAGAATGCTTTTCACCATTGAAAAAACGTCCTCACTCTTTGTAGCCCCTGACATGTCTTCCTCTTTTTTGTCCTTTTGGGTCTGTGTGAAAGATTTGTCTATAGCAATTTAATTATGGAGAGAAGTTTTTTCACACTTTTCATGTGGATGCTCTCCTGATGATCTCCTGTACACTTTTCTCCAGACTCTCTTCAGTGTGAAGCTGTGTGAGATCAGCCACAAACAGGGCTGGGGACAGAAAGAACATTTAGCCCATTCTACCACACCTCATGGAGCAGGGCTTCACTAGCAGAACAGACTTTTCCCAGTGGCACTCGGATGGTATTCAAAATGTGATTTATACAGCTGGTGAAACTCCTCCTGTTTCAGTCAGTGTCTCAGAGTGAGAATACATCATTCAGAACATGCATGAAATATTAAGTCCTGAATTCTAGCAGACATTAAAGACTTCAAAATGTCTACACACAGAAGTTAATGCTGAAGATTAAGTTTTGCTCTGTGAGCAGGATTCAGAATATGATGGGGTGTTTTCTTAGATTGTTCTTTCACAGATAAATAAATATACAGATAAATATATATATACATACTACAAAATTCTTCTTCCTGTCTTAAAGTGTTGCTGCATCTGCTCAGAACAACTAAAACAGCCATTATGTCTGTGCCCTAGGTATAGATGCATTTCATGAGAGGAAGGATAATGCTGCATATGGCCATTTTTTAATAGTTTTTTGTTAACAAGTTTTATCAGTATTGATTATACAGGTGGCAATATGGAGATTTATCATGCTGCAGGAGTGTTGGGGAAAAACCCAAGTCCAGTGTTACTTTAAGTGAGAAACAAGGAGGTGATGGATGCCTCAGCATCACCACAGTTGGAGTAAATCATAGTGACAATGTTTCAAAGATGCCAAAAGCAAAACTCTCAGTCAGCATCCAATATTCATTCCTAACCTATGTGAAAAGGAAAAAAAAAACAAAACCAAATTACAATGTGAATCTTTATTGAGACTGTGGAAAGATATCAATGAGGAATAAAACTGGAAACCATGAGAACCAAGAGACATCTGCAGCCAAATCCAGGTATTGGATGAGAAAAATCTTCCCAGAGGTAGTGTTAGCTAATTACAGGTAGGTACTGTCAGACTGTTCCAGAGAACTGTGTTAAGCTTGCAGAGCTTTTCTCAAGCAAGGCACTTTGACTTGAGAAAGATGAACTTGCTGGTCTAACACAGTTAATGGACTGATTGCACCGAGTTGCCCTTTATAAAGGCAGTTTTCACCTTACAGCAGACTGGAAAACAGTCTTGAATGGCTCCAGCTGGTAAAAAACAAGTAAAGTGCAGGGAGGAGATGCTTTTTCTTTCTCTACCCTGTGACATGTTTTGTCTTGCTAGGATATGATGTGCTATTAATAAAAGGTGCTTTTCTGTGCTAGTTTCTAGCTGAGAAATCCTCCAAGAAAAACAGCTAGAAAAAATATCTACAAATGAAGGATCCATCAGATTCCCTTCTGGGACAATTCTGTAGCTGTCTGTGCAATTACACCAGAGGTGAATTTGTTTAGAGGAGTCTTCAACTTGCTAACCCCAAAGTAAAACACTCCAAGAATTATGGGCTCTTACTGCAGCTGGTGAAATGATGGATGCAGAACAGAAATGGAGATGTTCCCTCCATTATTTCTGATAAAAATGTCACACTAAGTTGCTACCAGAACCCATATTCCTTTTTCTTTTTCAGAAAATAGTATAATATGTATTATTCAGATTTCCCGTCTCATCCTGAGTGCTGTTTTGTTATTGAACCCTTTGGAATAATAATAGGAGATAGACTAAAATGGAAAATAGAGAAAGTGAAATCCCATAATAGCACTAACTAGCAATAACCTCTATAACCAGCCACCACAGGCACTGAAACCTTTTTAATTTCTAACTAGAAAAAGTAGCTTTGCCCTTGCGAATCAATGACACACGCAGGGTGCCTGCAGTAAGGTACTTCATGTACTCTGGGAGAGAAGGATGAGAGGAGAATGAAAATTGAAAGTAGATGGAAAATCTGTTGACTGGTTTTGAAATATAGCTGCCTGACCATCTTCTTTTATTTAGGCAAAACAGCTTGTAAGCAGAATTCCCATCACTGAGGTGTTATTGTTGCCAGCTAAAGCACTGCTTACTGCAGATGCACCTTCTGTGTGCTGCACTTCAAACCCTTTCAGTGAAGGCTGAACATTCTGCTGTCTCCTTTGTTTGAGAGATTTTCTGAAAGATTTTCTGCCAAAAAAAGCATCCAAACAGCCCACCAAGGAGAAAAGCCCCAACCTCAAAATACTCCACGCATTCTGCTATTGAACTTTCAGCTGTATAGAAGGATATTGTCTGTCAGAAGGCACAAAGATGTTTTAGAAAACAGGGGGAACACATTTCAAAAGACTCAGTTGAATGCAACAGGCAACATTAATTTTTTGCCTGTAGAAGGTGTGAGCTGAAGGTGTTTGGAAGCTGGAGGAAAAAAACATGAATGGTTCAAAAAAAGCTCATTTATGTTAATGGGTATCTTTGCAATTTTAACTGTATATCCTTACTAACTGTGGACAATTTTAGACTCTTAACTTTGGAGCTGATCTTGAGAGAGGTAGAGTTGACCATATGCCAAATAAATGATGCACAATTTAAATGTCTAAAAAATGACTGGTGTAAATTTTACCTGCAAATATATTTATGTATTAATTCCTTTAATTATGTGGTTTAAATGATTTCTACATTATTATATTGTGCTATTATGTTCACAGTAAATATTTACATAATGTGGATGTTTTCAATAATGGCAGGGGAACTTAAGTATTAATGAAGTTTTCAGTGCTGTTAGCTTGAAATACTTGAAAAAAATCTGGATGGAGAAGAAAGTTTGGACCCAATTCGGTGTCCAGACATCCTAGGATATAGTTTATGGTTAAGCTAGTGGAAAAAACCACTGCCTTTCAAAATATTCTTTGCTATTTAGTCTTTTGTAAGCAACAGCTGCTACAGAAACATTTAAGGTTGGATTTTCTAAAACACAAAATACCAAAGTTTCAAGACTTTTTAATCTTCTGCATTAGGTATGACTTCTTTACACTTAGGTCAAAAATAGAAAGGAATTTCCAAAACAGCTTTTCTACATCATTGTACCTCTTTTTCTTAGTCAGCTCCTAAACTAATATTGCAGTAATTCCAGATTTAATGTACAGTCTAAAGAATGAAGAGACTTGATGGCAATTACTTAACTTGTCACTGATCAATTAAGGTTCCCCAAAGCAATGGCACCGTTCCCTGATGAGTCTAACATTGGGCAAGGACATGAGAGAAATTCAAGTTCTCTTTGCATCCAAGTCTGGATCCTGCTGTGTATCAGTTTCTGTCTCCTATCTTATTTATATAAATGCCAGTATTTACCTCTGTAAATTTATACACATTCGAGAAAGGAAATATTTCTCTGCTTGTATAATGTCTGTTTGCCCCCAGAAATTCACCTTTGTTAGAATCTTCAGCTGATATTATTCCAATTTTAGGACTGTGTCAGAGTTCTGTATTCTGGAAATGTTGCTCTTGGAGAGTTGAAGCCTTCTTTCCCAGCTTAATGGATTGAACTGTCTCTCAACCTTTTATATGATGTATCATTGCTAGCACTGTCTCCAAGAGAAGACTCAATAGTATTGGCATGATAAAGTGAAAACTATTAATAAAGAAAAGCAAGTCCATCATATTCATTAAATTTAAGTGTAAGGGAAAGAATATAGTGCATGTGTGTGTGATGTGGCTGGGGAATTATATTACAAGGCCAATCAATTTCCTTGCAGAGTTTTTGTTGTTGCTGTTGTTAGTGAGTAATTAATATAAGTAATGCTGACTGTATTTAAATATTGAGGATACTAGGGGAAAAAAGTGTAGAAGGTGGCAAGCAGATGGATCATTTAATTTATTCCCCAATTACGGCTGACGTGTTGGGTATAGAATTCTGTGAGTCATCTATTATTTTTTATGGTCCATTTTACAGCTGTGTTTATTGTTATAATAAATAAATACATTATCTCATTAGACTGGCAACGTAAAAAGCTTGCAGGATAACAAACATTCTCCTCTTTCAGCACTTCCCCCCTGTATCAGGCTCTTACAGTCAAAGAGGAAGGATGTATTTACACCTTATTAAGAACAAGGTAGATCTCACACAGCTTGTAAAAGTACAGAGACATCCTGTGAAAACAACTCTCTCAAGTCAAGGTAAATAAATCTGATTCTTTTTAGTGGAGGTAATGGGGAGAGTCCTGCTGTATCTTTCCCTTGTTTGACAGAGCAGAAAACACAGCACTCGCCCTCACTCTCCAGGCAGTAAATATACATTGCAGATAAATGTCAGATTGGCAATAAAGTTCATCGTATTTAAGTTTCAGACTATCCCATAAAATGGCAATTTGATGGGGAAAACCAACTGAGTCTTACAGTATTTAAAATTCAGAAGCTGTCTTTCTGAGACTGGCAATGGGAACTTGTGCCATTTCGTTGGATCCAGGGGGAGTGGGCACAGCCCCTGGTGTGGGGCAGCTCTTTGGGGTGACACAAGAGCAGGGACCTGCTCTCTTGTTCCTCTCTCTGCCAGAGACGTGGGAATTTGGTAATTGCTTTGGAGGAAGTGAGGGCAGTGGAAGCAAATGGTTGCTGTCCCTATGCCCCAGCCTACCTATAGAAACAGCAAGTCTGACTCCCCAGGCCTCCCCCAGCCGAGCGACATGTGCCTGCCTCGATGCAAACCATCCCCGAATCTGCCTTCCTGCGGCAGAAGAAATTGTTGGTTCTTCAGCACTTGTGTTTTCGGGGGCCAGGATTCCGTTTTGTGCATCCTGCTGAGAGGAGCTGCACAGATCAGGATTCGGAGTGACCTGGGGCTCACAGGTATTCCTCCCTGTGCACGAGAGGAATCACAGCAGCCAAGCTGGAAAGTCATCAATACAGCTGGCAGAGCTCAAGCAAGCTACTGCTGTTGCTGTGTGGCTGTCCTCTCACACTTATAACTATGGACAAGTTGTACCCAGGCAGGCTGGCATCTTCCACAGATGAGTTCCTCAATGTTTGGCCAGAGAGGGGGCACAGGGAACGTGCCAGCTGCTGCCCAGAACCCAGAATCAATAGTTCTAAAGCGGATGCCAGCTGTCCTTGATCCAGTGCAACAGATCTTGCAACTTTATTAACTATTTCACTGACTTCAAGCTCTGAAAATGAGTAAACACATTAGCTCAAGCACTATTGGCATCTCAAATGGGCTGGTCTTGCTTTCTGTGTGGAGTAAGATTACATTTACTGGTGGTAAAAATGATCCACCAACATAATTTCTCACTGTTTATGCCAATGTACTTGTCACTTTGCATTTTCTACTGCCTTCCTTAGAACAATTGGCAAAAAAGAAGTAATTCCTAACTTTCACTCTTTTAAAACAGGATGACTAGGTCCCTGCTCTTCCCTCCAGAGTAAAGCATTCAGATATCCAGTCAATGGTTATTTTCATTCTTTTGAGCCAGGTGAGGAAGAGTCTCTTAAGTAATTCAATGCTCCTTCTTCAGCAGAACCATGATTACACCAAATGCTCTATGCAGCACATTTGAAAGAGTGGGGATCTTTTCTTCTGCATGAGAAGCAGTTGTTCCAGAACACAAAGTTTTTGTTTTACAAGCTCATGAAAGTTCAGTGTTATGAGTTTTTAAAGCAGCTGTGCTCGGTGGTTACATAGCAGGGCAGATAAGGCTCGGCTCTACCTCTTGTGACTGTGGTGAAAATCCAGCCTTCATCTGAACAATTTTATGTGGGTGACCAAATCAAAAGCTGTATTATCAGCTGATATCCTGGAAATGTTCCTCTGAGGACAGCAGTTTAGTCGTCTGAAGAAAATCAATGAGATCACTGTTCTCCAAAAGCTGTGTTTGCTTAACTGAGGACGGGGGGAAGATGGCTCTGAGCAGTCCTGACAGGAACCACAGGAGAAATGACCTATCCAAGGCCACCAGAGAAGAAGAGCTCTGGGTCTGAGACCCACATCAGTGTTCCTGCTCTGCTGAGCCAGGATGCCAGTCTCCAAGGATAACGAAAAACAGTCAGGCAGCAAGAGAGATTTGTCAGCTGCTGCATTTCAGCCTGGAAACAAGCAGCTTCCCCCTCATCACTTCTCCCATTCCCTACAGACACAACTCTTCATGATGAAGTTGATACATGTGTTATTTATGTTTTCACGTTCCATTTAAAGACACAACAAGAGCTTGAACTTTAGATGAGAGGTCACCAGTATGGGAGAAAAAAAATAAAAAGGAAAAAAGTTTCAGAAAGGCTGTTTTAAGCAGCATTAGTTCCTGGTTGCATAGCACACTCATCAGCTTAATCCCCTGAAGTGTCACAAGAACAGAGCTTTTCCAGCAAGCAGAAGAACAGCATGTACAAGCAATTTCACATTATGTTCCTTCCTGATGGCTCCACAGTCTCAGCCTCTTAGGTCTGCTGCTGATAGACATCGAGCTCCTCATCTGATGTATTACATCTACCACTGAACTCCTGTCCAAAGGAGATTTCTTGTGAAAGTAGGACTATATCTTCGGGAGCTAAAAAGGAGGGTTATAATTTAAAAAGTACTTTCTAGAGTTCAGTCAGTAGAATACTGGGGGAGAGAACACAGGAGAAATTTTCAGTCCCTGATCTTTGACAGGAACATATTTGTAATGCGTGTACAACCTCATCAGTCGAGGTGAGACCCTCCTCTAAAGAAGGGTAGGAAGAATGTTTCTCCACCAAAAATATGTTCTGCTAGTTATATTCACACCATGCCATTCAAAGGAAGGATGCAGGTATACAGAATTATACCCACCTAGGGTGATCTGGGTAAAGAAAACAGACCTGTGGTTCACAAAGTAAATCAAATCCGAATTTCTGTTACTCTAGGAGCAAATATCTCAACTTTACTATGCTCCCTACAGTCTGCTGAAGGGCCATTACCCATTCAGTTATCTATGGCTTCCTCCTGCTCAGTCGTATTGCTACTCACAGCTTAATAATTCTCCACATAGCCATTTGCCCTTAGTTGTTTCCAGCTATAATGAGACTACAGATTTAGCAATGCTTTTTTCCCTATTTACTTGTAAGATATGGATGAGGACTTGGTGTCTCTCTTAATCAGTATCTCTATCTACAGCTGTTTCCACAGGCTTTTAGAGAACTGCCAGCTCAGGACAATGCTGATGTCTCCAGTGATGTGCAAACAGGGAGAGCAGTAAACAGAGAGCTGCTGCAGTTGTGCAGGTGCTTCTCTGCTCTGCAGCAAGAACCTGGAGTAAACAGCCTTGCTTTGAGTGGACACTAACACAGTAAGGCAACTCTTTAGCCTGTGCAAGAATTTTTGAGGCAGCAGGAACGTGCACCCAGGCACCTCACTGTTGTTCATGCTGTGCTGAGCATCAGCATGCCTGGACCAATACACCACATTCTACTGAAAAAGGCCAGCCAAATTTGCTTTTCTTTTAAATAGTGTTAAATGCTGAGGGTCAGAGTAGCAAAATAAAATCTGCTTTCCCTGTGCAGTCAAATGTTTTCGACAAGCTTTGGAAAAGTATGAATGTAATATATTATAGAGATGTAGAGTTTTACTATGGAATTATGTACTGCTCATTATTCTGTCTTCCTCGTAGGAGCATTTGGCCTTTCTACTTAAATACAGTGCTTTATTAAATGAATTCACATATTTTTGGGTGTGGAAAATGAGCTTAAGGAACGTGCAAAAGTGGAATGTTATCCTACTATTAACAAGGATTCAAGAGGCTGTTCTAACAGAGACTCCTTTCCATTTCAGGTCCTCATTGGGTGTGCTCAGGCCCCAGGAGAAAGCTTGCAAGCAAGAAGGATTTGAGTTCTCAGGACTGGAACCAAACTTTGGTTTATTATTGATGGCAATTCATTCCCACAACTCCATTTCATTTGGGCAGTGGCAGGTGGCTGGACCCTGTTTTGTCTCAAAATGCTGGGGGGCTGAGTAAGGACTGGGTTTGCATTTCATCATGGTTCCCACAGGAAAAC
This sequence comes from Pachycephala philippinensis, assembly GCA_013397055.1. Lineage (NCBI taxonomy): Eukaryota > Metazoa > Chordata > Aves > Passeriformes > Pachycephala > Pachycephala philippinensis. The sequence goes on from VWZT01011256.1 coordinate 323,145, forward strand.
TACATGGATAAAAAATTTTAAAAAAGCGTCAATCCCTGCCTTACTCATCTCTCCCCTGAGATGGATTAGATTCAGAAGTCCAGCTTTTCCAGTGCTACACCTTCATTTAAAATGAGCAGACCTTTGTCCCTTCCATCCTGGGAGCTGCCACTTGGTGTTTCATGTCTGGTACCTATCTTTACACAGGGCATCTCTGCATTCAGCCAGATTGTTCTCCTGCTCCTCTTCCAGAATCCAGAGGCAAAGGCCACATGGAGCAGGGGGTGCTGATCTCTGTTACTGGTGTCAGGAGGGAGCAGATCTGTTCTGCTCAGCCATGTTGTGCAACGTTTTGTTGTCAGGCTCAAACCCCGTGAACCTTTCAGGGATTAAAATTGATGAGATTCTCTGCTGCCACCAGGCTCTTCAGAATACATGATTTTCCTGAACTGCAGTCACTCAGAGTGGGAATTGCAGTCAGAAGGTCAGAAAGCTGTTAAGAAAGGAAAGTCTATATTGCTGTTTTCTATTATTTGAGGTATAGAACTGATACTAAACAGTTATAGGTTTGATGAAGATTTCATGTACACCAGCAGCAACACAGACCATAGAATTAATAAAAAAAAAAAATTCTTAGTGATATGTAAGAGAAGAAAAAGTTCTTCCAGTGCTTTTTGGCTGGTTTTTTTTACTGGGAACTATACATTTAAGAAGCTTATGTTAAGAGCCAGTGTGTGATGTTATTCACAGGTTTAAGCTGCACTGTGCTGATCAGTCAAGACAGAAATGCAGGATGCAACTCTTGTCTCAATAAACTTGTCTGATTAATTTCCCCCACTGGCATTAATATATCAGCTGCATTATCTCCTTTTGAGAGGCATTTGCATCACAAAGGAATTATTCTATCTCGGCCTGTAAAATTTCAAGTGTTGGTGGCTCACAGACACTTCCCGTCCAAGTTGTTGTCCTGGACTTCACAGAGGAACAAGCTCCTGTCTTACCATATCACTGTTATCTGCATTAGTACTTCTGTTTTCTTTTCTTTTGGTTTATGCAGTCCAGATTTGTTTAAACCTGTGATGAATACGATACTAATCTTTATCCTGCTGAGTTTACATCTGAGAAAAGAAGTGAAGTCCCCTGATATAATTTAGGAAGGGAAGGGAAACCAGGGCTTGCCTGCAGAGCCATCTTAGCCCCTGCTTGTGATGAGATTCTGCTTGTTTCCAAAAAAGGTCTAGAAACCCAGCCATGAGGCAACAGAGAAATATGCAGAAAAATCAACAACATACAAGAACTTTAACCAGTGAATTTATAAATAACTCTTGTTCTTCACCTAGAAGCACCAAACGTTCAAATCTTTCCTTGTTTTTGCTACATGCAATATGTATATTTTGTCCTTTTGTGATCTGGGACCTCAGGGGTATTTTGTACAAGTGATTTGTGCTGTAAGTGAAGGAATTGGTGTTTCTGTTTAGTTTTCTGTGTTGTGAGAGAGGTAGAGAAGCAAGGGAAAGACTAACCAGGGATTAGCTCAGATATTGACAGCCCTGGGGGAAGTGTGAGGAAGAAAAAGAGAGGCAGCTCAGATGGGAAGGAAATTTAGAGTTGAAAAACAGGTGGGGAAAAGGAAAAAGACAATCTGGTCTGTATTGTCTGAGTGAGTGTTCCTCTCTCCTGACTTTTTATACAATTTCAAAACCGAGCAAATTGAAGCATTTTTCCAGTCTGAAGTCAGTCTGGTTGCCTTCCCTTTGGTGCTTTCAATCTCATTTCTTCCTAGATGTGAGGTTACCCAAAGTAGACTGTGGATTTCCAAAAAGGCATTTTCAACATTTTTTCTCTTCATGCATAAAACATCCATTGCATATTTAATTTCCACTGAAATAAGGGTCACATGCGCAAGAGCTCATATAATGCCTTGCCTCCCCTTCTCCTAATTTATTTCAGAGAGCCAGATACAGCTGCATTCTTTCATCTCACCCTTTTTCTGGCCTCCAGGCCTATTGAGGCAGCAACTGTTTTCTTTGTCAGCACTCACCAGACCTTCACTCTAGGCAATTTTTGTAAATATTTTTCCAATACAACTGCACTAATTTTATATGCTTCACAGCCCATTTGCAAGTAATTTAACCACATACCTATTTTTTCTAACCAGGGATTATCATGTTCTCTCCTTGGTTAAATGATGCCCAGAACTTTCTGCCATTTTGATATTTATTTGTTTCTACTACTTAGTAATTTCTGAGAAATATTTGTTTCTACAAGTTAGTAATTTCTGTCCTTCTGAGAGCAAGTCTTTCATTTAAGAGCATCAGCAGAGGGAGACAGAATATGAAGGAGAAAACATTATTCCCGTAACATGGGGCAGCAAGCTCTTTGGAAAGAGTGAGATATCATTCTCTATTCAGCCACTGAACAGAGCTGTGCTGAGCTGCCCAAGTGTCAGCTGAGCTGAAGTGGATGAGAACTAACAAACTAATTTCACACAGGTAGAGCATGAAAATAACCATTACACAATAGCCAGCTCAACAGGAACTGATGACCAAGGTCCCTGAGGAGAATTTCTTTGGGCAGAGAAACCTTAGCCGTGGTGGAGAGAGGGTTTGTTTGAGCTTTGCCACCATTGCAGAATTGTTCCTATTTCTGCTTCCAATTTCTCAACTATCTCTGCTCTAAATCAACACTATTGCTTTTAGTGTTCTAATACGAGTCACACTAAACAGAAGTACCCTTTGGTTCATTGTTATGAGTGTTTTATAAATGTTACAATGCTATATTTATTCATTAATGTGGGGTGAAATGTCAACATTTTCCACCAGTGTTCAGTCTTTCACTCTGATAACAGCACAACATTTATTCCCTCCCCCCTCCCCATATAAAACACAAAACCTGCCATTTTTTATTGTTCACAGGAGAAAACACAGGGGAGGGGCAGTGTTTGTGGGGCTGCTTTGTTTTGCTTTTTTTACTGCTAAATAGCTTTCTGTTTGTGCAAGTCCATTTTCTGTGCGTTAACAGAAAGGGTTTTCTTTCTCTGGTATCTAAATACCACATAACTCAGCACTCGAAGATCAGCATTGCATAGCCCTCATTGTCAGAAAAGTAATTAAAATGAGAGGTGCAGCACAATGGTCATGGGGACATCAGGGCATATCTACCCAGCATTACAGCAAGCATTCTGATTAACTTCAGACATTCGGTCCAATTTAATACTTACATACCACAAGCTACTGAGATTCCAGAGAAATTTTTGACACATGTTTTCTTCTCTTCTGCTTTAAAGCCTGTAGTGAGAAGCTGCTTTGTATTATTTGCATTTTCATCTAGACTGGAAGGGTGCCTGTTGGATAGCGTAGAAACTGCAGTGATTAAAAAGACCCAGCAATTGAACCAAAATCTAAGCTCTGACAGGCACAAGTCTCCCTTCAAAGACTGCCAACAAGCCAGAACTAAAGTATTGTCTGAATAACTTGTGCTCAGAGCATTTCAGAACCTAATCTCAGCATACATTTGTGTGGAAAAAACCAAGCACTAAAGAAAGAAAAAGACTTCCAAATTTGAACCTCACACAAATAAAGCAACAAAGAGAGTTTCGGTAAGTAAAATTTTCATTGTGAAATCACAGGAATTTCTCACAGTCTAGACAGCCCCTAACAGAAATACCCTGAGCTTCCCACCTGGACTTTCTGGATGCTCTTAAATGTGCCTTCATGCTTAGCTCAATCTACCCAAGAAAACAAGCTGATTCCACTTTTCTCCCATTTATAGGCTTTCTGGCTGTATTAACACCCTTCACTGTGTAATGTATTTCTTTTCCTCCTCTGGCTACTGTAATAAAAAGAATAGCTGCTTGGTCTTGTGAGCCTGGTAACAGCGTTCTTACTGCACTGTCGCAGGCAAAGTGCCTCAGAAAGAGCGTGTGTGACTTGGGGTGGCTTTCTGTGTCTGTGTTGTTATTGCTGTTCCCCAGATTTTGGCACAGAAAACTCGGGCAAGTTGCTAAAAGAGCTCCTTAGGGTCTGTTTCTGCACAAGAAACTCATTGCAGAATTGGAAGTAAGTGATGCTGCTGGGGTTGTGTAAGGAGACGGGGCAGGGTCGGGAGGGGACACCTGGGTGTTGGTCACACCTGAGTGCTGTGAGAAGAGAAGAGAGTCTGGAAACACCTTATGTGTGAGTATGGTGGTAGGAACATGAAATTGATGACTTAATCATCTGATCATATAACACTCCTTCACGGGCAAGGCAAACCTCATCCTGCTGCTGGGGAGAATTATTGAGTGTCTTGGCAACCCCGTGCTCTCACTGGTCTCATTTTCTCTGTGGTGCCTGCCTCAGCAGCCACCTTTTCTGTGCTAACAGCAGCAGGGACCCGTGACACACGTGATTAGAAGGAGCATTTTGGTGTGTGCAGCTCTGCCAGCCGCTGCCTCAGCCTGAGCTCGCAGCATCTCATGCCAAGCTGGGGCTGCTGCTAACTGAATATGGAAAAGTTTAGCTGCAAGCCACTGTAAGGTTCATAATTGCTTATTGCATTAAGTCAGATGCTACCACGGAGCACGCTGTGTGTGACTCTGATTTTATTAAAATAGAAAAGATGAAATGACAAATTAAAGAAAAATGAAAGGGATTATCATGACCCCAGGTTAAACACAAACAGCGGGATTCAGAGAGCTCCTGGAGAACGGAGCTCCTCTTTCAATAAAATCTCTCCATTTATAAAACGTTTAAAAAGAAAAGGGGGAAATATCTATGTGCCATATCAGGGAAATTGCCTGTAAATGGTATGTTTCTCAAGAGTTTCTAGGAGACGTTTGTAGCTCCCCAAGCAAGAAACAGAGGCATTATTTTCATGCTAATGGTAACTGAAATAAAAATGGATGGAGGGAAAATGTAAAATTTGGCTCTGCCATACAATCTGGGTTGGTTTGGAATAAGTATCTATTCTTTATTGAAAGTTTTCCTCTGACTGGTGGCAACTCCTTAAAGGAAATATTTGTTTTACTTTGTTACTTGATGATAATTATTGCCAAGTGCAGGAATACTGTGAAAGGTGAAAGACTTGGTTTATTTCATTTTCCTGCTTTGATTTTTGTTGCTTTCTTCTCTCTCTAGGAACCTAAATAATGATAATAAACACAGGAAAAACCCTCAGGTAACACAAATGAAATGTAGGAGATGTGTTTTTATAAATGAGAGTACAAATGTCACACTGGTAAAACTAGAAAGATATGTGTGAGTCCTTAGCTCCCCTGAGCTGGAGGGGAAGGCTCAGGGGATTTGATTTCTGAGTACTGTCCTAAAAAGAGCTACAATGGAAACATCTGTTTTCCTTAAGAACACAAGCCAAATGCCCACCCCCACCAAGACACTTCTCAAAGCCTGGTTAGAAGGCCTTAACTTTGACTCCTATTTTGGTTTTAATGCTCTTAGGAAAAGAATAAATAAAACGTGTTTCAACTCAAAATCTCTGACAGGGCCATGGCAAGGTACAATCTGCATGCAAATGTCAGGTGAAATTGTTTGGTGGGAGCCAGCACCACCCTCTGCAGCACCAGAATGAGAGAGCAACAAAAATGGAGAGAAAGGGAATAAAATTATTCCTAGAGGTGCACGACAATCTGGGCACATGCTCAATGTTTAAATTTGTGCCCACTGAAGCTCTTTCACCTATGGCAGCCAGACTAGAAGGCTGATGTGATCTTCTTCCCTGTTACAATAATGTCATGGTGCATGCAAGATCATTTGGGGTCTGAGTCCACATCTAAGATGTTTTGTCACAGGAATACCCCTTTTCTTTTTTTTTATTAATGTAAAGGAAGATCCCAGTGCTCCCTGGGCTGGATTTCACAGTCTGTTCCAATAACTCGTGTGTTCTCTGTGACGTACCAGCTCTGGCTGTGGGTTAACAGACAGCTGCCTTGTGCAGCAGACTGCAGCAAATGAGCCAGCCTCATATGCTGGAAGAGTATAAAATAGCAGCATTGGTCAAATGTGTTTGTGCTTGAAGGAAAAAAATGGTGCATTTTGTTTGGTCCTATGCTCAAAACCTCGGGGAGCTTGGCCACGAGTGTCCCTGGAAAAGTGTGGTGTTGGTAGACTGAGGTACACGGGTGAGGACTGTATTCACTGGTGTTTTTAACCACTACATTGCCCAAAAATTCACTTCAGTATCTTTCACTATAAGTTAATGAAGCATTTATATGAGTTCTCTAAGATTTGTCATAGGATCATTGCCAGGAGTGGTTACAGCTGCAAATTTAATAGTCTGCTCCTGTATCCTAATGCAAATGCTGAAAGCCTGTGGAGCAGGTGAGCTCATCATTTATCTGCAGAAAAGTTCACTTGCAGTCAATGTGCTTATAAATCTTCACCTCCTGAGCAGCTTTACAAGTGTTTCTGAAATATTCAAAACATTTTTTATCCAGTACACTTTTCTGCTGTGTTATTTAGATACCAGATTCACACCAGTGGACCTGTCTCAGGTGACTATTTGTATTTTTCTTTCTATGCCTGGTATAAAACATTCACGGAGTTCATCAGAAGAAAATGCCAGATAATTTTCTTAAGATGGATATTCCAGGGTCTGGTAATAATTTCTCTGGATATGACCTGAGTATTTGGAATATGGGATTGACTTGGATAGGTAAACAGCATTTTGAACACTTTTCTGAACCATCTGAATTTTTAAGGCTTGTCTTTTAACTAGAATAAGGTTCTTAAAATCTCTCTTGATATATCAGACCAACCCCTGGATCTGAGAAACACAGGAACACACAGCAGCATCACAAAGGAATACCACCCAATCCTAGCCAGCAGCTTGGCTCTCTCATCCCCATTTCTGCCAGAAAAGCTCTAAATAACAGTGTTTGTCCAAAAAGGGATGAAAAATATGCAGAGAAAGGAAGGCTCTTTTCTGAAGCATGCTGTAGCTAGCAAGGACACTTGTGCAGTCTTTGGAGGGGAAGGGGTTATGTTGAATAACTCAGAGTCAACAGCTCTGTTGCTCGCTTTGCAGCTCCCACACCTAGCTCTGAAGATGTAAATTCTTTGTGTCTGTCGTCAGCAGCTTTTGTTTGAACCCAGATGAAATATTGTAAAGTTTTCAAAACAAGTTTTGTATTTTATCTTGATAAAAGACATTCTCGGATCCTCACAAGTTCAGAAATAACCTCCCTTTTCCTGCTCAAAGCCATATGTTGCTGACAGCCGTACCTGATTATGTGATTCTCTTTCTAGATCCTCTTCTTTTTTGGAAATAAAAAGAAATTTCCTTGACTGAAGTAAAAAATAGGTTATTTTCCCCATTAACAAAGAGAATACTTTGTCTGTAAAACCAAAATAAACAGAAACCAATGTCAAATCTACACTCAGCATGCGTTTCTACTCTCAACACTCTTAAGATGGCTTTGCATTGAATTCTGGTGAAGTTGACAGTAGAATAATTTCAACATTTGTAATTTTTCCAGTGCTTTTCAATGTGTTAGCAGTAATACTTCCTAGACTCTACTTCCTGGGAGTAATGATTCCTTGTAAATGAGCTCATTGCAGTATCTGTCCTGTCCTTTTAGCAAAAAGCAGATAAAATTCTTATGTCTGGATATGAATCAAAGCCCTTATGTAGACAGTGCTGGCTGCATATACATTTATGGAGAGGTTTACTTCCCCTCTGTCTTTCTACCACCTGAAGGTGGGAGCTGTGCATGCCTGTTCAGAACAGCAGTAAATCTCTTCTCTCCTTTTTCTCTATCTCCCTGCACTTCTGGGGACTTAAAAGATAAAAAAACCCCAAAACAATGGGAGAGCCTTTTTCCAGTATTTCTGAATTGGGTGGAATCAGAAACTACCTGCAGTTGTTGCAGTAAAACCCGGACTCCTTCATTTTCCAGATCACCAGAACTTTGCCATGTCAGATTTCCAGATTAATTGTTGTTACATTACAGCCAACAAATGAGGAGAGTCCACTTTAGGACAGCCAGAGAGATAAAGGTGTGGCTCCTTTCTGCACTGAAGGGAAGCAGAAATTTTTTTTTTTTAAATTTTTTTTTTTTTTGTGTGTGTGAAATGGAAGCATTCCTCCAAGTGTTGGGGTTTTTTTTATCTGATGGAAAATGTAATTTGCCTTTATTATATTGCATTTGAAAAGAAGCAATTTATCTTACTGATGCAAAATATTTTGACTGCCTCAGAACTAAAAGCTTCAATAGCATTTTGATGTTTTGTTTCCACCAAAAGTTTCAACAAAATGAGCTTGTTCCTGACAGCCCCTCATGCTGAGTAGGCATTTTGTGCAGGGAAACTCTTCTGTCAGGGTGATGCTGCTCAGCACTAAATTCCAGGTCAGATTCCTTCCTGGTTGCTCCCAAAACAGCTCTACCCAGTCCAGGTCAGAGACTGCTTCCTCTTGATGCTTAAAATGCCTTTGGATACAGGATAACTCCTGACCTGCAGCTCCAGGGTGGGAGGAAGAAGTAACAGTGAAAGAATAAGAAATTATATTGTCAATACTTCATCTGGAATTTTGGACTATGAATAGTCTCACTGGAAAATCAGTGACCTGTGGGTCAATATCCATGATTTTGGAGGTGCTCCCACCAAATCATCAGCTACCTCAACTGCAATGTTTTAATCACTGGGATCACATCCCTTTCCTCTAATGCTTTCTGCCCATGGTTATAATACACTCTTGTTATGTGCCAGAGAGATAACGATTTATCTTCAGATAAATACAGTACCAGCTGTATTTTTGCTAGAACAGTTCAAACCAGTTCTACCTTCTCCCCGTAAATGTTTTTGAGCTACTCTTATAGGGATAGTATTCAAATGATGGCTATTTAAATGAAAAGTATTTTTCTATCATATAAACATGCTCCAGACAGTGCTGTGTTCAGTGGAGCAGCAATAAACTCGGGAATAAGACCTGGAAACTAAAATAATAGAGAAACTGAAATTGAAAATATGAAAATCCATGCAACTTTAAATTTAGGAAGGTCACCAGTAAGTGAAAGATATCATCCTACTTTTCTAGTCAGCCATGAGTGAAGTGAGAAAATATGGTGAACATCAAAAATGGGTGATAGAGTTAAAAAAATCCTCAAACCAAATAAAATCCCAGCCTTCTCCCCCTGCTCAGTCTCATGTTGGGTGCTATCACAGGTAAATAAAAATTCCCATTCTCTGCATCAATAACAATTTTTCCACCTTGTCAAGATGCCTTTAATGTAAAACAAGAAAAATCTTCACCATTCTCTTAAAAAAAAAAAAAAGAAAAACCCACTACAAAATGTACAGAAATTGCTCATGATGTCTTGCTCATTCTGAATTAAGTTCATGAATGAATAAAACAGAAGTGAATTTGCTCAAGAATATCCATTACTGTCTATTTTGTTGAAATGATTTATGCCAGCAGTATGATGCTTTTCCTTCTTTAGGTCTTTCCAGAATATTTGTTTTACAAAACTGTTGCATAAAGATCTACTTTCTAACTGTTTTGAGTGAGAAATAACTCCATTGTGAAAAGAGGAGGGGAAAAGTGTCTAAACCTCTCCAGGTGGAAAATAATTCTAAATTGAACTTTACTAGTCACTGCGGTTTTATTAACACAGATAAAATAAAATAAAAATTGAGACAGAGAAGGAGAAAGAGAGAGAGAAGCTATTCAAAAAACAATCTTATTTTTGTAAGGACTGCTTGGTGACTTGCATCAAAAAACGATTAATCTTGTTTGGGAACAATAGGAAGTATGTAATAGAAAATAAGAGTAAGATTGATCCTGAAGTTATCTTTGTTGCCAAGATGCTTATACACAAAGGAGGGGAAAAATAGTCAGCTCATCTCTGATAAATTATTAATCTTTTTTTTTTTTTTTACAATATTGTTAATGTTTGTGGCACCAAAAAAAGAAAGATCAAAGCAAGTGTATATTCAGCAGCACAGGTTTGGTATAAAAATCTTCTACCTTTGGAATAAACATGATTTTTTTTTTCCTGTTAGTAGTATATAATAGTATTCTATTTTATATGTTGTAAAAAGTTAGATTTGTTCCTGATTTCCAGCCGAAGATTTCTGCACAAAATGTGTCAAAATATATCCTTAGCACAATCAAAAAATCATCAGTTTGTTTTCAAGCTGATTGGAAAGAAGCTGGGGTTTAGCTCTGTATAATCAAGAGGAATTACAGCCTGCAACACGAAAATAATCGTTCTGGCACCAAGTGAGGATACAACTCTGGAGTCGGACGTGCAGCCTGCAGATCCCTTGTGTCCCTCAGAAGAGCAGCTATACAATTATTCAGTTCAATGCAAGCACTAATAGTATTTTTCATGTTTGGTGCAACTGAATCCTGTGTCAGCTGCAAGCCTCAGTTTCCTATTTGGCATGGGGAATTGTTCCATTAAGTTGTTTTGCTCCCCAGGAGCTTTGTTGACAGCTACTCCTCTTCTCCCATACTGACTCTGATGAAGAGTTAATCTTTCTCTTTCTCTGCTGTTCAATATTTTCCCTGCCTGATGGACAGATTGGCACTTGAGGTTTGTAATGAACAGTGGCACCCTTCAGCTGGAGGTGACGTATTGAACCTGCCTTGGGCTGGGAATAACTTGAGAGACTCCACACAGTCTTTACCTTCTGATAGAGCCTGGGTGACATCTCAGGTAGGGCTCCTATTCTTAATCACCACATCTTGAAACCTGACCTTACAGCTGATAGTAATCTCTATTGATATGCTCAGCCTGGGAATTGGATGTGGAGACTTAATTACCCTTTGCCTCGGGAGCAGGTGGCTCCAAAGCCTGCAGAACTGTGGTGACACGTGGAATGCAAGCGTGGAACTTTGCAGCCTGCCCTGTCTTTGCCTGGTGTACTCGGAGCAGCTACGGTCAGTGTGGTGTGTTCAGCCATTTTCATTAGAATAAACTTTGGTCTAAAATTGGGGAGGGATGCTGGGTCAAGGGGAACACTTAAGGCAGTGTCTCAGCACAATTACCAGTGCAAAGGGGTGGTGTCCCACTCCATCAATGCTTTTACCTGCCACTTTTTTGCAGAACGGCTTTTGGCGCTTTCTTACCTCTGGCTTTGTCCCCCCAGTTTATAATGGCATATCTTACATCACCCATGCTTGGAGCATGATGATAAAGGCACACCTTTATCAATGTTGACCGGCACCAGTGCCTTGCCATGTTCAAGGAAGCTGCCTTCGAACGTCTCCCTTCTGTTTTTTCACAGAAATGGAGAACAGGTGATTTTGTATTTAACAGGCTTGGTGGATTGCCTTTGAAATATCATGTACTCATAAGGCATGAACCATAGTAGGTCATCTATGCCTCTTCAGGTTTTTTTGGAATGCAAGATTGGAGGAAACTTGGATAATTCCACAAAGGCAATGAGTGGAATTTTCAGAAAAAAACTATTATTACAGACCATCAGAATCCCAGATATCCCTCTTCCAAACTGTTGTACACAATTTTTGTGCCTTTGGGACTGATTCTGGCTCAAGGAGAAATCAGTCTTTCAGATGTACACGACTTTTGAGTGTTCTTTTGTTTAACTGTCATAAAAAGACTGTGTAGCTGTTTGAAATGATGTTAGAAATCATTTTGCCTAAGTGACAATGACACTTTCTGTCTGTTTTATCTTACACTTCTATGAAAGGTCACAGTGTAATTTATGAAAATCATGATTTTCTCCTTTTTCTGATTGATTTTTCTACTGTAGATTTTTTTTTTTCTGTATTGAATTATGCCACTTCTTTTTATCTTTAGATTAATTTTCCTCCTCTTCACACCAAGACTATTGTGGGGATTTAATTACAGCAGACTTGTAATTGCTGATTTGTTTTTAACTGGAAGTGTGTAATTGGTATATTATCAAGTAATTCAGTCACACTATGTAAAACTCAACATATCAGATGCTAATCTGGCTGTATTGCAGATACCGTTTTCCTTGTTCTGAAAGTGATTATTCCCCCTTCTACCACTTGAATGGCTTCCTTTTAATTCTTTCTTGATACAAGGTGTTGTTTTATCTTTCTTTGTTTAGACTCAGAAGTTATAAGGCTCTTTCTCTTTCCATGACCAGACCATTTGGGAATCTTCTTTTTGCTTTTCCATTGCTTGCATCAAATGAATTTGAGTTGTTGCCCACCAGATTGTACTGATACATATTGTTAACATTTCAGAAGATGCCAAAAATTCTTTGAGTTAAGGTCTGCACTAAGATTTCCAAAGCAGCGATGATTGTTCAGCTTATTTTATTACAAAAACCAAACAACCTTAAAACCAATGTCATGTGTTTAACTTCTTAACATCAGTTTCTTTTTATGCAGTTTTTCTAGTTCATCATGTGAAAACCTTTTCCTTACAACCACCAGATAATTTAAAGTCCTCAGAAATGTTTTTTAGCTCTCCTGTGATGCTCTAACTATCCGTCCAGTCTTCCAAAAGGTCTGCCACTCTTTTTGTCACTATTCAATACTTTCTGTGCCTATGGAAAGACCATAAATAGAACTGTGGCTACTCTCTAGTCCAGAATTATATATTTTGTGCAGTCTTTCAGCAATTGCAATATAGGTTGTACACCCCTGTCATTTAAGAGAAGATACATTGGAGCAGAAGTGATGCATGAGCAAAAGCTACTTAAAAAGACAACACAGAAGCAAATGTCATGTGGTGAGGTTATGGTTCAATGAAAAACCCTTTTAAATCAATCTCTGCTTCCCTTTTGCCAATTTCTAATCTCAACTCTACTGCTGGATTGCAACTTTATCATATTAAAATGACGCACCTTGATGCTATAAACTATGTCTAAATATGCATTAAGCAGTTACACGTTTCCAAGTGCCTGAGCCAAATGAGAGTTATTATAGATTCTGTTTTCCATTCTAAATAGATTTGAATCTTCATTAGTTTCCAATGTAAGACTGGGGTAAAACCTATCACAATTACTAAGTGAAAAGCAGTTGTCAAGCCTTGCTCTCGTGTGGAGATAGACACAGCTGGCAGAGCCGAGGGAGGGGAATGTGGGAATAAAGGGAGTGTGGGGGAGCCTGGGGAATGGCCCTGCTGTGGCTGCCGGAAGGAACAGAAGTGGGGAGTGCTCAGTGCTGGCAGGGTGAACCCTCACGGCTTGAGGTGATAAACCAAATGGTGGGTGACACAGGGAAGCAAGTGAGGCGCTGAGAGTGGGGAGGGTTGGATGCAGGTGCCTGCTGAGCCTCAGCTCTTCCTCCTTGACAAATTGTTTACTCTCTCTGAGTGGGATTCGTCTCATCTAACTTTAGTGATCAAAAGTAACTGCTTAGCTACCCATGGATTTTCTATTACGCGTGTGCTGAAGGGAAATGTGCACCAAAAGAAGACAAGGGCAGGTAGGAGAAAGTTGTTCTGTCGGGTTAAACTGCTGGAGGTGGAAGCAATAGCTGATCTGAAGACCTCTGGCACCAGTGGGGGTGCTTTCCCTTTATTTTCATAGATTTTCTGGGCTAAGACTGAAAGTCTTCAGCTCTGGGCACTTTCTTATGCTTGAGAAACAGATGTTTATCCATGGGGCATATCTGTCCAGGCACTGCTTTCTTTTAGTCACCTAAAATAGATCCTTAAGGACCATTCCTGGAATGGCTTTTCTATCCTCTGCATTGCCTTGGAGGCTCAAAGAGAAAACCTGTACCTGGAGGTTTCTGTTTCTCTGGAGGAGACCGCTGTGGCACTCAGCAAAGAATTTTCCCAACCATCCTTTTGGGAAATGAGTCTGCTTTGACTCCTGCCCAGTCTTGCAGGAGAGATTGGGTGAACCACTGCCCAAGAACATGTTAGATGTGGGTCAAACCAGAACTGAGAACTGGCCTGAAGCATCTCTCTACACAAAGAGGTCCCTGGCTTGGTGACAGGTAGGGAAGAAACTGCCAAGTTCAGCCACACTTTGGAGTGTGATAATTAGTTCTGTGATACATCTGTCAAATCCTATAGAAACCAATATTGATGCCAAACATTAATTTCACATGAAAGCCAGTGGCCAGGTATTGCTCTGTGGAACTGAGGATATAGATGTGTGTTCATACGTGCCTCTGTGGGTATTTTATGTATTTATTCATAGACGTGCATCTGGAAAGTGACCTTTTACTCATCTAGTTTTGGCCCTGAGAGTTAGGAGAAATTTTCTGAATAAGAGTTTGAATTGCTAAGCCTTTTTTCCTATTAAATAATTTGTTGTATTTCTAAAGGTGTATGAAACATTCTGTTCAAAGTCTAATTTTATGGGGAAAACCCCCCAAATATTGTATTTGTCAAGGCTGAAAAATTGCTTGGAAACCTTTTGTCCAGGAGGGGATCTGCATGTTGGGGGAAGTGTGGAAGCAGTAAGAGAGAGCAAAAAGAACAGATTGAATTGCAATCTGAAGAGAAATATTTTGACAAAAAGACCTTTGAAAGGTTTTACCTTCAGTGCAGAATTAGAAAAGCTCTTAAACATAAAAAAAATATACTTTAAAATGAGCTAGTTATCCTTCAAGGATGATAAAGACTTCTGGGGGATTTTCAGGTAAAAACATTTTATTGCCAAATGCTCTGAAAATCTTACTTGCTAGCCAGCAGTTCAATTTGGTGGCAGATTAAGTTTGTATGACACGAGATGGTGCTGGAAGAGATGCATCAAGTAGAAAGATCATTGTCATGTTCAGCAATAATGTAGAAGCAGTTTGAGTTTAGCATGATTATTCTGGTCTCATTATTGGTCCTCACTTTCACAGCTACCTCCGGTTTCAGTTCACTAAATGATGTTTTGAGATCCTGACATACCTCCAAACATGAAACAAGCACATTATGAATTGCTCTGTGGTTTGTGGGTGTTTTTTTTTGTTTTTGTTTTCATTTTTATTTTGTTTGTGAACCAACATAAATCAGAGTATGTCTAACACTGCAGTACCAGGAGTTCCTGTTGTTCTGAATTCAGGAGAACCCGAGGAGGTTGCCCCACACTGAGGGGTCTGAGGGTTAAAAACCCATTAGTGGTTAGCAGGAGTGGGGCCACTGGATGTGGGGATGGGACATCTGGGAGACCTGGGACGGGGCTGGGAGTGTGGTGAACCATTTGAAAAGCAAACAATATGCAAGTGCTAAACTAGCGACTCGCCTCACAGAATGGATGTGGCCTTATCTTTCTCATCCCTGCAGCGTTTCAGCAAAAGCTAAATTGGAAAAATTTACCTCCTGTGTTTATGACTTTCACCAAGGTTTCCTAAATATTAGTGTGGGAGGTAGAAAAGCTAATTTTTCACCAACATTTTGTAATGATAGTTATTCCCTTCAGTAGTTCTAAGGAAAGAAACAATTTTTCATCTCTGTGCTCTTCTCCAAATTATCATACCAGGGATGAGTATTAAAAAAACCACCTCTCTTATTCATGAAAAACAAATAAGACATTTTCTAGTTCAATATTAAAAAAAGAAGAAAAAAGCGTTGTAGTGAACTGAAATAACAAATGAGAAATTTATCAGAAGGGGAAGAATGTTTGGCAAAAATATTGCATTTATGACCTATGCGGGCGGATTTGTCTTATAAATAAAGCAGCTGACATACTGAGTAGACCTTTTGGAAAAGGAATTATATTGGTTGCCACTGAAAAATGTTTTGAATTTACTTGGAAGAGAAATGGAGAAGTATTCCAACTGCACATTGAAAGTATGTGGCCCCTTCTACCTTTGCTTGCAATTCCATCGAAACTCTGGAAGTGAGGCAGAATGGAGCTGGTTCTCCACTTGGCTGGAGATCCTCTCTCACATCAGATACTCACAAACTAATAGCATGGAGGACCCAAACTAGTGAACTCCTAAATGTGATGCATAAAAGGGCCAACAGGCTGGAGCCCTTCACAAGGTTCCTTGGGATGGCTGGTAGTTCCAAAGGATGCTTGTTTTTGAGCATAAATGACTCACAAGCATTTATCACAGGTTCCATGTACCCCAAGTTAGACTCTGGTTTGGTTTTGGATTTTTTCTCGCTGTTTTTGGAACAGGCTGCTGTCTCTACATCTTAATTCTTTGGAAATGGTGGCAGAAAAGCAGGCAGAATGGGATGACCATACCCACCTAAACTGCTAAATGCATTTAGATAGAGTTTATTTTATTTTGTGAAATGGCGAATTTGTTGTACTTAGAAGGGCAATAGGTGCCACATTGCCTAAGCCAGAGTGCCTCTGTGGAGAAATGTGCAGCCCTTGGGAACTTTCAGGCTAAGAAGGAAGGTCAGTTGTTGGGCACCTAAGTTCAGAGAAGTGGTCCAGAAAGCCTAGTCTCCCAATTCAGTGTGTGTGACGTTATAGCTTGGGTTTGTCAGAGGCCTTAAGGGCAATACCCTTGCCCCTCATCCCCTTTTCTCATTCCCACTGAGACACTGCCAAAACACAATACAGACAGTCTGCAGGTGAAGAATGCAGTGAGCTGCCTGTGCCACTTCCCCCACACTCATATGCTGAAATTAATAAAATTGACTCTGTTATGCCTCATTTTAGGAAAAACTTCCCACAGTTATGGGCCTAATTTCAACTTGATACTAGTCATAGTAATGGCAGCCAAGGTCAGGTCCTGATTTAGGCCAAGATGTCTGGATATTAATCTACAATGTGTAGCAAAAGAAAGTCTGGCCATCCTGAGGCAGACTGATGTGTGGGGTAAGATCTGCTGTTGGGGAGAGGCCCATTCCCTGCAGGTTTTATGCTCTCTTTTATCCTGGGGTTGTCAACAGGTGCACGCAAGTCCAACTTTGAGTTTCTCCTTTAGACTTTTTGTGGAAGCTATGCCCTTCTCATGGCAGCTACAGCTCATCCATAGGGTGGTAAATTGAATTTTCATATGTTTTTGAGAAGTGTTGAGCCAGCTCTTGGGTGCATTAAGAGAGCTGGCCAAAATCCTATTGACATTACTGGGGATGCTTGATAACTTGTGCTGTGGTAAGTGCTTAAGCCCTGATGCTCTATAGATCTAGGCTTAAACTGATACCATCGTGAGACATTAATAACAAGGTTCTGTCTATTAAATCATTGATCAGCTCTTGGGCTGTCAAAGCCCACAATATGGGAAAATTGCTGTCTGACAAATGAAAAAAGGTAGAGAAAGTAGAAGTTGAGCAACTCAACAGCTCTTGAAATCATCAGATTGATGGCTCGGTAGATACCTGGAGAAAATACAGCTTTTTTTTTTGTTTTTTAAGGACAAGAAAAGGCTTTGTCAAAAATCTGTCTTTTAGGTGGAGTTTCTTGAAATAACTGGGTGGAAAATGAAACCCTCATCCTAATAAAAGGAAGTATTAGCTGGCAACATGATTATTATCTATACCACAGATTACAGCTGGGACTAAATCGCTTGAAGCCCACACTGACTGTCTTTTCAGGCAGGTCTATCTCGATTGTTTGTCCCCAGCCACCCCTCTGTTCTGTCAATGAGTTTTTGAAATGATTCGTCACGTTTTGCTTGAGGACACAGCATCTAGAGCCAAGGACACCGGCGTGGGTAAGAGGGTGCCAGGTTCCTGTGGCTAACAAGCCCACTGCTACCTTAACCAGCATCTTTTGTGGCTTCCATCAAAGGTGACAGGGCAATGCTTCCTTGCCAGCAGGTCAGCAGTCCTGACAGCTATCAAAGGCCAGCAATCCGTCTATAAAAGACAGAGCAAGGGTGGCTCCTGTTCTGTCTGCCTTTAAGTCATTACCTTCACAACTAGCCTGGATTGTGGAGATACTGGCCTTAAGTTTAACTTCAGAATCAGCAAAAACCGGCCCTTTTCTGTTTGCTGGGAGGCACAATGAGTGATTGGAATATGTATAAAAATCACTTGCGGCTTTATGATGTGTGGATTAATGAAAGTATTAAACCGTTCTAAATGATAGATAAGGAAATTATTTCCACTGTAGCTTGAAAGAAATAAAACTGCTCTGTCTAAAATTTAGGAGGTTTAAAACTTTGCAAGCTCATCAAAAGTACATGGGCAACAAAGAGGGGCAAGTTTACAACCATCTACGGATTACCCTAAAGTTTTAACATTCATCATTTTTCTGCTTCGTTACTGTTAGTGTTTCCCATAAGCTTTGAGAAACAAGCTAATTCTTCCAGAAAAGAAGAGTAAATACAGGTCAGGCTAATATGCTTTTATGAGCAGTGCTGGGATTTTCCCATTTTATTGCCATTTTGCACTATTAATTTTATATCATTGACATTGTTGTCTTCATTGCTCATGTCTCACAGCCTTGAAAAGGATTTACTGTGCTGAGAAATTCAAGCGTGAACTGAAAAGGGATGAAATTCAAATGTGGTTCGGTTGGACAGTGCAAGCTCTATGATGTGACTATTTCTGGCTTTATAGAAGGAGCAGAGTGTAGCTTTTTGGTGTTTTCATGTGCAGCTTTGATTGCATTTGTGGCTTGTGTGTGAATGTGTTTGCATCAGAATGTGTGCAGCCAGGTGTGTGCCTGCAGGTGAGTGTGAGGTCTCTTGTGCAGTTTTCTGTATTCACAGGCAAATGTTGTCTTGTGAATGTATGATCCTGACTGTTTCTGTATGCTTGTACTGGTGTTTCCATGTATGGTTTTATGTATTTTGCCATAAAGAGGTGTGGGTTCAAAAGAGGAAATCATGGTCTGTGCAGAGTGCCTGCAGAACTGACTATTCATGCACAGCCCGTGCGTAAAGGGTTTGCTTGAGCATGGTAATTGCCAATAGGATTTCACACGACATTGAGTAGAACCAGATCATTAATCATTTGATTCAATCTTGGAGAACACCTGGAAAATGAAAGACATGGGTCTGCTTATTGGTACCTGGAGTTTTTCTTGTGGTCTTGAACATCAGTCATAAATAGGTAATAGGCTGTCCTTAACCTGATGTGCTGGATAATGACTGCTAGAATGTGTTCATTTATGGCGTTTATGTAGAAAATAGAGAGCAGCTGGTTTAAAAAGAGGCTGTCAGGTCAAATATGAGGGGAGAAGTCATGGCTTCAGTAGACAAGTAGAAGAATAGAACTGCAGGGCAAGGGAAGAGGAGCAAGAAGTCATAGTTCTTTGAATGAAAGTGATGAATAACTACCTCTGGTTTCCCAAGAAACAGTTTGTTCCCTCCTCAGCTACTTCCTGCCTTTCACAAAACCCTCATGTAGTTTTCTGATGCTCTAATGAATCACTCTGTCTATCCTTTTCAAGAACCAGAAGCCTCTTGACCTCATAAATCCAAACTCAGAATTATAAGTTTCTACTCTTCAAAGTACTAGTTATGTGAAGCTGAAGAGTCATCTTCTGGACTGTGCAACGTCCTCGTGTTGCCTGCTCTTGTGAATTTTTGTAACGCAAGACACGACTAAAATCAAAGCAGAAAAAAAAATAACTTCAGCTTTCAATTCCCATGCCCTTCAGAACACACACCACAGAATTCCACTCAGCAAACCCTCAGTCATGCCAGCATAATTGGCAATTATGAGTGGAACTGCAGTGGTATCTTTAATACAACTAGAGTGACAAAAGGATTTCAAGTTGTGGCAAATTGTAGAATGGCCTGGGTTGGAAGGGACCTTACAGATCTTGTTCCAAACCCCCTCCCACGGGCAGGGACACCTTCCACGAGACCAGATTTCTCAGAGCTCTATTCAACATATTGGACATTTCCACAGATCCTCTGGGAAGCCTTCCAGTGTCTTATCACCCCGCGGTAAAGAATTTCTTCCTAATATCCAGTCTAATCATATCCTCTTTCAGCTTAAAGCCATCCCCCTGTGTCCTGTCCCCACATGCTCTTGCAAAAGTTCCCTCTCCAGCCTTCCCATAGGCCCACTTTAGGTACTGGAAGGTGCTATAACATCATCTCAAAGCCTTCTCTTCTCCAGGGTTAACAGTCCCACTTTTTGCCATATGTCTGGGTATCGTGGATAGAGAAGATCATTCTTAAAAAAGAGGAAAAAAAAAAAAAAAAGAGGAATTAGACCTTTATAAGCTGTGATCAAGAAGAAAACTCTCCAGCTCAGTCTTCTCCTTGCTGTAATGTAAGGATTTACTGTTGTTACAATGGTAGAATTTCACTACCCAGCAGCAGCAGCATGACCAAGCCTTGACATTCAGGTGCATCAGAACTACATTGACTATGTTTAAATTAATACACTCAAATTAGATGATTTTTGGCTGATTAATAACATTCAATTTCTAATCAATGGTTCAGTTACCTTAACAGAATTTAATGTTTCTTGTTCTTTGCTGTATCTGTCTTAACCCTACCTATCACTGGGTAAAACCATTAGAATATTACGTAATATTGATCTCTGAAAAATGCTACAGTTATCACAATAAGTGTCCCAAATAATGACACACATGCTCTCTTGCCCCTCATTAAAAATAACTTACCAGCTGCTCTGACCTCTCCATATGCTGGGTCCTGTCCTTCACCTTCTGCTTCTCATTGTGGAGACTTCAGTTGATTTTCTTTCTAATTAATTTTATCTAATGTTTTTCAGAGTCTTATCAGTAATTAATTAATAGGGGTGCTCTGCTCAGCTTGTCTATCACAAGGCAAGCAGATTCTCAGTCTGGCCCTGCTCACCCAGTTACATCAGCCTTCATTATCGTAGTGATCAGAGATCTCTTGAAGAAACCACATGGAGTTCATCAAGCAGATTGTAGCATCCAGTCTGCAGTGCCTGTTGAATGCCAGGGAAATAACTGAAGGTAGTGTTGTCTTGATTAAATGATTATACATAAGATACTACCTGAATGTTCTAAAAAAATATTTATTTTCTTTTTAATACTTTAAATTCTCAAATTAAGTACGGCTCTATCCTTGAAACCTGGTTTGTTTGAAACTTTTCACAGGCAAAGCTGGTATTAGAGGATCCACTACTTATAAGAAACATGAAGTGAAGTGGGAAATGAGCATGATGTGAATTTCTGCAGGGTAATCTGTGTGGGTCGTGGCATCTCTGAGAGGGGCACAGCAGTGAGACAGCAGCAAAGCAGAGGCAGAAGCAACAACTGTCATACTAAATTGTGCTGAACTAGTCATTGAGAAACCGTGATGAAGCTGCAGCTGCTTTTGGGTGAGGAGAATATACCTGCACAAAACCTCCTGCAAGAAAGGAAATATCAGTGAGTTTATGGTAAAGTGCCTGTTGCGAAAAGATCTGAATACAAAACATTTTATGTTCCATGCCAAATTCAAAATTAGGTAAAGATTTTTTTTTTGTTATAAAACAAAATTCAATGGATGTGGTAAAGTGGTTAATATAAATGTTGCTTATAACCAAAAAAACTTCAGTTCTAACAGAGCTGAAATACTCCAGCTGTCTGTTCAGCTTTTAGAAATAAAATGAAAGGATATTTTAAAAAATGTCACTCTGAAAAAGTGGCATCTAAAAAAATGAAACCACAAAAAATACCATTCAGAGCAATTCAGCACGTACGTACATCAGTACTTACGGTGTTAACAAGATCATCACACAATTGCAACATGGTTTAGTTTTATCAAACCTGACACTGTGACCAAAAATAGTTTCAGTGTGATAATAACTTGGTCATCTCCAGGTTTCAGCAAAGAAAATATTTTTAGAAACATAACATAGTTGGATTTGAGGCAGAAGACATCCTGTTGTCCTTCACCTCAACCAAATTTGTAACTAATGCTGTGAGAGCTGCAGCCACGGACATCAGGTAAATGCTTTTACTATCCAGTTGGGCTCACGTAGGCAGAAGTTTGTTTTTTTCTCACATCACATCAGAGAGTGGTGGAGAACTTTTTAAGTGCTGCAACAATCCCTGGTCTCTCTACTTAATGCAGAAAGCAATTTTATGTCCCTTTATATGATATCATGTGCTCAGAATCAGCCCAACCTAGCTATATTTTATGAAGATGCTCTTTCCTGCACATTGGTCAGTAATTTTTTCTCCTTGGCTTGCCATTTCCGACTGGCCATTTATTATGGGTCTTGAGCAAAATTTCTTCTCTGCCTGGAACAGAGGCTGAGGTATATATCTGCAATCTGGCTGGAAAATGATGTAGTGTGAAAATGAACCTATTATATGGGGTGTGCTGAGCCCAGGCTAAAATTATTTATGAGGCAGTGCTAGGTTCTTCCAAGTGCATTTGTTCTCTGACAGGGATGTTCATACTTTCCCAGCTGTGGGTCACACTGACAGTTTTCCAGGCACCTTCAGGTTTCACGAGTTATTGAGAAATAAGACCTGAAAGCAGCCAGCTTGTTTACTGAGCCTGTGAGGTGCCCCACAGGCAATATCAGTTCTTGGTCTGTTTAGGAGTCCAGGGAAGGGCATAAGAGGACTTCTAAGGTCATACAAACTATGCTCAGCCTGCCTCAATGGGCCTGATTTTAAACATAAATATTTTCAATGGATTTTTGGATACCAGCACCTTCCCATGGAGATCAAGGAAAACTAGAAAGAAGTTAATAACTTGTGTCTTAAGTTAACCATGCTCCAACCCCCCAAGAATGGTGCTTCCTAAGGCTACCAGACACCTCTAGGATTTGTAGTTTGGATCAGGACTAACATCTGAAAAAGACCAGATCAGCTCTCTTAGATCAAGCCTCTAACCTTATTATCCTCTATTATGTGGTGCTGCTGTCTACTCCTCACATTCTTTCTCCTCCATTGTCCATTCAGTGACAGAGCTCACATTTGACAAAGGGAAAGAACCCATTTGGGATTCACTGGTCACTGCTGCAGATCAGTGGCATTTACCCAGGGAGATGTCAAGTGGTGTCATGGAGGTGGAAGAAGTGATTCTTAATTCATTGAGGTTAACTTGTGAAATTAGCCTAATTTGCAATTTATGGCCCTTGACCATCATGTATTGGCCTGTGTAAAAAAATTCTTGCTGCCAGCATGATAATTATAACTCTTCAATAATGTAAAAAGATTTTTTTTTCTCCTTCTTCCAGCATGCTAGTACACTGCCTTCTTCCCATGCCAAGTGAAATTTAACCCTTTTTAGAGCATTCTTTATTAACCTGGCTTTCCTCAAATCCTCCAAGGACGTTAGCTCAGATTTAATATCATCATGCTAGGACTTGATCTTACATGCTTAGGACAGACACCTTTGCAACTCTGTGCCACAGACACGGCTTAACAGCAAGCCTAGACAATTTCTGTACAGCTAAAATGAAAATAGGAGAAGTGCAGGTGTTGACACAGGCTGTTGTTATGAGTGGGGAATTTCGTTCCCAAACCAGATTCTTTGACACTTTGACAGGTCACTTAGTCACAGATGCAGATGAATGTAATTACACCCAGGAAGTGATTGCTGAAGTTCTTTTATTGATATGCATGCAGGAGTGCCATTAAGATGGGTTCCTTTTTTCTTTTCCCTTGAAAAAATATTCCCTTAGGGATTTATATGCCTTGAGTCAACTTGTCAACCATTATAACAGGGATGCCATGGAATAACTAATGTGGAGGAGGTTTAGTTGAATGCAGGGAGAAGACGAGAATATTTTTGCTTATCAAAATAAGTCAGAAATGTTTCTCTCTCCTTCATTCATATCCTGAACACCACCTCGGTGCAGAGTGGAGGCCACAGGTGCTGTCCCATTGCTACAAGCAGGGGGCCAAGGTCAGCTGAGGTGCTGATGGGATCTAGCAGTAAATGTGTGACAGTTCTTACCCACAGCTCCTCCTACACCGGAGCCACAGGCAGTGTGACTCAGTACAGGCACAGACAGAGATCTGTGTGTGACTAAGCATAGCAGCTCATCCTTTGGCTCTGGGGGACTTTGCTGTAGTATCGTGGCCACAATAATTAAAGGTCACACAAGCCTTACTGGAATAGGCACTGCTGCCTATTTTATAAGCACCACTGAATGTGTAGGAAGAAGACTGTATTAGAAGCATGAGACTGATGACCTGTAGGTCCAGAATGGGTGGGTGGCAGCTCAGAGAAGGCATAAGGAGGCTGGGAAAAGAACAGCTGAAATGGCAGACAGTAAGTTGGGCCTGGGGGAAACACATAGGTGTGAAAATGGGTTACTACAGCATTGCTTGTTGGTGTCCCACAGCTGAATTCAGCCTTTCTTCATTAACCCTAAAGAAGGTTCAGTGGAACAGCACCATCTGCCTATTTCCTATCCTTCAAAATCTCTGCCAAGCTTAAAACACATGGTACTATCAAGGAAGCAAATTCAAATAGTGCAGTCTGTTTATGGATGTCTGTAATTGAATTCAACATTAGTAAAGATAATACACTGGAGTAAATGGCCAAGGGCAATGGAATAAAAATCATTCTAATCCAAACTGAAGTAGCCTTCATATCTTCATTGGCTGATATGAAGATAAGCTGGTACATCTGCAATGCTAAAAGATGTTAATAATATCTATTTTTTTATCAATGGGAAATGAATTCACATAATTTGGTCTTGAGTCTTATAATGAGGTGATTCCAGGTAAAAATAATAAAAAAGAAAATGTCTTCCCTTGTTCTGAGTCAGGGCTCTGTTAGAGTCCTGTAAAAGCAAATCAAGCAGGCTGCTTGGTAGCTCTCGCTAATGGTGCTAACCACTTCTTACTAAATCAGAAATTCAATTGGGCTTTTCCAGTAGTTGAGGTTGTTCTGTGCTCCTCTGCTTGTAATTGCTTTTATAAAGAAGAATCAGCATATTGAAATGTGTTCAAGCCCACTTGTCAGCCTGTGAAGCAAAATGAAAAGGCAGTAAATCCTGATTGAAACTCTGACTCGATGCTCAGCCCTGAACTCTTTAATGTTGATGAGAAGATTGATTGGTGTTGCAGGACTTGGTGCTCACTCTGTGGTGTGAGCACTGCAGGGTGACCCAGCTACACTCAACCCAAGCCCCACTCTGAGACATGACATGATCAGACACTCTCAGCTGTGGCCAAGTTTAATTCTCTGCAGGTTTGGAATTAAAAACCAAAAACAAACAAACAAACAAAAAAAAAACAACAAAACCCCAACAAATAAAAAAAAATTAAAATATTTTCTATGAGGATGAGACCATGATTAGCAATAGCTCACAGAGGATGCTGACAACAGAAGAGAAGCTTGGTTGCATGGTCTGAAGGAACATGGGAAAGCTAAATGTGCACTTTTTCACAAATTATTTTGGAGCTTTTCCTCAACATCTCTGCATTAAAGCTAAAAGTGACTTTCCCTGCTCCCTGTGCTTGAAGGGTGTCTGCTGACACCTTTGTCATCACCTCAGTAGCTTCCATTCACTCTGTTTCCATTACCCTCTGGCTCCATTCTTTTCCCTTCTGGAAGCCAAGGCCTAGAAGGGAGGCAGTCAATGCATTCTTCATCCCAAAGCTGAGTCCAAGTCAAGAAGATGTCAGAGGGAAATTTGTGGTAAGCCAAGGCCATGCCATAAAATGTGTTGGCCTCTGGCAGTGCTGTCAATTAATTGGGACTGGAAAACTGCAGTAGAACACCTCAGGTAAATGGCACCACTTTTCCATGTGCCTCCCCTTTGTGTTTACAGCTTATGTGCTTGGTCTATAGAAATTAAAAGCTTTGTGGGGTTTTTTATGTAAATATTCATGGGTGAACACAATGGTTCTGTACAGGCCTTGCCTGACATATGATGTTAATTGAAATGAGATGCAGCAAAATTATTAATAGAAGTGAAAGACAGTGTGTCAAAGACTGTTGTGATTCATAATAATGGTGTGATTAACAGCAAAAGTGATAGCAACACCAATGACAGTAGTAGTGGAAAAAGATGAGGAATAAAGAGAAACCTCTCCCAGGATTCAAGTCGTCTCGCTGTAATGCATAAATAATAGAAGAGTCAGACTGACTGAGGCCAGTGACTGCTTAGACCTTTATGCTGCTTTTGACAGTAGTTACCAGCATATATATCTCCATATATATATATATGTAAGAGGAACTTAAGAGCATAAAAATTATGCTGTGCTTTTCTTGTAGATGTTCCCAGACCCAGTGACTCGTGGTTTGGGAATTTCCTGAGATAGAGATGGCATCTTTGTTTAATAATTCTTTAAAGATTTTTTTTTTCCTCCAAATGTGACACAGTGTAACATTTTGGTGTGATCCATAGCCTGCAGAAAGGAGTTCCAAAGTTTAACTCAGAGTTATGTGATGAAGTTCTGGCTGCTCTGAACTCATTGCCTGGAAATTTCAAGATACTCTTTAATTCTTGCATTAGGAGAGGCGGAAACTAATCATTCCTTATTTTGCTCTCTGGGTTTTTTGAAAGAATTTCCTTCACTCTGGCAACTCTAGAGCATCCATTTTTGAGCACTAACTGATGTTGACAAGTAATCACTAGGGGAATTATATTTAGAATAATATATATTTGCCATATCAACCAAGTAAGGCTCCTTTCTTCAAATGTTCAGTCTCAGAATCAGTGAATTATAACTAGGTCATGGTAACAAAAGTAAAAATAAATAAATAGATCAATAGATCAATAGCAATAAATCTTCCTACACAATCACTCTCCCCTCCTGTGCAGCACATCTAATTTTCCACAGCTGCTATTATCTTCTGCTCTCTGAAATGAAATTGATGCATTCTGCTGTAATTTTGTACTTTTGTAGCTCTGGGTATTTTTGTCTATTAGGTTATTGGAGGCTTGGTAAAAATAAAAATTAAAAAAAAATTGTGCTTTTAAGGTTAGCTTCCATTAAAGAATAGGGCCATTAAGTAAATCAGCACTGCAGTCTTGGTGTTGCATAAGGTACTGGTCATTCCCTTTTGGAAAGGATATGGACGACTTAAGAGGGGATTCAGCAAAGGCTGGATGAAATATCAAGCACAGGAAAAGACTCCTCCATGAAGAACCATGAGAAGAACATGATAGCTTAGAAAAAAGATGAGTAAAAGCAGCCAAGATAAAAGATCAAATACTAAAACATCGTGGTGGGTTGACCCTGGCTGGACAGCAGATGCCCACCAAAACTGCTCTATGACTCCCCTCCTCAGCTGGATGGTGAACAGAAAATATAACAAAAAGCTCATGGGTTGGGACGAAGATGGGGAGGGATCAGCCAACAGTGACTGTCACAGGCAAAGCAGATTCAATTCTTGGCTGCCACGTGGGAGACACAGGATAGGAGATCTGACCTGACCACCCAATCTACCATTCCAGGCTTGTTTCTATTGCAGTGCTTTGGTTTCCAGTACAGCAAAGCTCTCAAATGTCTTTAATAATGAGCCTGTGAGAAGTCTATGCAAATGAATAAAATATTAAAGGATTAGCTTCATTTTTAGTGTATCTAAATCTAGTCCACTTCAGAACTGACAAATTTGTATTAAACAAGCACTGATATAGGTCTCCAACTTTAAGTACATGTTTATAATCCACTGAAGTGGATTGAGATCAATAGGTTTGAGGAATGTGCTTAAAATGAAGAGAATACTTGAGAGCTTGTAGAGTCAAGGCCCCAGTAAAGAGCTCATCAAAGGTTTTCCTAGATGCAAAGTTGCACTGATATAAATTTGAAAGTGGTTTGGAATTGATTAGATTAAACTCGTCTGAAAGTTTGGTGAATGCATTTGAGAAAAGGGAAGGTGTGAAGGTTGAGAGTCAGATACTATTAAATCTAGTCAGGTAAAGGCACTGCTGCTCTCCCATATCTCTTTGCCCCTATCCTGAAGATCACTGACCCCAGGACAGTATGCCAAATCCTGTAAGTCCTTGCCCCTCCACTGCTGTTTTCTACAGGGCCTCAAATTAAAATATCTAATAGTGATTTTATTCTAAAATTCAAAATTAGGAACAGAAGCAGTAGAGATATGTCAATGTTCCCTTTTGGTCTTCCTGAATTATTTTCCTTCTTGGAAGACCAAATTCCTTTTGGTCTTCCATTAGGCTAGTTAACTCTGGCAGCAAGACAGGCAAACAGCCAGGGAGTCAGAGAGTCTTCATCTGCTTCCTCTGTTTGTATCAGTGTGTGTTTGTGTGTGTGAAGAATGGTAAATACATGGAAATTCATCACTCAGTCTTGAATGTCTTCATGCACAAGTGTTAAGGAAGGCTTACATCAATTTAACAGGATTAGAAGTCTGCAATGACTCAAACCTCCCAAACTTTCACCTGCAAGGCTGTTCTGGGGATGGGAAATCACTACTTTAATATTCTTTATTGAATGGATGTTTGTTAGCCAAACGGCAGAAATTGTGTGCATGCTCACAGCTCATGGCAATCATGGCGTAAACCATGTTAAATTCACAGTTCATCAGAGAGCCATGTCTTTGAAGCACACTCACAGAGTTTAATAAAAAACTCATAAAGCCTTTAATTCCCTGCCTTGCCTGCACACAGAGTATAAGCATACTTCATCATAGTTCTGAACAGGCACCACGCTTGTAAGACACAGTGGATGTCAAAAGAGACCTCAGAAATTAGGATATGGTTCCACAAATCCACACCTGGGATATTTGTGACTTCAGTGGCTTTCTATTATTTTTCATATGTTAGTATCTATCATTCACTGAATTTCAGTCCTTATTCCCATTCTCATGCATTTTCTTCTCCTTTTGAAACTTTTTTGTAAATGAAAATACATCCTTAGAAATCTCCCAGTATTCGTTTTCCCCCCTGTAGCTCCTGGCAACACAGTCTAGTTCAAATTGAGTTACTTTTATTAAGCCTTTGATTCTGGGGGAAAAGAAGAACTTTTTTTTTATTATTATTACCAGTATGAGATCCTCACATGTTTGAGTTTAATCCATTTCCCAGGAAACTCTTACACAGATGGTCAATAGTTCATGCAAGGAGGCAGCAGACCATATAAACGAGACTTTGGATTCAGGCATTATTATTACCAGAGTAGCTTAGTATAAGGCCAAACCCTTTGAGAAATTGCTCATTGCTATGGCTAGCATTCAAGCCAAGTCTAATTTAGGATTTTCACAAAATCTAGAATAAACTGGATTGCTGGAAATATTATTTCTGTTGAAGTTTCTGTGTATGTGTGTATTTGTGTTTGTGTATATATATTGTTGTAAAAGACAATCAGAATTAGTCTGATCTGAGTATATTTCAGTAATTTTCTAAATATTTTTTATGTCTCAGCTATTTTCCATAGGTTTTGAAGTAGGTGGGTTTTATTGCTCCTAAAATACATGCATGCTATAAAGTGCAAGCAACAGGAGATAAATATGTGGTATGTAGACTCTAGGAGGAAAGACCAGACACAAGTAATAGACCCCCAATTAATCATAAGGAAACTGCCCTTTCAGAAGAGGGATTATTTTATTTTTATTTTTGGCTCTGCCCACTTTTGATCCAAGATTTGAGCACAAGTTTCACTACCAGATTTTAAATCTCTCTGGATGTTGTGCACTGCTCTTTAGTCCAGTAGTGACAGCTTCACAGCTCTGCAGTCTCATTTCTCTAAAAAGTTTCCTCTAGCGAGATCTCCCTAAAGTCCTAAAGAACAACAGCACTGTTCTTACCTTACACCAGCGTCTGGCAGTCAAAGATTCTTATTTGTCATGATTTAGTTGGTTGCTTCTACAGAGAAATGCAGCCACACTGCCTGCACAAGCCATTGAGATTCAGAGTGGAAAGAAGACCATCAAACTTTGTCAAAAGGGAAGCCAGAAAAATGCAATGGTGCTGGAAACCAACTTCATTCAATCTATGTGTGTTTTGGTAATGGACTTTGACAAAGTAAGGAGTCAGCTGGGTCCTGGTGAGTGAGTGGAAATCACCTCAATGTGCATGTTCCTGCTCAGGCCTCTAAGAAAAGGTGCAGGGATGAAGGGCTGCTCCTGGTCCTTGGGCCAGACCCACTCTGTGAGGCAGAAAGTGGGAAGAAAAGTGTGACTCCAATGCAGATGCATTTCTGCTCCCTTTTCCTCTCTCCAGCTTGAGTTAGCAAGCGAACAGAATGAGGCACGCTAACAGCACTCTGCAGAGAGCAATGGGGTTTTCTGCTCTGCTGTCTACGTAAAATTCTCTGAGTCACTGACAAACTTGAGACGCCCTGCTGTGTGCCTTCGCTTTCACTGAGTTGTGATGTGAAGTAATGGGGAAAATGCACAACTGCAAACACTCTTGGGCTCTCTAATGGTTGAGGAACCATACTAGAAACTGCTGAGTTCCCCAAAAATCATGCTGGCACACTGTCTGAGGAGAGATCAACCACCAGACTGCAAAAATGCATCTCTTCTTAACTGACCTCAGCTTATGCACTGCTCATTGCAAGACCACTGGAGGCAAGCTGTGAGCAGGGGGAGTTGGCTGACACATTCCCAGCAAACCAGAAGTGGTCCTTCTGTATATGCTGTGACATCAAACCCATTTCAGGAGTTTACAGACAGGATCTCTCTTCCAGGAGATTCAGCAATGCTTGAGGCTATTTATAAAACAAGAATCCATTAAAAGAGATTAATCACAAACACCTAAATTCCTGCTCTGGAAAGCTCTGCTCCACAGATTTCTGGATCTGGAGGGCCATTTCTTGGGGATATAAATTCTGCTTGCCTTCTCATTTAAGCATCTGCTGTGGGCTGGAACTGGGCACAGAACACCAAACTAAAAAGCCTTTTGTTTGATCCATCATGGTTTCTTAAAAATTAACACTGAATAAAAGTAGGAGGGCTGGCTCTGCTCCTGGTGATCCACAGCTAGCATTGAGTAAATACTAAGCAGCCCCAGGTGAGGGGAAGAGTTGGTATGTGTTAAGTGTCCTACAGCTAAGGAATAAGGTGGAAGGTTTATGTTTCTCATGCAAACTAAGGACAGCCTGTGTCCTAAACCACTCTTTGGGTCTGCTGTGACATTTTGGCTCTGTGCTACTTTTGTGAGTCATGGTTCTGAAAGGTGATGGGCTATAAGGATTGAGTAGGAAGGGGAGAAGTTGAATCTTTACCTTTTCAGTGGTGATCAAATCATTAGTTATTTCTGTGCCTGAAATCACAGTTGTCTCATTAAAATCTGAGTTATAGCTTGCATGTTCTGCTTTTTCTGCTCCTTCACTGGTTTTAAGGCAATGTTCCCAAACTGTGTACAGTAAGTTACTCCTTTTATTCAGGCAACATATGCAATTT
Source organism: Pachycephala philippinensis (assembly GCA_013397055.1). Taxonomy (NCBI): domain Eukaryota; kingdom Metazoa; phylum Chordata; class Aves; order Passeriformes; genus Pachycephala; species Pachycephala philippinensis. Next base: position 354,135 of record VWZT01011256.1, read on the forward strand.
TTTCCCCCATTTTCCCCCTGCAATGTCCCCTTAAACACATACGGATTTATATCTGTTAAAAACCCATGTTTGCCAAAAAAAGGGAGAGTACTAACATTTAGAAAAGTGGGAGGATGAATCTTCACTGGAGGTACAAATTCAATAAAGAGACTTGCAGTGACCTGAACATAGGTCAAGTTGACCTATGTGAGAATAGAGAGACAAGAATGTAAGGAAAATAAGTTAGAGGAAAAGGCAGCAATAAAAATATGAGCTGCAACCATTAGTTGTGGTGCTGTCAGTTCCTAAAGTGCCTGGGCAACACTTTGCTGTTCTTTGTCTCCTGTGCCAGGATGTGAAAGCACAGGACAGAATCAGCCTGTGCACTTGTCTTGCAGCAAACAGAATAGGTCTGTTTTCCTGAACAGGGAAACTGAGTTGTGAATCAGGAAAATGTGCTCCACTGGGACATGAGATTGAGCACATCTGGGGAAAGAAGAAAGATCTCGTGAGCCTCGGGCTCTGTTCAGTTGCTGACCATTATGATGCCATTTCTCTCTCTGACCGTAACACTTCAGCTGGAGCCCCTGATCCACTGTTTTATGTCATTACAGAGGCTCTGCATACAGATTCGTAAGGTAAGAGGCAGGGTTATAAAATAATCCAACTATTTATGTTCTTCATTACCCATCAGCCTTTATAACTCCTGGCTTTATGTATTCCAGATTGGCACACTTATTGGGGACCATAAAAGAGAATTTGGATGAACTGCAAAGTAGATGCAAGAATATTATACTTCCTTAATTTTTACATTTGTCATGTCCAATATGTCAGGAGGTGGTGGAAGGAATTTCTTACCATGTGATTTGGGGATGCTCATGGGGATTTTCCTTGCACTGCAGAGAGATGGCAAGGGATCAACAGTCAGGGATATGTAGGAATGTCATACTCAATTAATTTTGTGAAATTACACTCTGAGGTTGTGTTTAGAAAATGAATTAATATTGGTGAAAAGTACTGATATCCTTGGATAAAGGGCAACAGAGAAGAACACATTGTTATTATTAAACTGTTGTAGAAATCCTCTCTTTTGCTTTGACTGAATTATTGCAGTGGGTTTCCTTGGTGATGTGACACAGAATTTACTAGAGTGTTTGTGTTGTATAATTGAAAATGACACTACTTTATTAAACCGTCTGTGGGACCCTCAACTCTTTTCTGAGCTGCAAACCAGCTTTGCCAGTGATTTTTATCTAGGGTCTTGAGCCAGTAAAGTGGAGGCTGGTCAGACAACCACAACAGAACACCTAAATTAAGAGAAGGCCGAGGCAAAAAACACATGCCTTGCTTGAGGAAAGTGAAATAATAGTATATGGATAATGAATGAGGTGGAAGTCTCAATTAATCGCTCATAAAATTGTTGCTCATTGATAACAAACAGAAGAGTCCAATTGTTTGTCATCTTGTTCTTTTCTCCCTCAAACTAAGAACATTATGTTCAGGATGTAGAGACATCTTCCTAAGTCACTGGTTTGGAGCCAGGTTTGTTGGCACTACCAACACCGGGTGTCACAAAAGGCTGCTCGTTTATCTGAGCAAAATGAGTTAATGGTTCTAGTTCAGTTTTTCTTAGATAGGTGTCTGCATAACAAATTTCATCTCAATCAACCCTAATTGCTGTTTCTAGCAGCAGCCTCCCAAGAGGGTCTTTAGGGAGCAAGCAGGCTGTGGAGGTTAGATCTGGTCGGATCATGCACCTAGGGATCAGTAACAGGGCTTGCCTTTCAAAAGCTTGCAGTCTGGCATTAAACATGAGTACTGGAGACAAATACTGTGGTTTGAATTTTCTTCATGCCTGAGATGTTAGTGTGCTCAGAATAAAGGTGTCCAGGTTGTTAAGTGCTAGTGCAAATCATTAAGCTATCTTTTCAGCAGTGCTCTCTGTTCCTGTGCAGCAGGGTGGCAATGTGCTTCACAGCTGAACTCCATCCTGCAACAACACTGATTTTATCACCCAGGGTGCAGTAGGACCCTTACATTTGAAGTGACTGCAATGCAGCAGTTTTTGCTCTTTGGTAGTGGGGCTTACTGGCATTGCACCAGTGATTGCACCCTGTGGGGTTTGTCAAAGGACTGAAAGCTTAACTGTGTTCCCCAAGTACACACTGATCTCAAAAAGAAATTACATCTTCATAAGAATATAATTACTCCCTCGTCAAATTAAATTGAGTAAATTTTCTCCTCTTAAATTAAGTTTGATTTTTGTAATGACTGCTTAGTCCTACCAATATTGGTGTAAAGGCAACATGGATACACTTTGATTGAATGTGGATCCTCTCCTGAATACGCCAACTTGATTATATATCTCAGTGAATCCTAACTAGGAAGCTCTGGTTTCCTTGAATCAAAATGGTTGCTTCATTGCCACATCATTAAAAAAAAATCCAAGAGCCTGATTAATAGCTGGGCTCCAGGCTTCTTTCACAAAGACAAGAGAAACTCTTGCAGAGAAATCAACAGGAACATTAAATATTGATATCTGTGTGGCTCTGATGATTTGTAGCTTCTCATTCTGGGATGGGATAGAATAATAGATAATGGAAATAAAGAAAAATTATTGTACAGTATAAATACATATTTAATTAAAGAAATTTGAATTATTCCCCCATACAATTCAGGAGATTCTGTTGTTATCAATCAGACAGTATCTGATCTTGGATATTGAAGGTCTTAAGTGTTTGATTAAACAAGAGGCAAATTTGCTCTGGATGTTCTTTCTGGGAGGTCTTAAAATGTGGCAGTTTTTTATTTTATATTTCTCCATAAACTTCCCTTTGGCACCCTGATAATTAACAGCTTACTAGAATGCTTAAATTCACACAGGTACAGAGCAGGGCAGCCGTAGCAATTCACTGAACCCCACACCTGTAAACCCAACTGCATTTATTTGTCAGTCTGTCTGCCATGGGCGACTCCTCTCCCTTTGATCCTCAGTTTGTGAAGTTACCAAGGTGTCAGATTCAGACTGGCACGACCCACATCAGTACAGATGAGGGCAGAGCGTGAGCCAAAACATGATATTTTGAGAGTGATTTGTTTATTATTTGCATCTTCCCAGCCTCTCAGGGAATGCAAACCTTGGAGAATGGAAAGAAGAGCAGCTGGACGAGTTGAGGTCAAGGGACAAACCAAGACACATTAGATCAAGTTCTACAAATCTTTTGTCACTGGAATATGATGTATCTGCAAAACTAGGCCCTTTATTGGTTTGTTGCTCAATCCAAGGAATGAAATTATTTTATCTGTATCGCTGGAGGAGTCAGAATGTAACAAATCTGAATGAATGTACTCACCACTGGGCCTTTGTGTCATCCAACAGACAGAAACAGTGTGAAAGGACAATAGGAAAAGCAACTGAAAAATAAACTAACTGTGTGTGGGGTTTTTCCTGTTAAACTCTTGCTTTGGATTATTTGGATTTTTACCCTGCAATGAGTGCTTGGAAAGATTGCAAATGCCAAGAGCTGCAACACACCCTGTGTAGCTATTCCATCTAATTGCAAGCCATGTACAGTTTGAGAGTGGAGCTGTAGCTGCTAATCCCTTCTGACTTCCAGGTGAATTGAAATGTTCAGTTGATACATAACAGATCACAGGTTCACCTCATTCTCAGGGAAAAGTGAGCGCTTTCTGCAAACAAACCATGAGCTGCACAGTTGAACCAGGCCAGATTTGTTATTCCTTTTCTTCTAGGTCATGGAGCTGTGGTGAATTGTTTCAGAGCCCAGTGGACTCCATCCAAAGCCTGCCTCTAGTTTCTGAGGTCCAGGATCATTATGGGAATTATCCATGGTGGCACCCAGGTGGCAGCTGAACATCTTCTAGGAGCTGGCTGAAAAATAGGCCAAGACTCATAGAAAATCTTTTGGTTTAATTTGGGTTAACCCTTAGCGTTAATTATGTTTTCAGGTCAGGCTCTGTCTCCTGTTAGCTCATGAAATTGGCTTTGTGACACCAACGTTGCAGGAGACATTACATCAGTTCAATGTGGCTGGATTGCACTGACTCGCTCTTTCACATCTGCCTACTTGTGCATAATCCTGGGGTGTCCATTAAAGTTTTCTTTCCTCCTGGAGAGGGCTCCAAAGCAATTCACCACGTTCTATCTCTTACATCTATGGATGTGCACAGTCTGCTTACCATTACTTGGAACTGATGATTTCATATCCAAGCGTACAGTGAATTTAAATAGTGAACATGTCTAGGAAGCTCTATTCCTTCCTGATGCCTTATGCCCACAGGAAAGAATGAAAGGAAGCATATGTGCGTTTTTGAGAAGGAGCAAAAAAAAAGATTGCTCTCAGGAGACTTTCTCCTCAGATGCTGCAATGAGTAATGCTCCCGTCAATTATTGGGTTTTTCAGAAACAAGCTAAAAAATGCCTAATTTTAGCTTCATTTGCTTTCTAGAATTGATGTCATTCCTACTCCTGTGAAAATAGGTATTCCCTGTGGAAATGAACAGCTCTCCGCTGGACATGAAATCAATGCCAATCAAGATCACAGAAATGATTAAGGACTTCCCATCCTGTGCCTTCACTTGAGATTTTATAAGGAATTCTGAAGAGACATATTCAAGCAGTTGTGAACTTCCCCCCACAATATTAGCTTTGGAACATTTTGTATAAGTCACAAAGTGCTAAAATAATTGATTTTCTTCCTTTTAGCTATGATTTCTTAGCATAGTACTAGGGACTATAATGACTTGATGGATTAATATCCATGATTAAATGCTTGTTGTTGGGAAAGGTAGAGTGTACCATGCTTGTTGAGTGTTTGTTCCTTTTTAAATTTGTGTTAATTATTTGATAGTCATATGACTCTTTTTTTAGGAAAATCCCTCACAGGATGAGAAGTCAGTGTGAGCGGTAAAAAACTGACTACAATGCAGATTTATGCCTGTAATTTAAACAAACAAAAATATATGTCTCTAAAGCATGTTTGTTAGCTAGGATCCTTCTCTGCCCTATGAAAATCACATGTCTGTTCATTCCACCTATTTTTTGTACCAGTTTTAGAAGGAAATTTTGATGCCAGGCTAAGATGTTGAACGCGTAATTTTTATATGGTTTTATAGAGCTTCAGAGATGTGTGAATCCTATCTTTGGTGTGCTTGAGAAACCCATGTCTCTTCTCTAAAGAGCTGCAAGGGCTGAGTTAGCTACTATGCTTTGGAGAACCTTATGTCTTTTTGTCCTGAATTCCACTGCTTGGCCCAGTACTGTTGAGTGGACTTTGCAGTGATTTACCACAGAAGCAACTGCATTATAACTGTGGACCAACAAGTTTGGGTCTGGTATTTAACAGAGAGGTGGTCACAGGACAAGGTGCTATTCCATGTAACAGCATGGAATGCGACGAATCTGCAGAAATTCACACATGGGTATTTGCTTCTTTATTTGGTTTTAAATTGCTTCACTCTGTTTTAGTGAAAAGGCTCTGCTCTTGCTGGTGTACCTGGGTACAGCACAATGTCTTTCTTTGGGAGCAGGTGAAGCTGTAAAAGTTGCAACAGACAGCTAATTTCCTTTCTCAGCTGATGGGGCTTACGCCTTTAAATCACCATGGACTTAAAGCAGATGCTCTTCTGTCGGTAAGAAGCTCTAGAGTCAAACACAAACATTGCATTAAAGGTGCTTCCTGTTTGTAGTAGCTGAAAAGTATCTTGTGGGCAGATGTTGTATGGATAACTCAAAAAAAAAAAAAAAAAGCCGAAAAATAAGAAATTCTTCAGAGAAATACTTTAAGACTTTTACCAACATGTCTTTACATTTTTGTCTTCTGAACCCTTGATAAAACTTGGTCACAGTGCAAACAGGATAAAGTTGATGAGATTTAAGAAAAAAAGAAACTGAAAGAAATATTTGTTACCTAGAGGGAAGGTTAGAGAAAATGCAAAATAGGAAAGAAAAAAAAAACCAAACAAGTCACTAAGCTAATTTCACCCTCTGATGTGTTTGGTATTCACATTATCCAGGGGAATCTGGTAAGCAGGCTGAGGACATAATTCTACATTGTAAACTTATTTAAAATTAGTGAGACTGCCGGCTTATACTCCTCTAACAAAATTTTATATGCTTAATTTTATGGGTTGATCCTGTGCACTTTTTGGATTTCTTAGTCAAGGTATGTTTCTGTAAAAGGAAGAAAAGAAACCTAAGTGATAAGGTTTGCAGCTGAATCCTTCTTGCCTTGTGTCCCCTGCACTTTCACTCTCCCTTCACATAATTTTGAAAGTCTGTTTTCTTTCTGCTAATGCAGCAGGGGAATGGCTGGCCAAGAGATGTGAGAGCTGAGGCATGGATCTTTTTGTGCAGGCTAAAAGATTTTTGTGACCTGAGCACAGAAAAGTTGTTGAACAAGTTAAATGTGGAGGTAAATAAAACTGAGAAGGTGGTTTCAGCCCTTGCCTGTATTGCAGATCTCTGTGTCTGAGAACAGCCACCATTTCTGCACTTATTGCAGAATCCCCCAAGAGAGCCCTGCATTGTCAAAGAGAATAAATTGCTTCCTCACTTGTAGAAGTGGTCCCTGAAGTTCAGCATTAAGAAGTGAATGGGGAGGCATCACAGGAGAGATTTTGCTGCCTCTGTCTGTAATAAGGTTAAAAGGTAACCTCATCACATTCTTTAACGCTCTCCACAGGGGATATCTAGTATAAAGTGCAGGTATGGGAAAGTGCTCATTAATTTTAAACAAAGTCATAACAAGAAACAGTAGCTGGAAATTGAAACTGCATGAATTAAAAATGAAAATAAGATTTTTTTTTAAATTTCTGAGTCATTTATTTTCTTAACAACTGAGGTAATTAGCAACATTGGCTGACTGCTCACAGGAAGGTTTTCCATTGCTTGCAGTGTTTAAATTGCAATGAGATTTCTCTCTAAGAACGGGAGTTTTAACGACTTCAGAAGTTATTGACCTGAGTAGAGGAATTCCTAGGTGAAGGGTTGCCATTAATAATATTAAGACTTCGAGGCTGCAGGATCACCACTGGCCTTTTGGCTCCCAGACTTTCCTTGAATTGTCCTCTCCCTGTAAATCCACTATTTCAATGGCTTTTTCCCTTCTCCACGGGCTCCTATCTCCAGCCTCAGTGCAGTGAAGATCTAAATTATCTCCTTCCACACCAATCAACTCTCTTTACTCCGCAGTATCTGCCAGTGGAGGTTCTGCCCTGTTGCAGATGACGAGTTGAGCATGGAGCTTTCTAGGGCAGACAAAAGGAGATGAGATAAAACAAGGGATCTATTTAGCATCCGTATCAGGAATAAACACTCATTTTCATAATGAATTTGCCCGTGTTTGTCATCACTGCAGCCTTTCATTAGGAGGATGACAGTTGAGATTCCTGCATCTGCCATTTCCATGGTACCCCCTGCAGGAGGTTGCTCAAGGAAAGATCTCTCACTTTAATCACTGCTGTGAAGGATTGGGCTGTGGGTGGGACTGGGGCTGTTTATGGCGACACAGGGAAGGGGAGAGAATTAAAAGCAAGCTTTCCGTGCTAATGCTTGTCAGCTTAGTGCTAATATATGTGTTCCTGAACTCTTCTTGACTCACTTCTATATTGATTTGTTTGTATATGTGGTGCTTCGTGACGAAGGGATATCATCCACCCTTCCTCCTGAAATATGGCTGCCTGTGTGGTGATCGTGACTGGTATTTAGCACTAACCAGACAACACGACATTCCAGAAACAGAGGAAGGGGAAAAGAACAGGTTTACCTGAACCAGAGGGAAATCTAAGGAACTAACATCATTCCTACACCTTTTGGGAGCCCATCTAAACTGTGTATCAATGTGGTTTCCTCATGGGCCCCACCAGGTTTTACACCTCTCTAGCTTGAGGAAGTAGCAAGGCTTTTTAGCCACACACTTCAAGTTTTTGATATTCTCAATTTATAAGGAAGAATTCCTTCTGAAAGGTGATGGGAGAGCCCACTAGGCTGTATTGGCAACCAGCTTGCCTGCCAGTGCTGTACCTTGGTATGGATGCTAAAAAGCTTTAGCGGAGAAGTTTTCAGCTCTCAGCAGCAGTTTGTGAGAGCTCTGTTCTTTCTCATGCGAAACTATGCAAAACATGATAAGGTTTTCTGTAAACAGACTTTGCTAATCTTGCACCTGCGTTTATAATTAGAATTGTTGTGATACTGACTAGAGAAATGAATGATGTGTGAATTGACCAATTACCCTGATAGGTAGTTAGTTAGAGGTCCAATACCTCTTGCCATTTAGGAAAACACTAAAAGAACTAAACACATAAAAACCGGCCTTTTATTAAATAAATAAATCAATCAACCCATTCCTTTCTACTGACCACTCGTGTGTCTGAGTCCTAATTGCCTCTTGGCACCGCCGCAAGCAACACCTTGGCAGCAGCTGGGGGACTGTAAGTAATTAATGTGAAGGAACACAGAGGTGCAGTTGTTTTCTCTTTTCAGGAGGAGATTTATCTGATGAGTCTTCTATCATCTGCTTTGTAGCACAGGGTGTTGAGAGTTGAAAAAAGTGATGATTAAATGTAGGTAGAAGCTTCTAGCAGTGGCTTGCACACAGTGTGGCTTGACTCAAGATGAAGAAGCACTGAGGCTCTGCTTTGTACACTTCAATTTTTCCTGCCTTTGCAGGCATAGGTACCAGGGGAGGTCTCACGTACATTTGAGTCAGAGAAATGATTATCTGTTTATCTCACTTTCCTTTCGGAGCGTACAATGAAACCAGCAGAACTCTCCTCCCTCCCCTCCTCTTCTCTTCCTACCAGATAAACCTTCTTTTAGAATAATTAGAATGCATTGTGGATAAAGGAAGGTGACCTGAGGTCTTGGATCTGTTTCCTTCATTAGCAGTGAATCGGCATGTAGTGATTGCTGCTTCTAGTGTCAATGCTGGAACATTTAACCAGTCAGAAGAGTTTACAGATGCCAGAAGAGAAAGCCAGTGATGCGTTAAATATATCCATGGAATCATAAATAGCTGAGACAAGGGCTCGTTATTGCTTAGTTCAATATTGTTGTTTAATAGCAACTCTAAATACACTCTGCTGGGTTAAATATTGTACTATTACCTCTGGAGATAATGATCTTCCTAGACTGAATGAGAGACAATCATATTATTATGTGATACATTTCTTTGAGCTCCCCATATGTGAGCAGGGTAATTGAGGGGACTGGCAATTCTGTAAGCCATTCGAAGGGTCAGACTCTCTCATTGTACCTCCCTGCCCCTTCCTAGAGAGGGCAGAAGAACTTGCTCTATGAATACAAAAGCATTAGATGAACCTGCTTTTCGCATATTTGTAAAGCACCCATCAACCCATCATCTCAGCCTGTGGATGTTATCAGTCTCTGATTATAAGATATCCATTCCACAGCAGTAGCTTCAAAGGTAACAATTCATCCAGGCCTTTCCCTCATCCTTTCTTATAAGTAACCGAAAGAAAAAATGAGTTGTCTTCATGTTGATCTTTGTCTCTCTTTCCTGTCTGAGCTAGAAGAAAAATGAAAAAGGACTCAGCAAAGAAAGGAACCCTGTTTCTGAAAGAACAGTAATGTCCCTGGAAAATGTCCCACCCTTAAACCCAGCTGAATAGTTCAATGAGAGCATAGATCACATAGACAGTTGGAGTGGAAGTTTTTATGGTATTTCAAGAATACATTTTTAGCTAGCCAAACAAAAGCAGGATCTGGAGGATGAAAGAAGTGCCTGCAGTTTACCTTAGCCTGCAATAGCCTATTCACTTCACTTCACTTATATTGTGCTTTTGATATCAGTGTCCCTCCTTTTCTCAGTTACTGTTTTGTTCAGTGCTGTATTTAAATGTTTCATTTAAAGGATTCAAAGTTATTGAGGAAAGGAAAAAACCTGTTTATATATGTAAATATCTATACATGTGCATGTGTGTATGTATATACACATATGAAGTTCTCAGTAGGAAAGCCAAATTTTAGGTAGACTTTTCTGTTCCCTTTTGAGATTTAACACTTTACCCTCATCACTCTTTTACTTTAAATTCAAAACCTTTCGAGAACAGCCTGATATTGTCTAAATCCACAAAGGCTACCAAAGGCTGGCATCAGCAATCAGGAGATACTTGCACATCAGTTCTATTATCTCTCTTCAAACGACCATTTTAATTTGCATGACAGACACTTAAGCTGTGCAGAAACTCCACACAGACATATTACAAGAGCATTGTGCTGGTAAGTTATGGGAGCATTTTACAACATTCTGTTTTAAACCCCAGAGCTTTGTGAATCTCTCCATATCAAGATTAAATGTAATTTACCTTAGCTGTTTGGTGCTTTCCTGGGTAAAAATGGTAAATCAGGAACTATCCAGCAAGGACTATAAACAGTTGTTTAAGGCTTAATTTGTACTAATCTATCTGCAAAATGACCTCTGCAAGTCTTGCTTATTGGGGGCATTCAGCACTTGCACTTATTCTCAGGTTTGGTTTCTTTTCTCCCTTTGAAGGTCATCTTTGAGGCAGGTTATCTTTTAGGCCTCTTCCTTTGTGGAGATGAGGATTTATTTTTATTGCTTTTAAAAACAGGTTAGATGCCTCTGATTTGCTTGCTGGTATCTTTTTAAATTCATCATGGGAGTCTCGCCACTGGATGCACTGTGATTTTGAGCCCTAATTTTATTTTCTAGGTAAAATGAAGGACAAATCTGAAAGGTTTTCTATTTGAAGTGCTAGGATACTTTCTATTCACAAGCCTGTTGCTACTTGAACTGTTGCTACTACTTGAAAAGTAATTTCTGCTAAGCTCTACTGGACGTATGCAGGTGTAGCTGTTTGGTATGGAAATCTTCATGTGATCATAAGCCAGGGAATAATTAATGACAAAATAGCAGAGATATATTGAAAGCATAGGCTTGTTGTATCTGAATGAGAAGAGATTCGCTGTCCAAAATAAGTTGCTTCTTTGCTACCTTTGCAATGACTTATGCCTTTTTATTGAGCTCCCATTGTTCCTCTAATATAATTATTCCACATTGTAGTTTTGTGATTTGTCTTGATTCCCAGATTGAAGAATATCCATTGGTTTGGGATTATGGTTTATTCTATTGAATAAATATTCTATTGACTATAAATATGCTTTTTTCTATGGAAACTCTAAGGTAGAATAATAAAAAATAAAATAATAACAGAAATGAAGCATGAACAAAAATCTACACTAGTTTTTGATTACAGTATTTTTGAGGAAAAAATGAAACTAGTCAGATCATTGGAGATTGTATTAATTTGCACTAATTCAAGACTTAGTTATCTTTGTGTCTTCTTTGTTTCAATTTTTTTCATTAGCAAATCTATCCTATTCCCCCAAAAGTAGAAAGAGATCAAAATTCCACATGGCACTGTATTCCACTGCAGAAACCAGGGAGATATACTCCAAACCACTTCAACCCTCATTTAAAAAAAAACCAAAACAACCAAACCCACCTTATTCTTTATTGAATAACTATAATGTAGTGTAATATACAAGATCATAACATGAAGAGGCATCAACCATCCTCATAATGGATAAAATAGAAATTATGGGAAGTTACTGAAATTGCTGTAGAATAGATATTTCTTTTTATGAATTGGCACTGAAAGGTATGTCTAGCAACCTGAACTGATCCCAGCTGTGTATAGAGGCTTAGAACATATTTGGAAGAAAAAACAAACAAATAAAGGCCTGGATTTAAACAGCAATCAGGACAACACACAACCTAGGTTTGCTAAAATTTGGTTCACACTAAGCAAATGTAATTTTTTTTTAATATAAATATCCCTCTATACAAACAAGAAGCAGATCTAATTTTTCTTCTTCATTAAGATATTTGGTGTAGGACCACATGAAGACTTGTGTGTTAAAAAGAAGATAATGTTGAAAAATGAAAGAACTGGATAAAAGAGAATATTAAATGGAGAAGGTTTGGACTGGAACTAGGCTCCTAGCCAAGTTACCTAATGACTGGTTTTAGGCTCAGCTTTGTGTAATATTTACATCAGGGACTTTGGTGCTGTAGGAATTTGCTGATGGTACAAAATTTGGAGACAGCAGCACAGAGAAGCACTGGGATACTGTTCAAATGAACTCAGTGACCTTCAGGGAGGTCATAGAAATGGAATGAAATTCAAGATAACAAAGGGAAAGTTTTTACACTGTGGGACTAATCGTAAGATTTTTCTCATTTACGTGGGAACTCTGCAGAGGAGATGGCAGACAAGGAAAAGGAAATGGGTTAGTTGAGGATAGGATGACTGTGAGCCCTCACCTTGCAGAATTTCAGACAACACAAGATCCTTCAGCCTATCAAGATAAGTAACTTTAAATGGAGATAGAAAACTGTGAATTCCATGGCAGAAGGCAGTGACATTAAGCAAACCACTGCAGACTACATGGTGATGGTGAGATGTTATGTGGTTTCACCATGCTGAGACCTGGTGGCTCCTTGAGGAGAAAGCACAGGGGCTTAAGCAGCTGCAGGTAAGGTCTACTAGGAGGATAAGAAATGACAAACTGACAGAGACTGGTTTGGCAGCCACAGTGGAGGCTGAGGAAGGAGGTCAGGGAAACTCATTCATGCAGAGAATTTTAGTATTCAGACCAATTTACAAAAATGGAAGACATGGGCAATAAAATAATGAGATTGATGTATCTACTGAAAATGATATATGACCCTAGGAAACTGGAATGATTTCACTGCTTTCAAATGCAACGGGATTCACAAAGCCTAGCAGGGAGTCTGATCATGAAGGATTTTATATTTTTTCTTCTCCTGAAAAACTCCTTTCTGTTGTTCATTAGGTAGGCAGCTTGGTGGTCTAATGCACGAAACAAATATGCGGACAGAGATCAAGTGTAAAAATCTATTTCCAAAGCTGGGGAGTATCTCATTGACTATCATGCACTGTGTGATAGCTAAATTAGGATGAAATACAGCTGAAAATATTTCAGGAAGGGTAATTCTCTGATGGAATGAATGGAAGTCCCCACCTTAGGTAACTCTCTTTCTAATAACTTGGTCTTTCAGAGTGCAGTAAATCCTTGGAGAAAGTCAAGGAAATGAAAACGTAGTGCACAAGCAGTGTATGCCTTAGTAGTTCACTGAATCAAGTCTTAAAGCTACTACAAAAGACTCCATAATCTAAAGAAAATGCCACTGATATGACGTTTGCTTTATTCTTGGAAGGCCTGTCTTCCATAGAAATCTGTTACAATTTCATCACACCTAACTGCATAGGGACTAAGACATAAACAAAAAATTTTTCTTCCACCAGGTGAAATCCCTTTTTAGCTTGGGAAAGACAAGTTAACAGGTATGACAACTAACTGTGGATAAGGAAATTCTGATGATGGCATCGTCCTTGTTGCAGAGCTTTTTTCTAATGGGTCTAGAACATTTCTCATGGTTAACTTGAGACAGATGACTAACTCCCACAGACTGCTTCCAACACATCCATCTGTTTTTCTAGGTGAAGGTGCAAAGAATTTTTTTTCTTCCTGTTGTCTTTCTTCTGTATGGATTTATATTTGATATCTTCACTGCTTAATTCACTTGGGAAATTTGTACAGTAACTCAAATCACATCCCAACTTATAAATGGGTAGTGTTGCTCTGGCAGAGCCAGATACACAGTGCATGCTCCTCTATGTACTGCAGCACTCTGTGGCACACAGAGCTAGAGGGTTTGACCACCTACATATTAGGTTTTCTTCCATTTTTCTGCAAGATATGAGGGGAAAGCGTGTGCCAGTGTTTGCACAAATGTTCAGAGATGGTTGATATCAGCGTGTCAGGACACGTGGAGCAGGGCAGGAGGGAAATGGCAGTGCCTTGTGGAATGAGTCCTAAACAAAACAACTGGGTGTCCAGACCAGCTGGCAAGTGCTGACAAATCCTGAAGGCGAACTAATAATTTTGGTTCAGGAAGGGGGCTGGTGAATGATGGATTGGAAACCAGACCTTCCATTTGTTCCCAATTCATCTTCCGCTGAAGCTAAAGAATGAGAATGAGCAACCAGGCAAAAGCTTCCTCCAGCTGTCTGGGGATTGTGTCACCAAGTCAGATGGCAGTAATTTAACTTTTCCCTCTCATAAGGCCAGTGTATACTGGCACAAATTTATTGTTTCTTCATTACTAAGGATTTACTAGATGCTTCGTTGTTCTTGGGGGGAAAGGCAATATTTCTTGCTTCCTAAATGTGACCTTTTATTTCTGGGTATCTTTTAGCCATCTATATTTTGCTTGAATGAGATAAATGAGTGGAGCATTACAAGACAAAGTCCCAGTGGATGATTAAAAAGGATTGTCCTGCATGGTGAGGAATATTTAGCTGTGTTATTATCTAAATCTTCATATAGAATACATTCACAGAGCTGTGATACAGCACCATATGGCTATAGAATATACACCAAATTGAACTGGGGAGAGGGATGGTTAGAAAGCAATTAATTTTAGGAAAAAAAATGTACCAGATCCTTATGATATAATTAGTGATGCTTGCTTAGAGATAATGACACTAATATCCACAGAAGTTCTAGCCACAGCTACTGCATTCAGGGAGCCAGGGCTGTGAGAACACAGACCCCACGAAAACATGGAGCATGTACCAAGACCAGTTTGTTTGCAAGTGACGTGAGCACTTCTTGTTTTGCAAAAGGGAAAATCTGCTCTAGATTTGCTCTAATTAGTCTCCTGTCTCTATGGTTGCAACTGAATGATGTGCGGATTTTTGTGCTGGAAATCTTTTAGTCTGTGAAAAGTCTGTCATTTATTTTCAGAGCAGCTGTGTTTTTCTGATAGATAGAGAAACATCTGTTCCAGTTACTGTATCAGACACATTCCTGATGGCTTTTCCAGCACCTCACTGTGCTCTGCTATCACCTCTCCTTGTGAGAGGAAGCAGGAGGGAAAGCACCTTCGATCTTTGGAAATTATTAAGGTTAAGGACGCTACATGCATGGTGCCTATTTGAATTAGGTGAAAACACAAACCACCCTTTTAGCAAACTCCTTGAAATAATAACTCTGCTCCCAGCAAACAAACAGGCTCCCTATATCATTCAAAGAAGCAGACTAGGAAAAAAATGCCAAATGAAACTTATGCAAAGTGAACAAGTTACTTATTGGAAAATTGCACTCATAGAGTACCTGCTAGTGGTACTCTGGTACTCTTCAAATTGGAAGGATGTGTTACACTGGGTGCACAGGGAGCTACCTCAGGACTGGTAGTGCTCATTACTTTATTAGTAATTTATTAATAAATTAAAATCAATAATTATTTTATTAGCATCTCTGTGATGCAGGCAGTATAGCTTACTTATATGAAACACAGAAAGTCTGCAGATGCCACAGACACTGAGAAGAATTCAAAATGAACTTCATGAATCAGAGGAACTGTGTGCAAGAAAAAAGCCTGTGATTCAGCACGAGCAAATGCAAGCATGACATAGGAATTGAGGAATACAGTCCATGGTGTTACCAAACAACAGGAAGGAAGAATAAACCAGTTCAGAAACTCCAGAGAGCTTTTACCTAAATGCAAAGAAACGAATGTTGTGTATTTAAAAACCCTCTGCTCCAATGCTCCCTCTTGTAGGCTTCACATGTTGAGAAACATTAGGGAAAACTGAAAACAGTCTTAAGGGTGACCAAAGAAGTGATCCCAGCATCTAAAGAGAGACAGACATATGGAAACTTCACTGGAGTTTGTAAAGACAAGGTTAGATGTAAATCCAGTAATTTTCCAATACAATCAGGGAATAGACCAATTGATTCCTCAAAGTCATGTCCAGTCACAATGCTTCTATGTCAATGATTTCTTAATTTTGTTTATTTTGTAAGCTGAATTCCCGCCATCCTAAGTGAAAATCAGGATAAATTTTTTGTACCTGAATTTAGAGTAATATTGTGACTTCCTGTAAATGAATATTAGCGAACAACCCTGAAAGCTATTTTGATACAAAAACTGGAGGAGATCCACACAGCATTTTAGGAAGTATCTATAGAATTGATAAAATTACACAGGATGAGAGTGCCTGATATCCAAACTTCAAGAATTAAAAAGTTACAGTCAAACCACATCCCATTTGCACAGTGATATTTGTAGCCCAACTATACCAAGAAAATAAAGAAAACTCATATCACTAAAGCACAAGGAACTGTACAAAGTTTGGAGTGAAACCTCTTAGGTATACCAGAGTGAAGGAGGATGAACCATGACCCTTAGACCAGCAAGCCCAGCAGTGCAGGATGTTGGTGGCTGGGCTGTCCTCCTGCTCTCCTGGCTGGAGCATCCTTTTGGATGTTGTATTTAGAGCAGCATCTGCAGGTGAAGCTGCTGTGGCACCGACTGTCAGTCACACCCCAAAGCTGCTGCAAGTGTTCAGCACAGTCTCAGCTTCTGGGCCTTCCTAATGTCTTACTGTGCTCTTGGAGAAAGATGATAGGAGAAATTAACTTCCAGCCTATTGCTTGAACATCCATATTTTATTAAAAAAACATTTTTTTTTCTGTCTGCCGCCGCTCTGCCTGCCTCTACCTATGGAAGCTTGATATGATTGTGGTGCTGAGGCAATTTTGTGCCAGTCATCCCAGGAATTGCTTCACTCCTCTCATTACCAACACAGCAGCATCTATTTTTCAGACATGAAGCCAAAACAGAAATGTACTCCTCTACTTAGGTATCCTACAGCACTGAGATCAATTATACAAAATCCATGCTCTTGGGCTTTAAAGACTGTAGATAGTGGGGATTTTGGAAATTAGATTGAAGTAGTTAAGTGTTGCAAATTTCCCCTCTTGAGCAGCTGTGGCTTGATACGGCTGCTTAAAGGATTCTTTGGCAAATGGATTGCATCTCCTAGTGGGATTTGTGCTGTGAATAAATAAATTTCTATAATCAACTACTGATACCTCTGCAGTCTTCATAGCCTGCCTTTCAACTAAATAGACACACGCTTAAAAATCTCTGTTCATTTAAAATCAAGTAAGGCACCGAACTGGAATGAAAACCCCAGATCTAGCAAAAAAAAATCATACGGTTTTTACTTTGCTTTGTAAACTCGTGAATTTTTTTAGTGCCTTGGCCTATTTAATGCTAGCTAGGTGTCAATCAAATGCAGAGATTGCTTGCCAGTGGGAGTGCTCTGGAAGCAAGAGGTAGCATCTTGGAACATCTCGCATTTAAAGAGTGATATACCCTCATCTTTCCAAAGTTGTCTAATTTCCTTTTAAAGTGGTTCTGTCACAAACCCAAGAGCTCTCTTGTTTCAAACAGAAGCAGAATTAGGGAATGCTAGCTGGGAGAAAAAGGAGCCTGAGGGAAGAAACTCCCCAGGCTACACAATGAGAGATCTTTAGTCATTATATTTATGTTTAAGTTGATAGTTGAGCTTCCAGAATACTGATAGATTTGGCTGCAGTTTTGGCAGGTCTTGCAGGGTTGGTTTTGGTTTTGTTTTGTTTCTTTTTGTGTGTGTGTGTTTTACTTTCTCTGACCTTTGGAAGGCCTTAATCCCTTTATATGCACCCAAATAAAAGGGAGATAAAAATCTGGTCACTTATTTGGTCCTGAAATGGAAAGAAAACTCTTCTGAAAATACAGTTTTCATAGTAGCAGCTGGTATCAGGCACAGGGCCGGGGAACCTCTGCAGTTACAATTGTGAGTCTTAATAGCTTCTGACATAAATAGGACTGGCTGTGAGAAATACTTCCATGGTTTGCATGTTGAACACTGTTGATGATGCACAACATTGTGACTGCATCACTGTTTCTCCTTAAATAACTTTCTCACTTCTCTTTGAGTCTTAGTGTAGTGATGCCAGTGTTTCTGTCAACTTGGGGAGCTCAGTGCCAGCCAGTGTGAGATTATCTGTGAGCTCATTAGTGCTAGCTCCTGGAACATCTTGTTCTTCATCTGCCAGCTGTTATAGCATCTGATCTATTTTCTTGACATAGCTGGACTAAATAAATAAATACCTCACCCCCGGTAAATACATGCTCACACTTGATATCTACCATTTCCCACAGAAACTTTTGTTCTTTGATTGCTCCTTTTTCTTCTTCTCCATCCTTTCCCCAATCCCTCCAAGTATTGACTTAACCTAGAAATATTTTCCCAGGTGTGTCTCCACCTTGGAGAAGTGAGTGGTATTCTCTTCTCCCTTCAGAAAACTAAGCATCTGATTTCAATTGTGCCACTGTGCTGTGGTAGTGCTGAAACGCCCAAGCTGAAAGAAAATAAAGTAAGGCACACACGGGTCTGCCAGCTCAGAGCCCAAGAACAAGGCTAAAATTCAGTCCTAGTTCTGGCAAATAAACTGTTGCCATTTCTGATGGAAAAGAAAGGGGTTTAATCTCATTGGAAAGCCATGTAATGGTGCAAAGAATAAAACTAAATTCTCCAATGTCTTATCTCCAGTGACTCTGAATTAGTAGAGTAGCTTTGTCTTGCTCTTTCCTCTGTTTTGGCAGCAGGGATCTCATTCTAAGTCCCTCCATGTAATCACAATACTTCTGTTTCCCCAAATGATCTATTACATTAGCAGAAGATAACTACTCCTTTTTCATTAACTCACTTAATACTGTACTTGATTAAACACGAAGGGCCTGGAGCTTACACACACATAAATGTATATATAATCAGTCTGAGAAATCACATCTTCACACATTTTCTACTTGTTTGACTTTCATTGACTAGGGCTGAGCATTTTAAAAGGCAGGGAATTGTCAGTTGTCACTACTCTGTCACAGTAATTTGGAAGCCAGGCAGCAGAACTCAGGATTCCAATTGTGGTGATATGAAAGCTGTGCTACCAATTCCCAAGGTAAAATTTCAGTGGGGAAACAGCAGGAGAAGAGCCTCTTCTGCACAGAGGTTGCGACTAAGACAGAAGAGTTTGAGCAAGCAAAGGAATATCTCAGTTCACTGTCTGAATCCACTGACAAGGGGAGTTACTGCCTTCCTTTTGCATCCCTTTTATTAATACAACTCCTTAATATGACTTCTCTATGACTTTCTACAGTAAAGCTCAAAGCTTTTTTTCTGCCTTTATTCTAGTCCTTGCTTACATCTTTCTATGGTTGTCATCTTTAATGGATCCAGCTCTTATGATACTATCACAAGCCTGTACGATTTGGAGTTTGTCTTAAATCCTCAGCTGGAGTCTGAGGTTGTGGAATCAATTTAAGTTGTATAAAATGAGAGTTTCTAGCCCTGCTTACAGTTTTGAATTTGTGCAAAGTGTGCTGAGCAAAGACCACATTGCTTTCCAGAGCTCCAATAACCTGGGAATGACTGGCTTCCTTTGAAAGATGGCAACAAGGTAGCTTGGCAAAGACAAATTCAAAAGTAGATGTCTGTTTTCAAAAGATGACTGAGGGGTCTGATTCCTATGGAGTGTGATGGAAGCTTCCTCTGTCCTGCATCTGCTCATGAGAATCTCCCATCAAGTCCCCAAAGAAGATGAATGGTGCTCCCTAATTAGTAGCAGTGATCTGAGAGTTTCAAACACCTGAGACAACCTGTGACCTGTTGTACACCCTGATGAGTCACCAGCCCACATTTCCTTTGCATAACAAGAGGGTTTGGGGTGGCTGTCCAGCTAATGCTCTCTGCAGATGAATCCCTGAACTCCGTTTCGCAAGTAAGGTGTGATTATCTTGAGTCTGTGTTGGCACACCCAGCTGGCACATCTGTTTAAATCCAGTAATCCAGTGTGCTTTGGCAGCAGTGCCCCAGCTGCTGGTGCCAAAGAGGCATTGAAAGAAGCCTTGAGACTCAGAAGGTTAGTGGTGAACAAAGAGCAGCAGGTGTCAGGAAAAAAAAAAAAAAGAAAAAAGAAGAAAGAAACAATAGCATCCATGAATTCATGAATTTTTTGATGGCAGTACTTTGTGTTCAGCAACTAATGCAGCAAGTACTGCCCAGTTGGCCTGGACAGGAAGAAAGTCGCAAATAACTCCCTTGACAAATTAAACTCAATTTTCTCCAGGTATCTTCCCCCATTTACAGCCTCAGCAATTGCTCCCATGTGCAAGTAACGTTTGTTTTTAACAGTGTGGATTTGATCAGCATGGCTCCTCTTAAAGGATTATTATTAGGGTTGGCTTTCCCATCCCAGTGAACCTGTAATTTCACAAATAACACCTATTGCAGCTTCATCTTATGAAAAAAGAGAAAAAGCTGGAAGACAGCAAGGGAGTAATTTCTATCAAAGGTTTTGGGCCAAATTCTTAGCTACTGAAGAACAGAGAAGTAGCCAAGGAATGGCACAATTCTGAGCTGTTTTTCTGTCTTTTTCCTCCACCGAGGCAACAGGTGCTATGATTTATCCAAACTGCAGACAATGACTCCAAAGTGGTGCTCAGGTGTTGGCCAGGAGTCCTTGAATTTGTCAGCAGAGATGATTCTTCATCCTTGGATTATTTTGAGTTATTTAGCTATTTCTTCAGATAGCAAATTGAACTGCACTGTATATAATGAAGCATGCATTAATGCACAGCTCTGTCTAGATGGTCGTGAGGTGGAAAAAATTAATGTCTAGCAAATGAATTCAAATGGAAGGGGGATCTGCTCAAACGGGCCTTGGAGTGAAAGATTTTTCCTTTCTTTTGCTCTTTTAGCATATCTACTCCCCATCACAAAGCTATCAGAGGATCAACAGCATACAGCTGCCACAGACACACGAGGAGCATCTCTGAACCTGATCTTCTTTGTACAGGCCAAGGTGGCATAAAACAGTATGGACTCTCTCTGCATTGACACCTTTGCTCTTCACACCTCTTTTTACAGTAGTTTTAGATGAAATTAACTTTACAGGTAGTAGGATTAGCTAATGCATAGTTTGGGGGTGTTTTCTTTCCTTCCCTCCACTTTACTGCCTCTGTGGTCTTACATATATTGTACACTCCATTTCTTGGTCATAATTTGAGCCTGTGTACTGCTGTGACACTTCCCAGATGACTAAAGCTCATTAAAGTTGTGTTATATGTTTATAATCACCTTAACTGGCTAAGAAGGGTCTCAATACATCAATATATGTAATATATCCTGGCCTGCTCCTTTGGTGTCTCTCTTAGCCTGATGGGCATATCCTGACCTCTGAGACAAATTCTTCTGAATCCCACTAAGTTTATAGAGAACAAGGTATTTTCATAGGAAGGTGTAAAACTAGGACCAGAAGAGACTTTTGGCTGACTCAGTGCACTCCCCTGGAATCACAAGCAGGCATATCGTTCAAATTCTTTCATAAACTTCTCAACATTTTTCATCTTGAAAGTAGCTTGGCCTTTCTGGGAAACCCAAAAGGGATTTGAAAGGGCAAAATACATCCTGAGCATTTGATGATAGTGGCTGCACAGCTTTAGAATAGGAAGCTACATTCTATATGATGTTTGGCTCTGCTCCTGCCTTGAATGCAGCTGGAAATCTTGTAATTGGAAATTATAAAATAAGGACTTCAAGGGGAAAACCCCAAACTTTTCAAAACCTTTGTATCACTCCTTTCTTCTTCCAGTTAATAGGGTTTTTTCCCAATGAATGGTATCTTTTGATCTCCATGAAAGGATCTCCAAAATATGACTTCTTTCTCCTTTCCATTCCCCACAAAGTTAAAATTTTATTTGTCAAAGAACAACAATGAGTCCCAGAAAAATAAAAAAAAAAATCAGGGGTAAAATAGTCTCTGGAAGTTGAAGAAGAAACTGAGTTTTTACTTGGACCAGGTTTTTGGGTTGAGTAATAAAGCGGAACATGGATATGTTGATGAAATAACAAGTCAAAAGGTATTTAGTGTTTAGGATTTAGCCATCACCAATTCTTATAATGAGGAAGATGATTGTTATTTACAGGAAATTCAGGAAAAAAAAAAAGCTCAGAAATTATTTCTAATGTGCATTTTTAAAAACATCAGCAGATTCTTGCCTGGCCATTAGTTGAATGCAGTACCATGACATGCAATTTACTTTTTTGTGATGCTTTATTTTTCTTTTTGAGCTGCTTCTTCATATCTTAATATATATGCCAATTTCTGATTTCTTGCTGCTCCATCTTTTTGTCTATTTTTACTTGAAGGAAAGAGAGTGGGAAATTTTTACAAACTGTAGTTCTGATTTTAAATATCTTGAAAGCCTATTTTTTGCCTATGATGGTGGAATGGGTGGGGAAGTTTTATTTGATATATAAGAGTTAAAGAACACCACTTAACCATCAGCATCCACCTCCCAGGCAGTCAGTCTAGACATGGTTTTGCATGCACACCAATTTGTGCTGAAGTCAGGCATGAACATCAAGAGAGGTCCCTCAGCTTGTTCTGTGAGTGTGAGAGGTTTAGGTGGGTTAAAGGGATGCTTTTAGCTACTCCCTCTCCACTCTCTGCCTACAGGAAGCAGCACATGGAAGATGTCTGCTGTGTCAGTGTTCAGCTGTTAGTGCAGTCATAAATTTTTGGTACCTTTTGCCTTTTTAGTTCACCAGATGACTATAGTGCCTAATTCTTTAATTTTTATAAGGAATCAAATTCCAGGAATCTTAAAAGATGTGATGACAGGGGAAAAAGGAGCTTAGTCCTTTCATTTGCTGCCATAAAATTTTGGGGGAGTAGTCAGAAAAAATTCAGTTCTGGCTTACCTGAGGTGGGCATTGAACCAGTCTGCATGAAAATTTCCTGCTTTGCTCAAAAATACTCAGAAGGAAATGCTAGAATAGTCAAAAAAATGCAGGTATTTATAAGAATAATTAGTTACATTCTGGTCACATCCACTCCCTTGGCAGACCTCATGAGATACCCTCTAGCTGGGAAACTTTGCAATTCAGATCTCCCTTTGACAATGTGTAGCCGGAGCAGTGAGAAATCCAACTCTGAAGAAGTTGAGGCTATTAAAGACACTACTGTGATTGAAAATATTTACAAGCATGCTTTTGATATGGCTGTTCCCAACACAAGGGGTTATAAATATGTCTCTCTCTCTTCCCTCTGTCCTCTTCTACCCACAAGCTGGGGTCTGCTGTCAAGTCTCAGACAGTACAGTCCCATAAGTATATTTTAGACTTTCTTTGGGAAAGGGAGTTTGCATTTTTTGTTGTTATTATTCTTTATTTTTTTTTCCAAATGGATGGACAAGCACTGGAACCTCTTCTGATAATAAGATCTTGGAAGCCAGTCCATCTGTTTCTGTTAATATGCTACCCAAAAAACGGTCAATTTTAACAACACTAACTGCCAGCAAGATCCAGAAGTCCTTTTCATTAATTACATACTTTTGGTCTTTAGAAAACACATTTGGTAGCCTGCTGACCCTAGAGAAATGCTATTTTATAGAGGGAATCTTTACTAGCAGTAATTGGCCAGCTGGAAATTTCCCTTGGGCAAGTTTAAAACACATCTTCTTTATCTACAATGGAAAAGAAGTTTATCCTATTATCCTCCCAGCCATAAAGATGTACTTTAGCCTCACAGATAACTTTAAAAGCATTCCCATTATAGAGAGCTCTGCTTATGGATGGGAGGGCTCAATATGTTTAATAATTATCACACAGAGTGCATTTGCAGAAAAATGGGAATTTTGTGCCTTGGCAGTTCATGTATTTCTCAGCCAGATCTGCCATTTGCTGTCACATCTCTAGATTGTTTGCAGCATTTTAGTAAATAATTAAAATACCAGGTCTGACTCTCCGCTCCATTACCAGCCTTTATAGCAGTGGAACTTCTCTGAGCATCTCACTTATGGATGTTATCTGTCGCCTCCTGGAGGAGAGGGTAAAGCACAGAAAGGCCCTGACTGCCACATCAAACATTGCTAAAGAAAGTTTCAGATGGGAATAATAATTTTGAAAAGAAATACAGAGAAGAGAAAGAAAAAAATAATTTCCTCATCAGCTACAAGTCACCTCAAGGGTAAATGGTAATATCAGAAGAGAAACCAAGTTACTTTAATTTCAACATGAAGTTCTAATAAAACGTGTATTCTTTCCCCTGGTATTGTCACAATTAGTTTCTAGGGGGATAATTGGAATCAAACATGATTGATTTCAGGTAGGAAAGCAAGCAGCAGGGACAGATGAACTTCTGAGCCACAAAGCTCTTTTTTTTTTCTTTCTAGTGTCATCAATAATAGTAATTAAAAGGAGGCATACCTCACCCTCCTTCAAGATATGATATTTCAGCAGAAGTGTCCCTAAAATTAATGTTGTACAAGTTTTCTACCAAGTCTCAGCATCTCTTTAACTTTTGATATCTCTCTTTTGTGCTGGCAACCAAATGCACATTCATTGATAAGAAAGGCTGCCTGTAGCTGATGGGCATAGGGAAGCCTGCTAGGACAGGGAGCACTCCTGCTGACCTCCTGTTTCCCTCATGTCACTCATCCAAACGCAGGTTTGGGGTCTGCCCCAATGCAGGGGTGGGATGGAGGCGTAGGTTTGATGTGGAGGACCTGCCCCATGTGATTTTCTCACGTTGCTTGGCAGATGTAACAAAATATTTTAGTCACAACACCATTGACCCTTTAAACACCCACGGGATGAAGGCTGCTCTGGCATGGTCTCAAGAAGGAGTTTTCATTCCAGCATTTTGACCCAGACTACACCCAAAACAACCCCAACCCATTTTAGCTGGTGTGTGTTTAGAGCTGTTCTCTAGACACCTAAAAGAAGGGTGGATCTGTAGAGTGAAATGTTGCTGAAAAGTTATGCAGGTATTTCAGGGAGTTTTACTTTGGATCAATTTAATGGTGTCCCATAAGCTGAAAGCCTATCAGCAGCTGGAGTGGCTTGGTTTCATGCTAAAGGAGTTGAATTCACATTCTCCAAGGCAATGTTGTGATGTAAATTAAAACTCTGGAAGTGGGGCTGATCAAGCAATTAACTCTGTTTTACCAAGATGTTTTACTGCAGGTATGGTCTCCGATACCTCCTTCTAGCAACAGACTCATGATGTGGACACAGTCTCCTCTTACATTTTACTGTCTTAAAATGTTTTCCGTCCAAAATTTTGACCTTCCAGTTATACAGTGTTTGGCAATAAAGGGTCTCCTATCATGCTTTCATGAGGATCTTGCATTGGCCACATGGAAGGAAAAAATCCCCCACCATTTATTGTTATTAATAGCAACTGTTGACAGAGCAATGACAATTGCTATGTGAATTACTAAGAAAGAAGGCATATCCACTACTGTAATTGTTTAGAAAACTGCAGCTTTTGTTAAATAAGTCTGAAGGCAAGTTTGGAGAGTTTCATCTTGCTATTTTTAATCTAACTAAGTGTAATTTCAAGATCTAAGAAACCAAAACCCCTGCTATTAACTTCCAGAAACACAAATTGTTTTGTCAAGTTATTAGTGGAACTGACAATTTGTCAGGTTTTTGTAAATGCTGACATGACGTGTACATA
Source organism: Pachycephala philippinensis (assembly GCA_013397055.1). Taxonomy (NCBI): domain Eukaryota; kingdom Metazoa; phylum Chordata; class Aves; order Passeriformes; genus Pachycephala; species Pachycephala philippinensis. Next base: position 379,564 of record VWZT01011256.1, read on the forward strand.
CTTAAGTGGCTTTACTCTGCAGGAAGTAGATTAATTCCAACTCCTTATTGCCCCACAAACTGTCATCTTAGTGAGATGGTTTATTAAATTTACCTGAACATGAAATTAAAATGTGAGTAATGTCTTCTTATTTGATATGTATAATTTGTGATAGTAGTGAGAGGTGTGTATTTTGAACATTATGTGCAATGAGAATTTGGTTGCAATTAAGTTAAATAGAGGATGAGGAAACAATGGATATGGTAAGCATTTCATGACTAGTTCAGTCTTGTAGTCTCAGGAATGGTAAATAACCTGGGAGGATCTGAGATTTCTCTGGCTACTGAAATTGGACTGTCTTTAGGGAGAGTAAGGGAGGGATTGTCCTTCGAGGGCAGTTTCTGAAGACATTCACTTTCTGCCATTTCTTCTTCTGTGAAGTCCCTTCACATTTACAGTACTGACTTATGCTTTTATTGTCCTAAACTTCTGCTAGAAGAAAATTTTGATTGGAGCCTACCAGATCCTTCTAATTTTATGGAGGTGTTAGCAATACTAGCCTGATGATGTCCAGAAGCAAGGCCAAAGATAGGATAGTAAAATTCAGCTCTGTTGAACTAAAACTGATGTTGTAGGTTCATCTCAGAAGGAATCCTTGTACCAGTACTTAAACACATGTCCCTTTCATTTCCTTGATGGCTCAGAAGAGATTGCAAGTTACTACTCAGTTGTGTGGAAGACATTTACAAAGTAAAATCTTCTAGACAAATCTTAAAGGAAAAGGATTTAAATTTTGATGCAAAGGACCAAAATGAATGAATTAATGATTTGGAAAGCTTCTTAAAATAGTTAATGCAAAAACCTTCCTGTAATGCAATGTTCTGACTGAAAATTAACATGCAGAAATCCATGACAATTTAAAATTATAGTTCCCATAGATACTGTAACTTATCTAGGAATCTGGTCAGGCAGTCCTTGATAAAAGTGCATCTGTCTGTGTCTAATTTGGAGTTTTGGAGATGGACATGTTAACTCCTTAGTGGGATAAAGGCAGATAAAAACTTGGGATTTTATTTGTCTTCAAGCTCCTTCGATAAGCATGACAATGACTCAGCTAAATTTTACTGTAAAGATTAAACTCTGTCATCACCTGGACACATTATTGTAGGAAGAAAAGGCTTCTCACTTCAAATGAAGGAATCAAATTGTCTGCAGGGGGCTTGTGGGGGAACAGAGAAAGAAAAACCCAGAGACGCCACGGGGATTTTCATGCTGCAAATAGATGCATCCTGTGAAGGTATTCTTCTTGTCTGTCTTCTGCAAACCACAAACATCCTTTCTCTTGGGCAAGGTGATAACATGAGAATGACTAAACACCAGTTAACATTTCCCTGCCTGTGATCAGGGAGAGACATCACTCAAAACCTAACTAACTGCAGCAGTACCAGAAAAAAAAATAAAATTAACTGTTAGATGTATGTTTTAAGCAAAAGCATCTTCTGAGCCTTTGGAGACAAAATAAATCTTAGTATCCTGATGGTAGTCTCTGAAATTTGGTGGTCTAGATAGTTCAGAGAAAATGGAATCTTCTATATTTGACAGCATAATTATTATGCTCTGTCAGATTTATACAGCTCTTTCATAAGGAACACTTAATACTTCATACGGATATTACTTTTCCCATCAAATATCACTTTAGAAAAAGTTAATAATTTAGGAACTTTTATATTAAAAAATGGCTAATTCAACAGATGCATATGATATCATCATCAGACATTGCATGAAGCCACTAAAAACTTTTCCCTTTTGCCTTGAAGCAAATCTGGTGTTTATGTCAGACTCTCCCAAGCTTGATGATCCTGAATTTCAGGAGTTTTTTAAAGCTATCATATAGAGGATAGATGGTTGCTCCCTTCAGTATCATTTTGTCCTGAGATTCATGGCCAGCTTCCTCTCTTTACACTTTCTTTGCCCTGGTGTATCTCTGCCTTCATTAGAAAAAAATCACAAACTATTCTTCTCTTTAAGCCTTGATTTTCAGGTTTATCCAAATTTCATTGGCACAAAAAAATCTCCTGTAATATGTGTCATACTATCAATATTACTTGGAGAAGCAATAAAGCAAACCTCTAATATAATTCTTAAAAACCTGAAAGCAGTGTTGGCTCCACTGTGAACATGACAAAGTTTATTAACTAGTTCAAGCAGTGAGTATTTTCCTGTTTTGGAAGCAGCAAATAACTCAGGATGTATAGCATAAAATGGAAGATTTGTGGGAGAGGAAAAATTAAAATCAATTAAGATATAATTCAAAATAATTTTTATGCATGCTGAATAGAAGCCTGGATGGGACTGCATCCTCAGAGGTAAATATAAATTAAGACACTTTTTTTTTCACTCAGCATATATGCACACACATGTACTCACTCAACATTTATATAGATGTAATATGTATGTAAATGAGCTTCTTCCCTCCTAATTTACCAGTCACCCTGAAGAAAACAAAGTGCTGTGAAGCCCTGTTGTTGTTGGAACTGGATTTGGAAGGAATAAATATCCAATGAGCAGTGTTTTAGGACATCACTTAGGCTCAAATCTCAGTCTGTGAAGTCAGAGGGAAATCTGGATAAGATTGAGTAAATAGAGGATGGTTTCTGAAGTGCCTTCCATGGCAGCTTACATATTTCATCCCTGACATTGCAAATGTTCTTGCTCCATTAGGGACACCATTGCCAAGTATCCTCATTGATTCTCAAGGAAAAGAGCTGTAACACCACTTCATTTTTCACTAATCTGTGGAAGAGTACAGCACATTAAGTGGAATTAAGGGATGCATGTCTCATCTTTCCATAGCAGCTCCTGAGGCACCCATCAGTCTGTGCCTTCTGCTCTGCACAGGCCGTGATAGATGAATGCAATGCAGAACCTGTGCTGGTTGTCCAGCTCATGCTGAATGCCACCGAGAGCCAAATGGACACATTTGATCAGCCTGGAGTGAGGGTTGTTGTTAACTGTTGCTGATTTTGAAAACCTAAGTTGCTTTGTATCTCAGGAGGAGGAGAAGTAAATCACACGTCACACAAAAGGCGGGTAGGTAAGGCAGTGGGAAGTAGGAGGTTTTGGTAGACAAGACTTCCTTCAAGAGACATTTGAAAGTGTTTCTCTCCATTTACCAGGCTGGCAGCTCAGGCACTTTCTTTCACAGTATTACCTCTCTCAGTACTTAAATTATGAATGACTTGAATTTTGCTGTGCTTTTTTAGGATCTATGAGTTGTATCAATAATGGAGTACAATACCTGAAATTTGTAGGGTTATGAATCATCTCTCTGGAGATAGCTCACTTGATTTGCTTCAGAACTAAGGAATAACTTAAAATAAGGATCTTAACTGCACGTGGTAAGCGAAGTGACTTTCCCACTTCTGTCCTGTTTGCTGTTAGGCCATAAACCAGCCTGGAAATCTGAATTAGGGTAGATATTGATAGGCAAGCATATATTCTTTGGGAAATCTGCTTCCAGGTGAAGGGAAACTCCAGGAAAGAGGCATGTTGTCAGCTCATGGGGGCTGTATTTGCCATAATTGTGTGCACACTTACTGGCCTTTGGACAGCACTAACCTCCCATCCCACCTCACAGTCTGATTCACACCCCACTGCTGACTCATGCCCTTCCAGGAAAAACCCGGGTCTTTCAGCATATTACACTACATTTCTCACCGCATTGCTTCACTCCAATCAGAAAAATGACAGTAGTTGTGTACAATCAGAAGCAGCTGGGCAAACATGACGTGCAACTCCCTAGAGAAAATTGCTAGCTTGGGCTGCAGTTAAGGGAGATGGCACTGACCTTGGCCTGTGTCCCTTTAAAGATGTGGAGTCATCAGATCTATAGGTTTGCTTCAGATACCAGCAGCAAAAGAAATAGACATTCTTCCAGAGCTATGAAACACACTTAGTAAGGGACTAAGCAGCATATCAAGCCTTGAAATATGTGGTCTAGTGAGTTTCTTAAGGATATTTGGCCAGCACAGAAAACATTCAGTCATCCTAATCTTCAAGGATTGAGGCAAATGGCTGTCAACATGTGGAGGAAAACTGCAGGGTGAATTGAGCCCATCCTTCTACCTCGTGCCTTGGCTGGACAGAAAACTGCCATTAAGAAAAGTCAGAGAGGCAACTGCTGACGCCAATAAGGGACCTTTGCCACTGAATCCAAGCCTGGGATACATCTTTGCTAGGTGGTGTTTTGCTTCACCAGACCAAGGGTTAAATCCAAATCACCGATAATGAAAATGTTTCTATAAATATGCAGTGGTTATTGCTATGCTGACAACTTTTTTAATATCCTGCTATGATTAATTGACATGCTTATCTAACACTTGCTATATTCTCATCTAAACATTTCATTCCTTCACTTTATGTCTGTTTCTTGGTCCTGTGATGCATCAGTGAGACAAAGATTAAGAAAATTCTGTTATTCTGGAAATCAAAAGCTTTCCGCTCTTCTTTTCCCCTCTCTACCACACCACAGTCACATATGTACAGGTTCTGAATGTGGATAAGGAGGACTGGAAAGCTTTGCATGTGACTCCATGGTTGCAGAGTCTATGTATCTACATTCTGTATGGAAAAAGCATATGTTGTGCCAAAAAAAGAGAGCTCTTTGAGAGCATGGCTGAATCATCAGTGAGTTTCAGTCAGGAAACACCAGTTTCCAAAGCCAGCAGTACCACGTGTGCCACAGAGACAACGCATCGCTGGACTGTTCTGTTGTCCACCCGGACTGCCTGGGATTGCACTTTCCAGGAGGAAGGAAGGACAAAAGACAACAGTACAAATGGAAGATTTGTATTACGGGATTGGCATTTTTGGAAATGAAGTGTATAGTGTATCTTTTTGCTATCAGGAAAGCAACTTTTTATTGGATGGCAAAGCATATGATTCACTGGAATTCAGCTACACCAGTTCAAATAAAAAAGAAATATTTATAACTTCTAGGAGGGGAGGAATAAGTAAGCTTTTGAAATATTATAGTAAAATCATTTTTTCTCCATCTTGATTGGTATAACATTTCTAATTTATGCTACAAGTTTTTTATATTTTCATGTTTTTATTATGATTTTCTATATTAGGAGTATATGAGGGGACTCATAAGGATTTGGCTGTGTTTGAACAGGATTCATACTAATACAGAAGGGGAGCTGGTATTTTTGTCTGTCTGCTTCTAGCATCTGAACACACCAAATAGACTGTTGTGTTTTAATACATTGCAGTGTTATCTCGATGTACGACAGACTGTGGTTGTGTTGACCTGCTTACACATTGCCTTCACGCAATGGAGCAAACTCAGTGTGGTTATAGTTTTGTCAGGAAAAACAATCATAGTTGCATTTAGACTAATACCACAAAGCTACAGGCAAGTTCTCTTCTGCTGTATATTGGATCTATATCCAAAAGTTTTCACTGTTTTTTTAATGTGGAGTGCCATGTTGCACAGGTACTTTCAATTAAATACATGGATCAGATAGTTTTCCTTTGAGACAGGGTCCTGATTCCTGCCATGGGATTGTTTGTTAAGGCTTCTGTAGCACTATCCATGGAGAAGGATTGTGCATTTAAAGGTTGCTTCCTTTAGGCTAAAGCAAATGTTTTAACAAGCCATGCCAGACCGGTGGTGCAGCCTGAGCTGGAACAGGTTTTCCCACAGTTGCAAGTTACCAATTTGCTGCATCTGTGGATGTGAGCAGAGACACAGTAGCAGCCCCCAAGGATGCTCTCAGCACAGCCCAACTCAGCGAGTCAGTTCAAGTTCAGTCACAGCAGACCTGTTTCCTCTCATAACCAGGGTGAGCCAGAATTCAGCATCCCAATTACTGGGTGCCAGTGGGAGGTGGGAATTCAAAGTGCAATAGGTTGGCTTGCAAAAGTGTGAATAGGTTCTGTGGCTCCTTAAATCAGCTCACTGAGAGATGATGCCACGGCGTAAAGGAAAGCGATGTTGGTCTGATACTGTCCTAACCTATTTCTGGTTGGAGAACAGGGGGGTGTTACGAAAACATCAAGCAAATAACCTGTGTAGCTACTGATTTCCTCTTTTTGATTTTCACTTTTCTTTCCCCCCTCTGTTCAATAGCTTCTTTGAATCTGCTTGGGGACAGTATGACTTCATGGAGAAAGGGAACATGCCAAAACAAAAGAAAACATGAAATGCTGCGGAGATCAATGCAGAACTCCCTGGGGTTTTATTAACTAAGTAAATGACTTGAATGCCAGCAGCTAAAAGGTAAATTCTAAAGTCACAGTTGATGAAAAAAAGAAAAAAAGAAAAGAAAAACCCGAACAAAAACCCCACCTCACATAGGAATGAATAACTGAAATTTTGCAACAGGCATATGAAAACCTGAATTCCAGATTAACTCCAATGGCTGCAGTTTGGAAAGCAGCTTAATATAGATAACAGCAGAATAAGAAGGTGCAGCAATATGAAGGAAAAAAACAGGTACATTTCAGAAGAAAGAATGTTGAAAGCTGCATACTGAAAAGGGAAGAGACTTGGGAGTTTAACTGAAGGGAAAAAGTAAAGTAAAAAAATAAAAAGGCACCCTGTATTCAGGTGCATTTCAGGATACCATAAGTATTCTAAGCAATCTTGTAAGAGAAATGTTGTATAAATCAAAGAAGGTAGTGTTATTGCTAGAAGGCTTGGGGAACGAGGGCCTTGCTCGCAGCAGTGTTCAGGTTTGAGGAATAAAATTGAGAAAACATGTAATCACTGTTGAAGGGAAAGCAGTGCTGAGCAATCACAGATTAGTCCTGATTTCCAAGATTCAGCTACACTAAAAGGAGTAAGAAAAGTCAGACTTATTTCTCCCTGATAAAGATAAGAGCTCCATGGGGACCTACACATTTCTGATAGAATCACCAAAGAAGCCTGAGAAAATGTGATCCAATTATATTATTTAAATAACCAGCAAGTGGGAATGTTTGGCTGGGTGTGTGTCGAAAGGGAATTTCAAGTGAAAGCCTTGGACTTCAGAATTAAATTGGAAAAATCAGAATATTACTTTGTGATGGGGATGGTCAGAGAGAGAAAGAGAACTGTGGAGCTCAAGGATAAGAACGAACAAGTCTTTCTCAACCTAACGAAATCGTCCTTATTGGTCTTTAGGCAACAGTGACCAGACAGTGACTCACTGGAAGCAAAAGCTGAGTGTGGTTCCTTACACCTCTCCATTCACAGCTTATTTTGCAAAATTTTTTCTTGATGTCTCCAAATTCACCATCTACCTACATGCTTCCTAAGAATCACAGCTTGCTTTATGGTGGAAACTTAAAGAAATCAGTGATTTATTTTGTACGTAACTTCAGAACTGTGTGAAAAAAATATAATTGTTCTCTTTTGTTCTTCCCTTTTGTTTTTCCCCTTTTGTGTGTGTGTGTGACCAACTGCAGCTTGGTACAGGTGCAGAGGGAATAGAGGACGGAAATGTAATCCGGAAGAAGCTGTAAGGGCATGAAGGACCTGGGGAGAAGTGACTGGTATCATCTGTTGTTGTTGTTCCAAGCAGCCATAGCATAAGTGACATGTGTTTCTTTTGAAAAAGTTTCTCCTATCCCATCTGTTGGCCATATGGGTGAAAAACATGGTTTTCAGCATGCCCACACCTACTCACTGGCCAACAATCTGTCCTGGCCTAAACATGGCTGCTGACGGTGCCATAGCAAATTGTTCTTCTTAGAAACAACCACAGGAATTTCTGCCTGGGAGATGGGCTTTAGGAAAAATTTGAGAAAAATGAACATATGCAGCAATCTATTTTGAGCCAGTGGGATTCTTTAGCTTGCTTCGTTGCTCTTTCAGGGGATAGAGAGAAATTGTGACGGATTTTCAGCCAACTGGATCAATTGAGATAATTCTTTGAGAAGGGCCTGTGCAGAGACTTGGTATAGACTAGGCTGGCCCCATTCCAGCTTAGAAGAAACCAAAAATAGGTCATATCTTAAAGTCCGTCTCAGATTTTACGCAGGAATTGGTGCACTGGAAAGGCTGCTTTTAGGTGGGAATTTGCCTTGAATTTTTATGTCTCTGGAGAGCAGTGCTGGTGTCCCCAGAGTGGTATTCTTCTTGGTGGAGCCGCAGTTGAAGCACACACTTGAGCACTATCACAGGTCCCCACATTCCTGATGGATCCATGCGCTCCATCAGGCAGTTCTCTCCGCATGCACACTGTACTTCTGGGAAAAGCAGCTGACAAAAAACTTCACTGCAATAAGCACAACACAGAACTGGACGTACATATGTTCTGTATGTTCCAGAATTGTAGTGGATTTTGTCAAATTAAACCCTTCTCTTTACCTCTTTCTGTTTCACCAGGAAGTGGCACCCCTGCTGAGACCAGGGCTTTCTGGAAGGAGGTGCAGCCATTCACATGGCACAGAGACAACCCCCAAAATCCCTAATTGTGGGCCTAGAGAACAAATCTGAAGACCTGATCCAAACAGTATTAATATACTGGGAAAAAGCATTTTACACCTCCTTGCTGACTTGGTTGGGTTTTTCCTCTTGGGTTCTGGACCTTGGTCTAATTTAGCAGTGATGTTTTTTTCCTAAGTATCAAAGAGTGTTTTTCACAGTTGACATTCTTTTTGTGTTCCTTTCAGTCTGGAGAAAGTATATTCCCATTTTCCCAGGGTAAAAGTTTGAGTTCTTCTTATAGTGATTTTTTTGTCATTGTCATCTGTGGATGTAATGTTTTTAGATAAGTTGTTCTCACAGTATGAAAATGTCATTGTGGTTTTCAAAAACATCACAATTTTAAGTTTGTGACCCAATAAATCATTTCAGTCTTTATATTCTGCAAGTCACCGGGCAAGTGATTTCTAATGTCTTATGCATTCAAAACCAAAAAGAACTGAGAACAGAGTCCTAAATCTACAATTTGATCAGGTTTGGAACATGAACTACACAGCTTAAATATGATGCTTGGGGCCCAGCAAACCTTGACTGTAATGCTGTTATCTTGCTTCAAAAGCTATAGCAATCAGGAAAGATTTGCACAATGAAAAGCAGTTAACAAGAAAAAAGCTTCTTCAGCTGATAACCAATTTGAGAGTCTGAATCTACTAATTCTGTTCCTGACTATCTTCAGCTGTTTCATGCTGTATTTCAGAGTTGGTTTCTTGCTGCATTCATCAGGTGTGTGCCTGCTTTTTTTTCAGAAAAAAAGTAAAATATCAATCAGGCTTTGCAGAATGCTCCTTATGTTATGAAGTTATACATCTCCATATGCAAGATTTGGAAGTCCCTGGATAGTAAGTAGTCTGAATCACTCTTTATTCTCTTAATCATAGATGCAAACTGCAGGTGCCTGAATTCAGCAAAAGATGCACTTGTGTATGCTCTAAATACAACTCTAAGCATCTATAAAATGTCAGTATTCCCTATCAAAGAAGAATGGAATAATATATGAAATGCAATAAGGCTTTGGTGATTCTGCTTATTTCTGGACTGCAGGTGATAATTTTTTTTCAGGGTTACATGAAAATTGTTTTGTGGTTAGGAATATCTTATTGCTGTTGGAAGCAAATTATCTCACAGAGCCTGCATGCACGATGTTGTTTTCCTCTCTGTTTTAAGGTGTGCAGAACTCTGTTTTGCCAGAACAAAGGGAATGCTGCTTCTCTCCATTATTTCAAATAAATCCAGAGTCCCTCTTTGCTACCAGTCATCCTTCAGATCATAACACATATAGAGGTGTTATGATCTGGTTATTAAAATTATTAGAAATGCCTCTGCCCAAATTAAGGTGCAAATGAGACCTTATGAGAAAGTTAATAGTATGGATTTTATATAATAGTAAATATGAGGGAGAGAGAGAAAGAAATAGAAAAAGAGGTGGGTGGAGAGAAAGAGAATGACAGAAACAGATTAAGTAGAAAATATCACCACTCCATGGATGCCAATGGTTACCCACTGATCTCTCCATCAGGTCTTGGTGGTGAGAGTCCCTCAAAACCACAGAATTCAGTGGATTAATATGTGTTTGGGCCAGGTGGGAACACTCAGGTACCTCCCCTGGTGGGGTTAAATTTGACACAATCTCTTGCAACAGACTCTGGATCTGTTGTATCCCTTTGCATCACATGCAGTGCTCTGCTCCAAGGCCTCAGCAATGAGTCCGGGGAGCACTTTGGGGGTCTTTGAAGGATTGGGGCACCTCCTCAGCTGCCCCTCATGTGAATGTCCCATGGATGTGGCCTTCCCAGGGTGGGGGATTTTATAGCTGAGCCAGAGGTCATGCCACACAACCAAAACTCTTCTCCATTCTTGGTTAGTTGTGGGGAGGAGGTCTGTGCAAACCTGGCCTCAGCAGAAAAGCCTGGGGGCTATGGCCTCTCCCACCCCAAACCCATCCAGGGATGGTTTTCAGGACAGCTGCTGGATTTGGCTTTCTTGTGGATTCGTTCTTCTCCCTCAGCCTTGTTTGCTTTTTCCTAGACCCGAGGTGATTGAACAATAGTGTTACCTTATCTTCTCCCAAGTTCCCTTAAATGGCTGAACTCACAGTCCCAGGTTCTGCTCTGGAAATTCAGGGTAGGGTGGGCTTTGGTGTTGCAGCTTCTTTATGCAATATTGCCATAATGGGCAAAAGTCCTTCATAAAAATGTTTAAGTCATGAACCATAACATTGACAGACGTAGGTTAATGCTTTGGATATGCCTGAACTTTCCTTTTAGACAGCAAGATATCTTGAAAATCCCAGCTATCTAAGGTGGGTGAAAGAGGACTGTTCTCAGGTAGCAGAGCAAACCTTCATATTGCTCCCCTGCTAATGACTTGGGAGCTGTATTTTGGGAGTGTTGTCTTGACCTTTTGTTATCTCCCCATAAAAGAGCAAATAAATTGCCCTTAAATATCAGTTTAGAAGGAAGCAAGAGAAGGGGTAAAATGGGCAACACCACATTCTGGTGTTCCTTCTTGGTCTGTATTTTTATATTGAAAATCACCAGGATGCTTTTTCTAAGAGAAAAGCTATCAGTGTCAGAGTCTTAATGACAGGGAGGTTATAGCAAAATCTGGAATACAGATTTTGGTTTTGAAAAGGGGTGAAACCAAAGGAAGGTTTGAAACAGATGAAACCTGTCAGGAAACACAGGAGCTATTGCCAACAGTCTCATTCCTTTTTTTTTTAGCCCCTCTGGTTACCCTGCAGACTGGTGCACTCTTCACAACACGGGAAACATTTTTCTAGGTTGTTAACTAACATTATGAACATATTTCCTTCTGGTGGAACGTGAGATTTTATTGCTGTTACTCCCTGATGCACAAACAAGACTGTGAAGGAAAAAAAATCCCATCATAATAAAACAGATTTATTAAACTGGGGCTATTTGCTTACAGACTGATGCTGAAATTAGAAAAGGCCTCATTCCCTCAGATAACCCGGTTCTGAGACATGCCTTTTAATAAAAACACCTACACAGTCCCCTCTTGCAGTGGACTAAGTAAAAAATAAAAACAAACAAACAAAAAACCCCAAACCAAAACAACAACAACAACAACAAAAAAACAACAAAAAAACCCCAAACAAAACCAACACCAAAACCCTCCAACAAAACAAACAAAGAAACTATTCAAATTAAAAGTAACCATGCCTTGCACACCAGCTAATCATACTGAGAGAACAACTTTTATGGTAGAAGAATCAGTAATTAATGATCCTCTTTGATTACCTGCTCTTGGTGTTTCTTTGCAGTCCTGCTTCCTCGGGTGCTCTGATGTGTTGAGATGTTCTGTGTGGTCACATTGAGATATATCCATTTATACACATATAAATAGTCATATATATAGTCCAGTGTTAAGAAGATACTAAAAGTCCACGAGTTCTGTTGAAACACCTGGAAATAGGAGTTTAGTGTTGTTAACCCCTGCCAGTAATTGGCTGTTAAATTATAGGGAGACTACTAAATACTGAGACCTCCTCAGTTCTCTCCATAGTCCTGCCACTTCTGCATGATCCTCGGGAAACATGTCTGTATTTAAAAAGGTTTTGTAAAAGCACTTTTTTTACTTTATTCAGTTCTTAACTTATTTCGTGCAATTTTTTTTCCTGGTGATTACTTACTAAATTAGGCATTTGTTTTGATGTAGAAAGTTTTTGCACAATGAAAGCTTGGTCCTTGTGTTGTGGGTGCTTCTCAGTGGCGGAGATGCCCTATGGATCTGTTTGAAGAAAGATTTGGGATCTATGAGTCCGCTTTCATTCTTTATAACTGAACAAGCTGGCATTTAGAATGGGCTGCACAGGTGACAGCTGATGTGGCCTGGGTCCAAGGGAAGTTTGTGGCTACCTTAACACCTTTTCTGCCCCTAAAAGTCCAGCAAAGCTGAGGCAACTGTTGTAATATACTTCGGAGGCTTTTCGAATCTCTACCCAAACCACCTAATGGAAACACAGCTTACTACATGCCCTTGTCTTCCCAAAATCCAGATGCCTTCTGCTTGGGTTGCATGTGGTTAACTGTTAGGGTTCTTTCTTCAGTGAATGAGATATTGCAGGGCCCTACAGGATGGCAAAGGCACACCCAGGGGTGTTAAAGTGCCATCTGCAGAGTGAGAGGTTGAGGCTGAAGGCTACTGACCTGTTTGGGGAATGTCAGGGAAACATAGTGCCTTGGTTTAGGAGGTGATAAAGACCACAGAATTTGGAAAAGTTTGTGGTGCAGGTCAGCAGTGAGAGTCAGCACAGATTTCTCCTCTAGGAGTGTGAAGAATACGTCTATTGTGCCATTGCATTGCCATTTCAGAGAGGCAGAAATTTAGCTTGTAGTTTCCCTTCGCCCTCCTGTTCCTCAGGAGCTGCATCCACATCCCCCAGTCTTAGCTACATTTCATTTCTCCAGTAAGCTAAATGCTTTGGGAAACATATGTCTGAGTCAATGAAGGTTAACAGGATCAGATCCTCAGCTGGTGTCAAGCAGCATTGCTCCATCATCATTGAAGAAATGGCACCAATTTAGGTTTATTCTATTGTGTTTCTCTGGAGGACTAGTATCAGTAATGGGTTTGTGCTCATTAAATGGTGTCTTCCTGACTCTGCTTTTCTCTGCTCCTGTGGAAATACATCAGTTTAAAAGTTCAGTCCCTGTAAAATAGAATGTGCAAGGCAGCTGTTCTCTGAAGGGAGAATTATCTGATTTGTTACAGGAATGCATATGTAAATCACTGTTGGGAAACACTATGTTAAAACTTATTGTTATCAAATCCTCCACATTCTGAGTGGGAAACTTTGCTAACTGAGGAACTATTTTTCCTTGGCATTTTGTAAGAGGGTCCTAAAGACGTCAAGAGGAGGGAAGTGGGTGTGATGAATTTTATAACAATGAGTCATTTTAGCTCTGGGACAATTTCTGATAGGCATGGATGGTTCTTTGCCATTCCAAGAGGAATTCAGACTCCATCTGAATCGGTTTTACCAGTGACCAGGACAGACAGTTCCTTGCTTGGAGATGGCAGGCTCTGGGTCCCTGTGGTGGGAGGTGATGGCAGTCAGTGTGGTACAGACTGAATGTGGGAGGTGAGAGCTCAGCAAGGAAAAATGAAGGAAGAGCCAGACTGGTTTGCTGCTGTCATCTCACTCTGAGTAGCCAAGTGGCCTTGATTTGGCTCAGCTAATACAGGAGCGTATGTTTTCTCTCAAAGCCTCTTACAAACAATCCCTCACTGTCCTAAATGGCTCAGTGTTCCCCAGGGCATGAGCCACTCAGGAAGAGGTGTCCTCTCCTAGGTGTCTCCTGGAGATCACATAATATTAATCTATGTTGGTGCCATGGGGAAACACAAGTTTCTCCCTGTGGCTCTGTTAAAATTCAAGAATCTTTGATTTAAGAGAAGTTAGTGGGATAACCACCACTTCAGCCAATGCTGCTCCATGATCAAAGTAGAATTTAAATAGCAGTTTGGTGTGGCAAAACTAGGCCAAGATCAATGTATGGCATATATTAAACTCTGGGCAGAAATCACATTTGCTTTTCCTGTCCTTATCTTTGCACTTCTGACCACACTTTTTCCAGACCTGGAAAAAGAAAGGTGTCTGCCCAGAAGATGAGAGCTCTCTCCAGGAGTCAATCTGAATTGTGCTGAGTGCCCTGCAGTGCTCTTGCACATATGTATCACCTCTGTGCCTCTCTTATGCATAACAGGAAAACTCTGGGGTTTAAATTAGGTGAACTATTTTTGCTTTGCCATTTTAAATGTTTGATGGCATAGTGTCACTTATTATATTTGTATCCTTTGCATTGTTGGGTTTCTGTGGCATTCAGATTTGTTTTTTAGTTTTCTAGGTTAATTTTTGGTTTGTGTTTTTCTCATGTGACTTCATCTCTCTGACTGTCATGATATTGCAATTATTCACAATCGCTGCTACAACACAAGACATCTAATCGACCTGGATTCTTTTGACGTTGTTTATGCTTTATATGCCTAATTCTTTCTAGATGTTAATGTGGAACAAGATCTGACATCACAGAGTCACAGAGCCTTCCTTGTTCCCATGATCTATTCTAAATTCAGACAATTTTAGAAAATTATCTTTCACCTATTTTCACACTTAGTCACTGTGAACTCATAAAATCTATTCTGGCTCACTTTCAGATTAAAAGATAAACACAATCGTGAACCTAGGTGAAATCTCTTACCTGCCTTAAAGCAAAACCATGACAAACTTTGTCTTACTTTTAAGATGGGAACTGAATGTCTTGTAGTGCTCTTGACAGGTATACACTTTCCAACTAAGAAAACAGACAGCAAGCTTCTTCACATATTCATGTGCTTCCCAATTCTAGTAGCACTTACCAGAGAACAGTACACAGAAGCCAGAAACAGGTGATGACAGAAAAAAATCTCCCTGCTGACTTAAGTACCTCCCCACCATCTGGAAAGGCACAGCAACAGCATGTCGCTGTTGAGTATGTGTTTATGTCTGTTGTGCCACAGACATCAGGTCCCTCCCAGGTGGAGGTTCTCTGCAGAAGTTCCCTAAATTTGAGAGAATTGTGCTCAGGTGAAAAAGGTCTGAGTGAGCACAGGAATGTGACAGCAGCCAGGATATGTACTAAAAGTCTAAACCCAGCACTGCTCCTCTCACCTGGATGGCCCTTTTTAATGACACTGACTGACTCCTGTTGGTTTATGTAGTAGACAGCACCTATTTTATTTATTTCTCTTCACTTTTACATATTGTTGTAGTTTTTAGAAATAACAGAGTGACTGTGTGGATGCACCTCGGGGGAAGGAAACGTTGCCCCACCTGCAAGAGCAGTTGAAAGGTGGTCACAGACCTCATGACAGGGTAGGAAGAAGAGACCCCCCTCAAGCATCTGCAGAGCCAGCAACACTGCTCAGCAGTGGGGAAAGCTGGGCATGGACACACAGACAGGAGAAATGCACCAGGAAACAGGCAGGGCTTCTCAGAATTTATTGTGCCCCAGAGGGCCGCTGAGCTGACAGCAGCCAAGCTGACAATGGGCTTTGCCTCTGTCCTCCAGCATCTGAAATGCTCCATGCCGTAAAACTTTCTAACACTCCTTTCTCATCAAGTTACTATAAGTTGCCCCTTTACAAAACTTTTATCTAGTAAAACCTGGTCTTTTGGTTTAAAAGCATTTAGGAGAACTTGTGAAGAAAAAAATGAGGCTGATGGACGGGATGTTCTGTGGCTCTGCTTGGTACCGAGGGGGGTTTGGGTAAGGGTTTGGGAACAGGAAGGAGAACTAAACATTTCACCGAGGGCTGCAGCTCTGCGTGGGCAAACCACGGGATGCTGCTGCAGTCATGCGGAATTACAGGAGTTACTCAGAAACTTTCTCACATGGATGACTCCTGGCTGCTTTTCTTAAAGTGTGAATCATGAAGTCCTTCTTGAAATAGGTACCAGTCATCATAAACATTGTCAAGAGAGTGCAGGGAAATATTGAGATCACTAGAAAGAGGAAAAACTTGTCTGTGTAAATCATACGCAGTCCTGCCTGTTCTCAGATCCAGGTGATTTTTATGCAGTTAGAGATAGGGGAAGTGGGGGGAGAGAGCACTAAGAAGATTTTGGCATGAATTTCTATCATCTGTCTCTAGTTTCCAGCAGCGAGTTGTCACAGATGTAACTTTATAACACCTTCTATGAGATTACACAAGGGCAGCTCTCCTTTCCTTCCTCTGTTCCCTTAAATTTCAGCAACAGTTGCTGTACTTAAATCCTGCTCCCATTTCTATAACAGTGAAACATCCTACCTCCTTCTGGCTAATTGGTGCTCTAGCAGCAGGAGATCGTGTGCCAAGGCAGCAGAATTCCCTGCCTGTTCAGCACCTGCAGGCTGCTCACACATGTAACGTCAATATGAAGTTTAAACATTATAAAAGTGAGTCTAGATAGTAATTGGTTGAAATACATACAAGAATATCAAAACTTGTATAATTTCATGGTTTCACTAAAAGTTGTCATCCTCTTAGAAACAATCATAAGATTATATTAAAATAAAAGATGATACATTAAAATTTCAGAATTGGTAATTGTTTGTACATTCCTGAGAGAAACACAATGTTCTCTGAGAGGCTATTCTTTCAAATGAAGTGTCCCATATTCCCACTTATACAAATACGTGTATGTATTCACACTGTCCAGAAACTTTCTCTGTTTTAGTATAGGTTCAAGATTCATTTTTTGTCATCTTTTCTGGATAATGTGCTCTCAGGATATTGAGGAGTAACTAGGCCGGCCACCATTGCAGACAAGCCATCTCCCTCCATTCTCCAGGAAACTGCTTCTTCCTGAGCCCCAGACTGGGTGTTGGATCCATGAGAAATCAGGGAATCTAGGGATTCAGTCTCAAATCATAGTTTGCCTCTCATCTGAAACCCCTTAGCTACATCCCCAGTGCACTGAAATCCATCAGGGACATCCTCTGATCCCCTGTCACCTTTTATCCTGTTAATGGGGAGGGAGCCATGACAGGGGACAAAGTGAATTTGAAAGCTATGCTTGTGGGAATGGTTTATAGACAAGAAGATGGATGTCATCCAATCAACCCACAATAAGTTCCTGCCCGCTTCATGCTCTGTTGTTCTTTTACTGTCCTCTCTCGTTCATTCCCATTATCACCCAGGGCATTCCTTTCCTCTTCTGCACTCCCGGCTCCTGAAAACCCAATCTGCATTTAGTAAATAAGGGACGAAATGAGTTCTCATCCACCTGACTGACACTTTGGGTTTGAAATGAGAAAGCCTCTGTTGTTGATGCAGTGCCCAATTTAAAGCAATATCACCTGTCAGTTTGATAAAAGGCATGGGGAAAATATCCCGTCTCGGCCAAGGGGGGAAAAAAGTGTCATCTAAAATAAATTCGAGCCTTAGGAAAAAAAATATACACAAACAAATGGCTGGGGATTGTTTTTATAGTTCTATTCGCTGGGGCGAGTCGTCAAAACATAAATTACTGCTTATTTGTGACAAACAGAATGGCCAGGAATGAAGGTTGCAGGACAGAAAAGATACAAACTTGCTTGTGGAACTTTTTTTCCATATCCATTGAAATGTGCTGTGTGAAAAGCCTGTTTGTGGAACTTTGCGCTTGGCTTTCTTGGTGCTCTGATCTTTATTTCTATTAAAAAATAAGTCAAAGTATTTATCTTTTGCCTTTGTCCTCCTGAGGTTTTGCTCATGTTTCAGCTTATAGAAATGCAAATGGTGTCCTGTTTGTTTGTTTTTTAAACAAGTATCTTGCTTAATGCTTTGGCTCCTTGTTGCACTGCATGTCAGTGCTGCAGGAGACATCTTTCACAGAGAAGGGATGTGACTCTGGAGCTGCTGCTGTTGGCTTATGAACACTCTTTTCACCTCCAGTTGCAGACTATGACAAAAAAGCTTTACTACTTCAAGACAGTCCACTACCTCACTTGAAATGGATCTAGTCACCACCATCCAGCAGTGATTGCTACCCTATACCTAAGGTTTGGAGAGTTTTCCACCCAGACGAAATGCAGCAGTTTCCCTGGGAAGAAAAGCTGCAAGGAATTTGTCTGTGGATGGCAGAATGGGGGTAAATGCTGGTGAGGGTGATGTTGTGCAGCAGAATGCCCATTACCGAGGTGAATCCCCTAGTCTGGGCCCAGCTGATCTGTCCATTTAGCCAGAGTAATTGGCCAAGGCAAAAGAAGCACAAAACCCACAGAAAGCTTCTGTGAGTTGACAGACACATCAGGGTTTAGTCAGTTTTCCACTGCTTGATTTGGCCAGACTGTTGCAACGGAAGACAAAATATTGATGAGATATATAAACAAGTATGTGGTGTTCTGCAATACATGAAATCATCATCCAGGAAGTTGTCATCTCCCTTGAGCTGGCCAGTAAGGAGGGGAAAAATCTGCTGAAGATATAAGAAACTGATGCAGGAGAACATTGTAAAGACATCTGTGAGATGCTAGGCCACATATCAAGCAGCAGTAAAGCTCATATTAAGCTCAATAACACCTGTGAAGATAGTCTGAAAGCCATGCAGCTTGTGGGAATAACTCACATCAGGAGTTGCCAGATGTGGGGAGGAATGTGTGGAACCTGTGAATCAAAGGGAGGTGTTAAATATAATCATGGCTCTCTCACCCTCAGGGTTTAAGTTTTGCTCCAAAGCCAGTTTGAATCTGATTTCAGAGGAAGGCTTTTACTCACTCTGTAATGCATTGCAATATCCAGCAGGTAGAACTCATTGAGGAAAATTGCTTCCCACAATGATGTATAGGATCATTCAGTCACATCTCTGTGCTATTTAGGGGAAATTATCCATGGGATTGTGTCATTAGTTTAAAAGCTGCCTCAATTGTTTTTCTGTCAGGATAATTTTAAGCTACGCAAGAGTATTAGTTGGAAAAACACACTTAAAAAGGAGTCGAACTTCTTCCATATTGCTCAAATCTAGTTTTAAGGTAATATTATCCTCTTCATTTCTAACAACTCTATTGAGGAGTGGAGAGAAGAGTCTGAGTTGGCCAGTGACTTTCTGAATATCACTACCCTCTGTTAATCAGGTGCTCAGCTTTCATGGGCTTATACTTCAGCCACTGGCCTTGTCTGCCCTTGCTACATCAAAAGGAACACAGCTTTGAAAATTTCCAACCACAGTTCTAACTAACTGCAAAATCCATGAAATAACAAAGTGCTGGCAAAGGAGAGACCCTGTTCACGTTAATCAGTAATGTGAGCTGTTTCCACGGGAATTTGTTTAATCTAAAGTCTCTAGAGAGAGAGAGAAAGGAAATTTAGAATAAATGATGGAACTATTCAAAACTAGAGATACTTAACTACAAATAGAATTGTTGGAGCATTGATGGGGTGAGAGTTGGTGGAAATCAACTTTCTCTTAGGGAAAAGTTCTGTACATCAAAGAGAAAAACAGAATTGATAATAATGGTAAATAGCAACGTAAGCTAAAGACTGAAAGGAAGACAATGAAGGCAGATCTGAAGGCATGAAGGGAATTCCCGGGTGACCTTTGGCAAGTCACTGTCGCTTCTGGCAATAAAATGAGGTATCACAGCCGTGATGCTCAAATTGGGTGTAAGGGAAAAACCGTAATGAGCTTGAAGGGTATGAGTACTCCGACAGTGAGTGCTCTCTGCTGCACCTCACAATGCTCAGAATGTAGCTTCTGCCTTGAGATCGAGTCTGTTTACTGAGCTTTTCATAACTGATTTCTCCCTTGAAATTTGGATGCACGTTAAGATAACACAGGCAAGCATTCTGCCCTGGGATGAGTGACCTGGACTGGCAGCTGCTGTAAGAGCAGGCAGGCTGGGATGACAAAATTTGCATGCTTCATTAGTCACGGTGATCTTGAGGCACGTGGCAGGGCCAGCAGCCTTAGCAATGCAAAAATGCATTGTACTAAGTGCTGTAAGGGCAGATATTGAAGAGGGATACCTCTATTTCACCCACAACAAAGCAGGATTGAACTTGTCTTGTGATAGACCAGTTGCATTTGTTTGCTCTTTTCTGAGCAATGGTTCTTGACAAGCCTGAATGTCTCCAGATAAATAGAAATAATTCAAAAATTTATAGTCCCAAATTTGCTTTTTCAGTTCAGTTATAAATTAGATTTTTCTGTCTGAATCCGTAAGAACTATCCAAAGTGGGGTGATGCATGTTTGGTTAGCAAAAAGATGTAGCTAGAGGTATCATAGCCCACTTGTATCACAAAAAAAGAAACAGAGCTTTTGAAGTTGCCTTGGGCTCACTTGCTTTCTACAAGAGAGAAAATGTGACCCTATCATGCACTACTGGCATATGAATGCTTCTTGAATGAAGTCTGGGGTAGAACAGCAGCACCAATGTATGGAGTTTGAAACATATGCTAAGATCAAGGAACTCCGATGGGAGGAGCATATTCTTGTGCCTTTTTAATTTTTCAGCAAAAGATACTCAGTAGTTCATAGAAATGCTCCTTTTTTCTGTCCTCTAATGTTATCCCTCTGCATTCAGGAAGATCAAAAAGGCATTGGTCTTAAAGGAAATGTCTCTCTGAAATGGATGTCATAAATCAGGGAAATATCCAATGACAAAACATTTAAAAGCATTAAATTTATATGACCCAAAGGACTCATTTATAGAACTATACACAGAGTCAGATTTTCAGAGCCAACTCCAAGGTGTGCCTCAAACCACTGTAAGGTGCCAAACAAATATTTGGATGTAAATAGTACTGAAAATAGTTGGAGTCTGACCAGGGACTGTGGAATCTATTTCATTAAAGGGCTTCTCCAAACCTTTGGATTTGATTGGATTCGAGTTAAATATGACTTTTGCAACGTAAGATGTTCTATGATTAGAAGGGATGTGATGTAAATGCTGTCTATTCAGAGTTTGGATTTTATGCAGCTGGAAAGTAAGGCTATCCATGATTTTGTCTTCCTTAGACTTCACTCTTCTGTTGCCAGTTACCATTACAGTAACCTTAGAAGGGACTCAGCTGCCTGAAAAAGGGTACTGTGTCCTTTGAGATGCCCTAGAAAATCCCCTATCCATAAGAACATGTCTAACAGTGAGAAACCCATACTTGGCAGCCCTGTGCATGCTCAACTCATCAGCTTTTAGCAAGTGACTTATCCCCTCACTAAGTACTGCTGGAATTAACTCCTGTTCCCCCACATTCTAAACCTACAGATCCTGACAAAAGCATGAATCCCTGTCCCCACAGCTGGTGGTGGCAGTAAGTAAATAGCAATCCCCATAAAGGAAAGAAGTTCTGCCCAAGGACAGAGATATTACAAATACTAAATCTGAATGTCCCCTAAATAGAAACTCCTAGTGAAAACAGCAAAAAAATTCAAGACATACCCATTTCTGTGTAAGCTGGATGTTGCCAATTACGTCAGAGTTCAGTTCAGCTCATCCAGGCTTTTTGGCAGACATGGGAAATTTCAACAGAATAGGAAAGGCTACAGAAAGGGCATCAAAGCATAAAGCATATTTTAGTGGGGTGGCCTTCGAAAGGAAATAGATGAACTTTATGCCTAGATAAGGGAAAAGAGAAAAGTCTTTGGAACAATGAAATCTCATCACTCTGATCAGAAATCATGCCTTATATTTCTGGGCTTTATTGTATTCCCTGAAAATCAATCCTAGCTGTTTGTGTATTGTGCTCCATCTGGGTCACTGTTACTGTAAAAAATTTCAAAAGCAAATATCTATAGAAAGAACTGTCCATGAAATAGCCATTTTTCAAGTTTCTTATTGGGAGAGACTTTGGGAAAGGCTGACTTTAATGAATATACTGTCTGTGAGCTCATTGAAGAATAGGTATTGGGACCCTGAATAATATATATTTTATGCACTACTGATAGCCATCTGCTGTAGATTTTACCTGAGAACCTAAAACCCACAATACGTTCTTTCTGTGTTAAATTAAAATGCTCTATTTCTGTCTAAGCACCACTAAGTAGTGAATTGCCTAGTGATCTTGAATATAAGGACATTTGGCATCTGGTTTTGATGGAAAACAAACCCCATCATCTGTCCATGGTTTGTAATTATCCCTTTTCAATGATTTTCCTGACTGTGTGACTGAAAAATTATCCACCTGCAGCTCGAAAAGACAATCTCCATTTCATCCTCCAGAGGCAAAGTGCTCCACAAAAGATCAGGACTGCACCTCAGGCAGGGTACCTCTGCATTAGCAAAAGGTGTGTGTTTCACACATCTGCCTACTTTGCTGTATCTCAAAAGGCACCAGTGTAAACTGTAATTACATGTATTCAGAGAGAAACAATATCCAGCATGAACATTTTTATGAGAAAAGAAGACTCTCTGATTCAGAATTCAATGTAATATGAGCCTGACTATTTGAAATCCATGTATTCTTAATGATCATGCAGTCCCACTTCGTGAAGTCAGCTTAGGAGCCTTTCATTCTTATTGTAAATCTAATTGGGCTTTTGTAAATAATTAAAAAATTCATGCAATGCTTTTTAAGTGACACTTGCTCAATGATCAGTCATGGGGGCTGTGTGGAATGAGAGGACAGCTTCTAAAAAATGGCATAGCTCACATGGAAGGCATTACCATAGGAAAAGCACCTCTGAGAAGAGCTTGGCAGAGTGCAGGTGACTTATCTGTTTGGAAGATGCAAGATGTATAGTGGCTGACTTGGCGGGACCCAAGGAAAAATGTGATAAGTGAACACCAAATACCCAGAGATGCTACAAGTGCTGAGTGATAGCAACATTTCAGCATAATCCTTCTCGGGAATGGTGTCATATCCTCTGATATATACTGAGCTGGTGTCTGGCTTTGCTCTATAGCACAGAAAATATGCAGACAATAAGAGAAAATATTAGTGAGTGTGCATGCATGTGTGAGACAGAGCGAGAGGGGGAATACAAACCAGTGACCTTTAATGGATAGAGTCAGAAGCAATCAACTTCACATCATAAGATCAACTGAATGTCAGACGCTTTTCAGAGTGGCAACACTGTTGGATATTCCCATTTAGCTCAAATTTTTGGGCTTCATGAGTAGGGTGATTTCAGCATCACACCAATATCTCTTCAAAGTTCCTGTGAAACAATGGGAAAGTTTCTAGACAGTGGTGTCTTTGTACCAGGATGTCTGCATCTGGTAAATTTACAAATATCAACCTCATTTTAACAAAATGTAGATAGATTACTTTTTTTTCTTTTTTTTTTTTCTTTTTTTTTNTTGGGAGGGGGGAGTGGTGAGAGGTATCACCACAACTCGAAGATCTCCCCCTCCCATCTTTGAGGGAAGTTGTCTTTGTGTCACATTTACTTACCCTGCATTACAACTAGTTTTGAGCAAATGTAAGGCATTTCATGTTTCTTATACACAATAGAAGCCTGTAAAACATATGAAGGTTTGTCTAGCTCTCCTCGTTTCATTTCAGTTTCTTCTCCTCTTAGGATCTGACGCTCTTGTGTTTCCAATGCTTCCAAAATATTTGCTCCACAATTAATTTGCTTTTAAAGTCTCAGTTTGTTTTTGTTAGTTTGTTTGGGTTTTTTTCCCCATAGAAGTTGTTGAGTAAACTATTTGAAATTCTGGAGTAGGCAATACCAAAGCAGAACAAAATGGTATCATCAGCTCTTCTCGCTACAGGTTTTACAGGACTAAATATGCCTTTCTACCCCTTTCTCATCAAAATCATCCTCAATTCTGGAAAAAACTGCTGCTGTGGGACCAAACAGGTACTGCTGAAGTATTTTTCTAATGGAAAAGTTTTCTGTGAGGAAATGGGGATCTGACTAAGCTGCTATATTTCACAGACAAGTCTTGATTACACGGGACTTTTCTGTGCTTCATTTCTGAGAGGCTCAGGAGCAGTGCTTCAGCTTCACAATATAATAACATGCAATTCAGTTAGCTCAGTGTAATCCAATCCATTGCAAACACTTTTACAAAGACATTTTGGCATTATCAAGAACTTTGAAACTTGGTTTCTGGAAAACCTCAAAGCTTCAACCTTTTAGTCAACTCAGTTTGAAATTCTGAGTTTTAGTCAGCTGTAACATGGGTGGATGAATAGTAAGCTGAAGTTAAGTGAAATTCTGCTTCCTTCTGAGTTTATTTACAATCTCTTGGTTACTAATCCAACACTGAATTTTAGAATGATAGAAATTGCCACTTAGATTGAAGGGAGCTATGGTCAGGTTTATGAGGCAAGTTTAAAAATTCAGAAAGAAAAGAATAAAAGCCCACAACTGAGCTATGATGTGCTACAGGCCAGACAGACATCTCCTATTTTGGTTGTCAGTTTCTTAGGTAATTTTCAGTTGGAGCAACCTGGGAGCCATATCAATATCTGATAAATACTTACGGAATCCCAGCAGCACTCTAAGCTCTCTTGCTACTCTCTTGCATTTGCTTCAATTGCTGGTAACAATTATTGCTAGAAATTGTTCCATGGAGGGAAGAGGAATCAGTGCAAAAAGAGGTCAGAGAGCTGAGAACAGAGCTAATGGGCAAACAAGCTTCCTCTGTTGTACGTGATGGTGCTGTGATCCTGTGCACTAGTTAATTCTTGGCTGGATTTTTGGCAGGGCTGCAGTTTCTGTGCACTGGTTTTGGTGATGCTATTGAAGATGGAGCTCAGACTCAGGAAAAAAAAAGGGCTTTTCCCTGTGTTAGTGTCCTCTCAGTGAGCATCTTCATAAAATCCCAGATGTCTGAAAGGTTTTTCCTCCTTGTTTGAGCTGCAGATTCAGATAAAGACATTCTGTGAGTTTTCCAAGAACACGGTCCTGAGCTTCCAATATACCTTGTTTATCTGTATTTTTGGACTCAAGAATGGTCTTGATTTCAATTGCTTCTATCCAAGCTGGGGTGTGCCCTGAACATGCATTGTCTCTCCAGAGATACTTGTGCATGACATGCTGGTTTCCATGGGAAGGAAACTGATACATAGGGATCAGAAAGGGGCGGGAATTATTTTCCATCATCTCCCCACCCTGGAGCATCAGGGGATTACACTCCCAGTTTGTGACCAAGTTTGCTTTTTATTTAGACACAGCTAGGATTTCTCAAAATTAATCCTTGGAAGTTTTTGTCATAAAACCACTTTTTATAATTGTTCCATTAATTTTAAACAGAATCCAGTCATGATCACATGCACCATTTTAACCATGCAATGGCTACAATTAAAATCTACAAAGACTTCAGCCTTCAAGTCAGTCTTCTATAAAGACATCAAAGTTGAGCACTATTTACATTATGCAACTTGCTATTTCTGCATGTTAGAGCTGGACTACTCCCTCTAGAAATGTGCTAAATGCTCTGTGCAATACAAAGCAGCTTCTGGCCAGAACATGTCCCTTTTTAACACTCAGGTCATAAAGTGCCTATTAAAAGGACATTAAAGCCAAAGAAAATCTGTCCAAAGCACTGGATAAGGCCCACGCTGGAGAATATGCTATATAAGCATCCTCATAAATCATTAAAATTAAGATTGGATCTATCATTAATAAGTAAAGTTCAAGGACAGCCTTTATCTTGTTAAATTATCCAAATTTTGCTGTCTATTAGCATACCATTTAGAATGTAAGAATGGCTGTAGGGTTTTTTTCACCCTTCTTGGTAATGACATATTATGCAGAATAAAAAGCCTTAGCAACTGTTCTAAGATGCCATAATAATGCTGGAATTATTCTTTGGGGGACGTTGTTGTATTAAGCAGCAAGTAATTAATGGTAAATTGCACTGGAAATTCTTGGAAAAAAGACAAATTACATACGCTTTTGTACTCATACCCAGCAAGTCCCATGTAATTAACAATATTAAGATAAATACGAGAAGAATTACTAATGATGAGATTAACTTCACATCGTAGTGCAAACAGATGTATTTCATCTATGTATGTGGTAGGAATTGAGATTTAGCTGTAATTACTAAAAATATCTGACATTATTTCTTCATGGAAATTCACCACAGAGCTATTGATTATTATTCAGTCCCTGACATTTGTACTGTGACTTCTGTCCCCACAGATCAGCTTTGCTGAGTGAATTGAGGGGTATTTTGTTGGAGCTGCTACTGCTTGAGAATATGAAACACTCACTTTAGATGATGGGGGTCAGACCCTCAGCAAGCACCAAGCTGCAGTGACCAGGCAATATATCATAAATTACTGTCAGAGAAGAGGGCTGACCCACTTAGCACTCTTCATTTCAGGTTCATGAGTTAACTCACCATTAAAAAACAAGAACAAGCAGGGAATTGCCGGAAATGAAAAGGCATCACATAACAACAGAAGGCAACTATTTCAGCCAGGAAGTGAAGATTGGTGTGCCCAGACAAAATTTCAAAGGCAAGAGGTGTAATTAGCAGAACAATTTCCCCATTTGAATTAGTCTTCAATAGTGGTAGTTCTTGTTCTGTGCATTCTGTATCTTTTAGACATAAGAGGAAATCCACAGACTATTTTTGGTTTCAGAAAAAATGTTTTCAATTTCTTGTTTTAGTTCAGGGTCTTTGTGCCTCAGTTTTCCCACTTATACCAACTAACAGCTTGCTTTGGATTCTCAGGCATTTCAATGTATATGGACAGTATGGACTAAGTGAGGGCAGATGGGTTCTTGTGAGAGACAAACATAGTTTTATTGTTTCCAGACAGAATCTGCTAATATCAGCTGAAGGGTTATTGCCTTAAGGGAAGGTCCATGCTTCTCAAACCTCTAAAACCATTTCTGCTATGACTTCCCCAGCCACAGATTTTCTTGCCTCCTTAAGGAACTCCTTGAATTCTGTTTAATTCTGGGATCTGACCAGCTATTGCAGTAGGCTTTGCCTGTGTCCACCTTGGCACAGGCCCTTCACATAGTGGCTTTGAATTTAGAAATGCACAGAACATCACTTTGGTGCCAACTGTGAGCATTTTGCTTGATAAAACCACAGTCAGGAAGAAAGAGTGTTGTGTTTACACGAGCACAAAGGTGTAGGGACAACTTATAAACCCTGCCTCATTCAACCTCACTAACACAGAAGAGTAATCACCAGAGCTTTGAGGTTAATTAATCAAGGCTCTCAGAAATGCTGATCCTAATGGGCTTCAGGTGCTTTTCACCTTTCTTGTAGGTCCTGGTTTGAATCCACCTCAAATCGGCAGGGATGGAGGGAAGTGAGTGACTTCTGCATGCTTTGTCCAGCAGTGGCAAGAACTGGACCTCAGCTGAGCCTCCACTTCCATAGGCACCTAGAGGTTTACTCTCAGAGCAGTAATTTGCCATCCCAGTGGGCAGGCTTAGCCTGAGTGTGTGTGGGAACACAGATATGGGATGGAGTCCCATCAGGCCATGCTGCCCCATGCTCAACTGGACACTGCAGTGTCCCAATGTGCTTGGTACCTGCTCTCATCCTCCTATGTTCCCTCTCCGAGGGAAAGGTGAATTAAAGGATATCGTTTTCCCTGTCAATCAAGTAGAGTGGTGGCTCTCGTGAGAACCCAACTGCACTCAAAGACATTTAGCTTTTTGCTAGCCATAGGAATAATAGAAAATTGTTCTACTCTTGAATTATATTTCCCTTTTTTTTTTTTTTTAAATATAAAGACACATCTGTGCCTTTTTCAAGGTAAAATAATTATCTCCTGAACGTAGAGGTGCCAGATTGTGTGTCTCTCCATGGACTTTTAAAGCTTTGCTATGGGGTCTGTATTTTCTGATATATCTGTGCAGTGCCTGACACAAAAGGATTCTGCTTTGGGTTAGGGTCTGCAAATTGGTCCTTGAAGGGAACATGAGGGTACTGTATCATTGTTAATACAATTTTATGTATTTTCATATGAGTGCACTGCAGTTCTGACAAATTACATCCCTTTATCAGGATTTGAAAAATCTTTATGCAACCTGAGCCAAGGTAGACACAGAGGTAGGGGACTATTAGAAGAAACAGTGAAGACCATGGGAGACAAGAGGAAGCAAAATTATTAGAGAAGAAAGGACCTTTGGGATACATGTTCTGTTATTCTTCTCTTACAGTACTGAATTAAGTTGTTTAAACCTATAACTTGAAGGTTATGGTGAGGAAAGCATGCTTCCTGAGATTGTTTAATGCACTTTTTAACCCGTTTGATGTGGTAATGAGATGATTTTTCAGCTGTCTCTGGTGGTTACTTCTCACATTTCTTTGCTGCCAAGATGGTGCTTCATTTTTTGTTTAACTGTGGGATTTCCATAGGTATTTTTAGTTTCTAATGTGCCTGACAACACAAAAATGAAAGTACTTGGGAACCTACACATAAATAATCCACCCTTTGCATTTTCTGAGGAACACAAAAGGTTTATACTTAAAAGCCCTCAGGAAATGAAACATTACTCATGTATGACCTCCATGCTATGCTGAACTCTTGACTGTGCACATCCCTCAAGCCTGGCTTGATGTCCTCAGCGGTAATAATGACTGAGAAGACGCCAAGACTAATGATTTTTTACTGTGTCCACAAAAGTGCTGCTTTAGCAACTGTAACTTCTGCTTTAAAGGAGGATGTCATCAATGCAAAGGGCAGCTCTATATTTTTCTGTGACTACAGCAGTACCATTACTGTCCAGAAAAATGACAGAGGAATGGATTTACTGTTTTAAGGGCTCCTCAATCAGTCACTGGATTCAGTGGAGAAGTGTTTGCCTAATTTATTGAGGAAGCAATCAGTCACCAGAAAATACATCCCATCCATTAAAGTAAGTCTTTGGGCCTCTGCCCAGTTCAACCAACTGACCCGAGAGGTCTCTGTGAGGGTAGCCCAGGCTGCTAGTCCCTGACATTTGGTGGGGTTTTATTTGGTTAGTGGCTTCAGAAGAAGCATGGAAATGATATCATGGGGAAGACACAAGTCTTGAGAGACGTCCAAGAGATGCACAGAGAATGGGTTTTGATTATTATGTGGAGAGGATGAGGACTTGTGGGCTTACCTTGCCGAGACAGAGAAATCCAGGTTAGGCTTTAGAAAAGAAATGTCTAACAGGAAGGATCACTACAGGATTTAAAGGTATTATCTAAGCATGCTAAGTATAGTTCAGTCAGTCAGTTTTCAGACCAGGCAGGATGTGGTATTCCTCTAGGCCATTATGGTAGCTTGAGATGGATATCACTATGCTAAGCCTTTTATGCACCTTCAAAGAAACATTCAGAGAGCAGGAGGATGCTGAGGTTTAGGAAGATGAAGTCTCATAATCAGCTCATACTGGAGCCATCCCAGCCTTTGTGGCTTCAGGCCACTTGCCCAGCTGGGGGAATGGAAGAGAAGGCAGCCCACAGCCAGAACCTCATGCCCCTGGTCTCTACCAGGTGTCATCCTTCACTGTACTGAACCCACAGTTAAGGCCACACAGGGCATCCTATGATCCCTGCAGGACTTGTTAGTGATGTTTGTCTTAACTGCCCCTCACAACCACTTTGCAGATCGCTCTCCTGGGTGTCAGCATTTCCCCACCCTTCATTTGCTATCAGGTGTCAGTTCCAGGAACCAGAAATGGTCTGTTTCATTTCTGATCTTTTCTGGAGGCCAGGATTTGATTATAGGTACAAGATAGTGGATTTAACCACAGAAAATGTAGAAAGTTCTTGTACACTGACCTGATCCTCCTCTGCTGTTCTTGCCCAGCAATACCTCAGACCATCACAGAAATGTTCTCCTTGCCCATGGCTTGAGGGGAGTAAAACCAACAGCTCTTAGCAGTGACTGGTGCAAAGCACTGTCCTCCAATCCCACAGCATCCTCAAGAATAAATATATTTTACTGCAAACTGATCTGCTCTACAGTGATCATTTTGTAGGTGACTGCTGTGCTTAGGAAAGTCATTTACTTCTCCTTCAAAAAAGGTCTAACTGCAGCAGAATAAATAATAGGTTAAATAGCCTTATAAGCTATAATAATAGTCTAATGAAAACAATTTCCAAGGTTGAACACTACTGTTTCATATGTGCCTTTTTGATTGAATGTCCTGAGTTTGTACTCTAATGGACAATAGTAAAAGAGGAAAGAATGGAGTAATAGATATTCAGTATTGCCAACTTAACGTATTTCACTTAACTGATTTTGTTATTTTTCTTAACAGTCATCTCTGATATATTGTTATGATGAACATCAACTTTCATTAAAAAGAAAAGTTGTTTTTGACCCCTCATAGTCACATAAAAAGTGAACATTTGAGCTGTGAGCAAAAAGCTACAAGGTATATTCTTTTTTAAAAAAAAAACGAAACAAAACAAAACCCACCAGTACCCAAAAAAACCTGAAATGCCAAAGTGCAAAACATATTTTTCTTTAACTTTTCTCCTTTTAAACTCATGTCATGATTTTGAGACACATGAGTCCTGGTAGCTGAAATCATTAGATTAAAAATACCGTGTATGTCAGCAGGCAAAGAGATATCACTTCTAACAGGCAGGTCCGTTCTGCAGCGGTGTTGTCATACTATTGATTTCTTTTGAAGTCTGCATCTTTACTATTGACTTTCCCAGCAGTGGAGATATTTCCTGTATTTTTTTGTATCAGTCCTGCTGGGATCTGGAGCTGAAGCATAAGTCCTCGCCCTTTTTATTTGTATTTCAAGTGCTCTATAGCACCCATAGAGCTGATCGAAAGGTTCCTGTAAAAATTGAAGAGAAAGGTCATTTTTTAACTAAATCCTCAGTTTTCAGTTAAATACTACATTCATGTCAGAAAATGTGTCTGCTGAGAAAATAAAAAAAATTTTTTTTTTCCCAAAATATTTAAAGTTCAAAATCTTACATAGTTAAACCAGGAAACTTTTGCCCTGAGTGTGGACCCTCCAGCCTTTTTCCTCTGGGATACATCTCCACCACTTACTGGATCTCCAGAAATTGTTTCTACTCTCATAAGCCCCAAATATACAATTTCTTTTTCCCAGAAGTACTGGATGTGCATCCTATAAAATGCATTATTCTCAGGATGCTTCATTTACAAGGTATTTGAGGCATTTCAGCTACAGGTCTCATGAGGTACAGTGAAAGAGCTCAATATCCTCCCCAGTACTTTCTGTCATGGTTCCACTGTGTACACTAATCCTTCCAAGTAGGTGACTTCAGTGCTGGGATTTTCTTTCTCATTCTATTGATCCGACAAAGTTATTTTTTAAGCTCCTTGACATATTGTAAACCTTATCTACTCATTCAGGCTTTTGCTGGAGGGCAGGAGTTGGAGAAGGTTGAATTTGGTTTTGCAGGTGTGAGGGAATTCATTCGAGCTGGTTCTTAGTCAATTTTGTGTCTTTCTAATTGATGCTTTATCAGCCTTGTACATGCATCCAGAAGGAATCTGCACTGGGTCACTTTTTTATGGTGTGAAAAATAAATAAAATTACATAGTGTCCCTTCATCCCATTCACGTCTTTCACCTGTGGAATCTTACGTAAAAAATGGTGTGGATTCTTCTGGGGTCACTAATTGCCCCAGAGGTCTGGTGGAGATCCCAGGAGAGAGTTCACCTCATTAGCTACATCAGGTGTTAGTCTGCCCCTGGGCACATACCCTTTGTATAGAGATCCACTTGCAGTATTTGACATTTTCTGGTGCCACCTCTGGGTATGCAGAAGCAGAACTACGAGGGAGAGTCCAAGAACATTTTTCTTGGAAATGGAAAGATGTCATTTCACAGCTTCTCATGATGGACACTGTGGGACTTCTTTAGAGAAACTTGTTGCTTTCCTTAAAAAAAAAAAGAAAACCAAAAACAGTGGAAGAGAGCATAAAATTGGTTAAAGAGCAGATGCTTTGCTGTATTTGAAATTTCCATGGTAGCAATAGTGCTACAAAGCTATAGGTTTGCTGTAGCCAGAGAGTTTAATTAGCAGAACTTTATTAGGATCTGAATCTAACCATCATAAAAGAGATGGGGCTCCATAAAAATGGTTTAAAAAAACTAACCAACTTCCTGATAGAACCAAGCATCTTCCAGACACAGTCTCCATCCTCCATTCAGTTCATATCATGCATGTAGCTGTTAAGATACCTCTTGAGGATTTTGAGGCCAAAAGACCATTACAATCAATGATTTATTGTGTCAGTAAGTGTATGTATTTCAGTAAGCTCACCACATCCTTTCAGAAACATTTTAGATAATTGCTCCTTATTATGGGTTATTTTTGCTATTACTGAACCATTTATAATGTGGGGGTGAGTAGGAACTTGGGAACCCTTTCCTTGAAAGCTTTTCCTATGGTATCAGTCACAGTGTGTGCATACAGATTCATTTGGTAAAGGATCAGTTTAAGCTGATGTTAAACTCCAGGACTCTTTTTAACTAGCTGGCTGAGAAACGAGTTTTACATGAATTTTGCAGGTCTCTGAGGTTTTTATTTCTGATGAGTATTTTCTCAATTTTCAACTTTTTTTCTGTTTTATTTACTGAAACATATTGGTCTAGATAAATCCTAGCCTGGGTATGGAAGACTCTTGCTGAATTTCCAGAGACCTGATTGGTGTGAAGATGATGTTTGAATAAGCACTATACGTAAAATAAAAACCTTCAGTAGCAATTTTTCTTTTGTGATTCCAGTTCATATGACCAGCACAGCCTTATATTGTGCACATTGTGAATATTTCTGAGAATTTTTACAAAAATATCCTTCATTTGAATGTATCCAGGACTCATCATTTTTTTGATCTATTTCTCATTTTCCTCTAACTTGTTTCTGTCTTCTTATTTCACTCCCCAGTTCTCTGCTTTCTCTCCCATGTTGATAAAGGCTCTTTATGAATTTCTATTTCTTTTACATTCCTTCCTTTCCCCCTGAGTTCCTTTTTTCCTCTTTAGTTCTTTGATTGCTGCTGGGGGCTAAGGTTATAATTTAGTCAGCCTGTTCTGCTCTGCTGCATAAAAAAATCCTCTCTTTTCCTGGACAGTAAACAATCCTTGAGCCTGCCTGCCTGTCTTGTAGCTTACTCTTTTTTAAAATTATTATTTTTATGGAGTCTTGTTCTGCTGCTACAGTGTCCTCTCATCATTCAGTGGAAGTGCCTTCCTTCCTCTGACCTCCCTGCCTTCCCTGCTTCATGTCTTACAGTCGTGGGCTGCATGTGACACAATGGAGGGGAATGTCTATTGTTAGAGGTTGTGAAGAGATGATCAACCCCAGGGCCATCTCTTCAACACCTATACAGCCAGGGATACCTTCTCCTCTTTCCCTGTGCATCTAGCTATAATTTGAAAGTCTGAATTCTCATTTAAAGACTCAAGCCCTTGCAGAAGGATCACTGCAGTAAAGCAGATGTTGATTTGTTTTAGTGAAATGTGCATGAGAGCCACCAAACAACACAGGAGAAGGAATGAGCATCAGCAGTGAAGGACCATCTGAGCAGGGGCCTGGGCCACCTGAAACAGTTTTGCAGTTACAGGTTGATTGAGCCTTCGGTCATGTATCATAATGAACATTTTTATGGTGAATCACCACTCAGTAAGTTTGTTTCCAGGGTGGCCCTTAAAGAGGCTTTTAGAAACACTTTTGCAACTAAGGGCAACAGATCAGCAATCAAATCCTGACATAGACGATTTGTTGATGCTCAGGAACTCATTCAAAATCTTGAGAACCTTAATTCTGTAAAGTAGCAATGGCAACAGCCTTTTAGCTGACCTTGCCCATTTAAGATTATGAAGTTTAGGAGCTGTCTGACTAAATAGCACCTAGACAGACACCAGACCTTGTGATGCAGAAACCACACAAAAACTTGAATCCACAGTCCAATGACTCCCTAGGTTTGTGACTCCATAATGTGATGTGTCAAAACCTCTAGTTCTACACTAGAGGTCTTCAAACTCTTTAGTTTAGCAGCAACTCAGATTAGGATTTTAGTCTTGAAATTGAGACTCATCTGAAGTCCTCATGGTACAATTAACTTCACTGATATACACCAGAAAACACTGTGAAACAACTACTTTAAAGCAAATGTGAAAAATCAGTCCAGGATATGAAAACAATCAAGCAATTTTGTACACTTACAATTCAAAGACACGCCTTCTATCCCCGTTTTTTATAGAAAAACAATAATTATCCATATGTACCTCTATACCTCTGCTCACTGTCCTAAGGCGAAACACTGCTCCTACGTTAATAAAAGGACCTTAGCCTGGAAGAAATAAGGCAACTAAAATGGAAAGAAGAGATCATTGCACATCACAGAGAGCACATTAAGATTCAGAAGTCACAAAATTTGCAGAAAGAGCAGATACGAACTAGGAGGGGTCAGTGTTTCCCTCTTATGAACAAGTTTGGGGGTCTCAGGAGCACTTTCAATATCAGGAGACTCAGTTTGCAAAGCGGTGCCTGGCACTAGATGGCTGGCTGGTTGCCACAACTGTGAGAGCAAACTCCAGAAGTGTGAAGCAGAAATACAGGCATAGCCTAGGGAAACAGATTGACTTGAACAATGTAGACAGTCTGGTCCTCTCTCGGATTTTACTTTATCTGACCTAATTACAGCTGCATTTCATTCAACAAAGTGCAGCAGAAGTGCAAAGATTTT
This sequence comes from Pachycephala philippinensis, assembly GCA_013397055.1. NCBI lineage: Eukaryota > Metazoa > Chordata > Aves > Passeriformes > Pachycephala > Pachycephala philippinensis. Next base: position 414,071 of record VWZT01011256.1, read on the forward strand.
TTTTTCAACCAAGCTTACAGTAAAAAATCTGTATTCCCTCCAACTTCAGGGAATAAAAAACATTGTATAATTCCCAGTTTTTAGTGAGGGTAAGTACTACCTCTAGCCATCACTCCTCATTCTTTATGCAGCTAAAAAGGTATCAATTCACTGTAGTCATCCCAAACTTATTAGGACATCAACCTGACTCCTTGTCTACTGATATTTAGAAAAAACAATCTTTTTCCTGCAAACTAGGACAGAATTCTAGTATTTCCTAACTAATCTTCAAGCCTTTGTATGATGAAATCTGAGCTTATACAGAAATACATTCTTTTTCACACATTTATGTAATCCACTGACAATCTGTATGAGATTTATTCTGATATTACCTGTTCTTACAATACTGAGTTCAGTATCAGGCTTTTGCTATTGAGTATTGTGCTTCTAGATATTGAGGTTGTTAGTTTGATTTCTTTTTCATCTGGATAAGATGGTGCCATCACAGATTTGTGCACACACATTTCTGTTTGCATGCGTGTAAATAACGTTTTCTCTTGAACATGGTATACTAGTGAATAAAGAATATACTATATTAAGGTGTATGCCCTCCTTTTGCATACTCACTTCATCACGGCCCCACACGTGTACACTCTCCTATTGTTAATGTGTGTAAGAATAAATACTTTGTGCCATTCACTATTATTTAGTATCTCTTGATATTTTTAATCTTTAGAAAAATCTCAGATCCTCAAATACAAAAAAGATCTCAGATGAAAAAGTGCAGAGATAAAAGTTTTTCTTTCAAGATTATAATAAGAAGCAGAAGGGACTGGAACAATGTACCAATTCCTATTTCTTATTTCCTTGTCTCTCATTTTATTTGCAAGATTCATTCAAAACTGAATAGTTGATGAGTAAGTTAACATGGGTAGAAATGGATTTTAAAATGGATTAAATACCAATTTGAAGTTAACAACCTAAGAATAAGCCAAATCCACAGAGAGTACTGAAACAAACATCAAAAGACACATTTCAGGGCAGACAGTGCTAGGAATTAAAAAGGAAATTTGCTATTGATTCTGGGCTGCCTTCTGTGGCAGTCCCATTATTGCTCAAGTCCGAGAGGCTTGGTATTTTCCTCACACTGCTTTCCTTGTGTGTTGTTGGATCTTCGTGGTCCCATTACTGCTCCTGCCTACTTTTTTTTAAAAAAAGATGTTGCTGTTTCCCAGTGGGTAGACTTGAGTGGAGTATTGCTACGAAACCTTCAGAGAAGTCCTAATCAACCCTAAACAGGAAGTTTACCTGCAAAAAATAGAAATCCAAGTCAATAACTTTTAGGAATTTTTCCTAGATGAGATAGAAAAGACTTTCACTTGATTGAGTATGGAAACCATGAGTGAGGTGTGCATGATCTTGTCTTCAATGCAAACAGAATACATTAAAAATAATTTATATTTATACCCCATGCTTTAAAAAGGTCAGATTCTCAGAGACAGAAACAAATATGAGCTAAATTTGCAAGGATAAAACATTATAAATGGGAAAAGGTAAAAAATAATTAGGACTTGTTTACGAATATTTCACTAAACGCCAAAATGTCACAATCATATACTTCGAGGAAAACACGACACTGCTTAAAAAAACACCCAACTGTACTCTGAATGAAAAGGGAAGTAGCCAAATTTGAATTTATATATATACAAATGGATATGCAAGTTAAATGGAAACAAAGAGACGTATGTAGAAATTTGTAGTCAGCAGATGTGATTTTTTTTTTTTTGTTCAACTATGTCAAAACCATAAGAAACACAATAGCATATTTAAATTGCTGGGAATTCTCAAAATTACTGAAATAAATTTTCCCCCATATGACTAAAGCAAAGTTTTCTGTCCCAGATTTCAGAGTCAATGAATATTAACATCAGATGTGTGCTGGTTTTGGTTAGGGCTGAATTAATTTTCTTCACAGCAGCGGGTATGGGGCTGTGTTTTGGCTGGGGCTAGCCCATGACAGATGATGATCATGAAGAAATCATTGCAACTACAATCTCAGATAGTGTCAAAGAGAACCTTTAAAATCAGCAAATACAGAAAGCTTACAGCTAAGAAAAAGAAAAGTAGCGATCAATGACAATCAATATTGATTGATTCTAGGAAGGCAGAGAATATCCCAGAGAACTTGAATAAAATCACAACAGTACCAATACTTTAAAAAAGACAGCAGGCTGATTTAGGTAATTACAAGTTTTTCAGCCCACCATCAGTTCCTGGCAAAGTAATGGCATGTCTGACATATAAGTATAGTAATAAGAGTTAATGAGGGGGGAATAACAAATGCCAATCAACACATTTTTATGAAAAGGGTATTGTTTAACTGAATTTATACTATTATTTAAAATGAAATTTTATATCTGTTTTATCAGTGTAATATTGTTGATATAAGAGACTTTCAGACATTTGGAATGATACTCACATGGTGTATTTGTAAGCTAGAGTGATATAAAATCAATGGGGCACACACTGAATGCATTGAGACTTTGTTAAACAATGGTTCTCAAAATCTAATTACAAAAAGAAAATTTTTTTTTAAATGTCTGTGTTTCCCACAAGAATCTGCTCAGAAAAACACTATTCAACAAATATATCCACAACTTGGAAATAAAAACCAGAATGTAATTATGGATTAAGTCTATAAATAACATGAGCTTGGGGGAGCATGGAAGGGAACAGATTGCTGAGTGATCTGGCTGTTTGAAGATATCAAGCAAATAGCATGTGTTTCAGCTGAGCCAAATCGAAGTTTATATGTCTGAAAAATAAAAATATAGGTTATGCACATAGCATGGATGACTTCTGAAGGCAGTGGCAGAAAAGAAGTCATGGGGGCCACAGTCTTCATGCTTACTGAGCATGGTTCAAAAAGCTAGTGTAACCTTTGAGCATTTAAATGGGATAGAACTCAGCAGGGGTAGTGAGGTTAAATTAACTCTGCATTTGGCACTGGTGAGATTGCTGCTGGAATACTATTTGGTTCTGGTGTCTACACTTCAGATGGATATTGATGAATTGGAAGGGATTCAGAGAAGAATCACATGAATGCTTACAGGCTTGGGAAACGTGCCTTGTTGTGAAATACTCAAGCAACTCTATTTAGTTATCAAAGAAGGCTTAGAGAATGACCTGATTGCAGTCTAAATATATCCATAGGTGGAAGGGAAAGGGCAGAAGGAATAAATTTGATAAGGCTCCGCAGTGTAACAAACTAAGGTGAAACAATGACTGGTAGTTCAAACAAAATAAATTCCAACTAAAAATGAAGTGTGAATTTGAATAGTGGGCAAACTAACCTCTGGAACAACTTGCTAAAGGCTGCAGTAGATTCCCATCATTGGAAGTTTTAAATTCAACGTTGGATTTATCTCCCCTAAAAAGACAAAAAGAAAAAAAAAAGGACAAGAAAAAAATGTTTTGGTTCTTGGATATGGAATCAAAATGAGTAGTGTGAAGACCTCTGCCTTGTGTTAGACATGTCATGCTAGACAATCACTGTGGTCCTTTCTGCCCTTAAAAAAATCCATGAATCTTTTTCTCCACACTGACTTCAGGGGATGAAACTGAGCCAAGAGAAATAGAGCCAGAATATAAAGTAAAACCCTCCAGCAGTAACTTCCATTTATTTCTGGAATGATCTCCCAAGATGAGAAGTGGGGAGGCCTTACTAGCTTATTTAAAAGAAAGGTAGTAAATATAGAGGGAGAAATATCTCAACCCTGAGATGGCAACCAGGGAAAAAGATCTCAGACACCTTTTCTTATCCTGTTTTTTCATACTGAGTGTTTAACTGAGCCACAGCTGGAAATGAAACAATACATCTTCAAAATCTGGTTTATTCCCCAAAGCTGCCAGTCCCAGATGTTTGTCTGCTAGGAAAAAGTTCATCCACCTTGCCAGTGGTGACCTCTGTTCCCATCACTACTTTATAGCTTAAATTGAGAACTGAAACGTAGAGTTGGCCAAATACCTTCCCGACAGAAACATGGAAGAGACATGAGGGCACTGAGAGTGTTTCTCCGCCCCATGTTGACTTCAGGTTTGTTTGAAACCTGTCCCTCTCATTATCCTCCCAGTAATTATTCATTTCCCACCCTGTCCCAACCTGTTTCTTTTAGCATCCTTTTTCCATGAGCTGCCATCTCCTATTTTCTGAGGGCAGTCTGTCTTTTAGTGGGACATGAAAGCAATGTATCAAAAATCAAGGTTTACCCTTGATGAACATGTCTGGCGTGCACTGCTGTCAGTTTACATCTCAGTAGGTAAACATGGAGGAAGACAGGCTATTTCAGTTAAAAGTAAGAAGTCCCACAAAAAGAAATGGATATAAAATTTTCTGTAGCCAGCTTTCTGCAATGTTCTAGGGAAAAGCATAAATAGCTTAAAGATGGATTCTGATATTCTTACTGTGATTACCTGCAGCATCAAAGCACTGATGAGGCTGAGGTTCTTTCAGGTTGTGTGTTTCTGTGAGACAGACTTCCATTTCTAACTTTACATTACATATTCCTCTACTTTGGGAGGTCTCTGGTGGCTGTGTAGTTCTTAATGCAGTATAAATCCATATGCCTAATGCAGTCTGTCGTGTTTAGAAACTCACCGCTCTTGTATTCATGACATGCAAGCATCTGTCACTCAAACCTGCTCATAAATCTAAATTCACTAATAGGACTTCTACATGTCCCTATTTATCAAGGAGTAGAGTGGTGACCCTGGACATAAATGGCAACAATGATGTAGTTGCAGCTTACAAAGTGGTAAAAATTCTGTTGCACCAGAAAGCTGAAATTCCGAATTAATAAAAACTCCCCAAACCCTGCATGTTAGCAGTCATTTTCAGTGAGAGGAAAATTAGTTTAAAAATACAAAAAAGAAGCAAATATATCTCCTTTTCCAAACCCAGTTTATGATCACAAATCCTGAAAAACATGTTCAGTTTTTATGATTCCCATAATATATAATGCCAGACCTTTCAGTTTCTGTCTGCTTGTTTTTCTCTTGGAGGAGAAAGGAAAAAAAAAAGAACAAAATTATGTGGTAGACTAAAATGTTATTTTTCTCTGAAAAAAAGAAAGTAAAAAATAGTGCTGTTATAGTCCATATTCAGGCTGTGACAGTTGTTGTCTGAATTTTAGGGACTCTGAGTGTTGGTGGCTCCCTCCAAAATAGGACACTGGTGAGCAGGGACTTGGGATTTTACCTGGGACTGGGATTTCCTACATGAAAGTTATTAAGGAAGTACTGAGCAATATTCACAGATCCTGGTATCCTTTAACCCTGCTCTCCTGAGCTCGCCGAGCTCTGCTGGCTTGTGCTCCAGGCGAAGTTACAGTGGTTTTAGTTGTGCAGCTAATTGACTGAGGCTACAGCATTAACTTGCTGTTGATGAGGTTTAATTGCAAGTGCAGAGTTTGCTGCATTAACATAATTTTCTGAGCATAAGCTGAGTACCCGCCACAGCTGACTGCATCGTGGGCTAATGCCAGCTCTTCTTTTATCCCAAGCTAAAATAACATGAAACTGCAAGAAAACCTTTTTGTCTTTGTGCGTGTGAATGATTTTTTTCTCCCTTTCAGAGCATGTTGAAGACACTTGAGTGTGGCAGTTTGGTAGGTCACCTTGTTCAGGAGACCCCAGCATTAGGAGTGGATTTGGCTCCAGCTGAGAATTGGTATAACTCAATACCCATGAGACACTGGTGACACTTAGGTGTGGTCTTGAATATTTTCTCATTCCCTTCCTGGAGAAAAGTGAGGATTTAGATACCAACAAGCCTGTAACCATCAGCTTAGGTGCACGGCTGGTGTCAGGCTCCCTGTCCAGTTCTGTGGGCATGGCCTGGTTTTGCTGCATGGTAGCTTTCACGAGCTTTTTCCCATGCACTTAAAATGTGTGTGGTTTACATCATCTCGCTGAGGGCTGAAGCTCCTCAGGGAGCAGAATGTTGCAATGTGAAGCGCAGCAATACCAAAATATTTTAAAAGTCTGAGCTTTAGCCAATTACTTTTCAAGGACAGGGTATTCTCGACTCGATCCCAGTGTCTCTGCAGCAAGCACATCTCTGACTCATCAAAATCTTCCCAAAGCCAAATTGATTTCTTTTTTCTTGCTTTTTTTCTTTTCACTTTGGCCAGCAAAGTCAACATTACAACCATGATTTCCCCTCTCAGCAGGCATCTTATGATGGTTCTGTGGCAGCACTATTGTTTGGAAAGGGACTTTCCTCTCAGGACTTTCCTCTGGATTTGTCCAAATGCCAGGGAGCAGCTTTGCAGAGCTTCCCCAGTGTACCAGGACAATTAGAGCAGAACTAAGAAGGATTCCCTTTAATCACTCACCTCAGGTCTCTTGTTGCTAAATGTTTTGTGCAATTTACAGTCCTCCTGAGTCTTGCCCCTCGTGTCCTAGCACCTCTGGTGATGTTTTGGGTGTAGATCTAAATGTAGCCCCCTCAGCCTTAATCCTCATGTTTTCTGGAGTGATGTGGTGAAAAGCTGGCAGCTCCTGGTAAGCTGTACTGTATTTTACCACCCTTCTTGACTGCAAAGAAAAGGAAATTAAGGAGTTTGTCATATCAGAGTTCCCCAAAGCTGTGTACCCTTCTCTTGGTCCTTTTTTCTTTACAGGGTATCCCACGAGTTTCCTCAAAAATAGAGAGCCATCCCTGAAGATAAGTGGTACTAGCAAAAAGTATAGAAAACTGTGTCTTTTTGATGTTAAACTTGACTTTTTGGAAGTCATCCTACAGTTCAGACTGAACCTTGAGCATGCTTAGAGCAGGATCCTATCACAAAGCTTAGAAGCAGAGCTGGAGTCTAAAGCTTGCACATAAGAAATGTGTTTTGGTATGAGCCCAGTTCCAATGCCTGCATTACATTTTGATCCGTATTTAAAATATCCCAAAATGTTAGTTTACTAAATATTTTCCTTTACACTTAGTCTCTATGCAGCATAAATAGTAAAAAGACTGATTAATCTTTTACAATTCTATTTTTAGCTCAGGAAACCTTATGCTTCTATTTTCCTGATTATGCCAGCACTGATCACAAATCTGCTTCATGATATGCTTAAAATGATACTGTGCTCCAGTTTCTGGACAGTAAGAAAATGCTAACAACTTCAATGCCTCAGAGAGTAAAACACAGGAAGGATCATGGAGGCAAAGATGGGAAAATAAGGACAAGGATAGGAAGAGTATAAAGAAAAATATTTTTCTGGTAGTCCTAAAGAGCAGGTCCTTCCAAACAAGAGGTAAAGCGTTGGTAGAACCTGTTCTCCCTTTTTCTATCTATTTTCAAGACAGTGGATTGATAGAGATTTGCATTCTCCAGATGCAAATCTGAAGTCATGTACTAGCGCACACTCAGACAAAAATCACTTTAAAAGAAAATAATAATCCTATTTGCTGGATAATTAACAGTGAGCAATATCATCCTGTGTTTTATATTTTCATTGAAATTCTTTATCTCATAGAAATATGGACAGAAAATATATTTCAATTATACAGCTATGCGTGTCTTTATATCAGGTGGATGTGTTTTAATAGATGTTTCAGTTATCCATTTATTGATCTTAATGTATTTTTAATATGCAGGCACTGGTCTCTGCTAACTGAGCTATATCTGCTTCTCCCTAGCCGAGTTCCACAAATTAAAAATAATTCTTTCTGTCTTTCAATAAATAGTATATGGTGGGCTTCTGTCTTGTGGGCAATATGTGCTGTGAGCTGCCTTTCAATTTATGAGATTAATCTGTGCTCACAAAAGGAGATCTGAATGTGAGCAACAAAAGTTGGCTATAGATTGCAGGACAGACAAGATCAGAGAGATGTGTTGACCTAGGATTTTTTTCTTTCACACACTATTTGAGCCCTTCTTTTGGCAGAAAGAAGTCCAAAGTGGAAAACCATCTGTCTAAATAACTGTTTAAATAACAGTGTTTTCCTTACTTCTGCCCCAAAAAAGAGATTTCCCAGAAATTTTTAAAAAAGAACAAACAAAAAAATATTTAATTCAGCTTCGATAATCTGGGCTGGACTTCCTTCCTTGTGATCCTCTATAGGATCTCTAACGCTCTATCTGAAGCTGGTCACTTGGGAATTGTGATATCCTCTGTCTGGGCTATTGTGAATAAGATAACAGTTTTCAGTGTTTGCCAGTACACGTGCTTAGTTTAGACAGATGAATGTGGGAGGATTTGTTTTCATCCATTCCAGCTGTGTTTTCTCCAGCCATGGGGCTCACTGGTTCCTGATTACAAGTGTTTTGCATCCCAGTAATTCCACAGGGATGACTTCTGCACCAAAACACACCTCCCATGAAGCACTGCATGCTACAAGCATTTCTTGTTTCTTGCTGGATTCAAAAGTTGAGTGCATTTCTAGCCACCTGATTCAAAATCAGCGAGGAACTTTCTCTTAGCCTTTTGATGTGGGTGAAGGGTGATAAGTACTACATTCTGAATTATTTTTCAGTGTAGATGTTTTGGTCATTTGAGCACTGGGATAACAGTGAACCTTTATCCTGTGATGATCTATCTTACTCCAGCAGTTACCTTTGCACTTTGTGTCTCCTTCTTTGTTGGTCAAAGGGAACAATAATTCCTATTTTGTAGAAAGGGCTATGGAATGATCGTGGTTATTTCCTGTGCTAGGGTTCTCAAAGGAAATAACCCTTGTCCTGTTGAAACTGGGATCTGATTGTGTTGAAATATCTTTGAATAGATAATCTTTTATAGTAGGGGTAAGGACATATTGCCAGGAGTCTCAACATGGGACATTAGCAATGAAAACAAATATGTTATGAGATTTGATGTACAAAGGCAAAACACAATAAGAAAACCACCCACGAAAGGTATTAAATTACTCACACATGAGGCAGGAATCCAAGGAAAAGTAACAGTAGAGAAAAGTGAAAGGAAGATGGCTGTGTGTCTTCCACTTCCAACTTGGCAGACAGTGAGCAATGAACGGAACCAAGAAATAAATGAAACTTGTAGGTGCAAATGACAAACTCAACACCAGAAAAAATATTGGATATGTTAGAAGTGCTGAGCATGAAGCCGAAGGGTGACAAAAACTGACACTGAGATTAGCTCAGCTGGATAAAGCATGGTGCTAATAACACCAATGCTGTGGGTTCAATCCCTGCATGGGCCATTTACGTAAGAATTGGACTCAATGATCCTTGTGGGTCTCTTCCAACTCAGAATATTCTGTGACTCTCTGAAAATAGATGAAAAGTCCTCTGAATGGCACAGCAACCAACTCAAGAGTAAATGTGACAGATTTTTTAGTGTAGTGAATTTGATTAGGTAGATGAAGGTACTGCTTCTTGTTATTACTTTTTGACCCCTTCTCTTCACTTTCCAGAATAATGAGGGGAAAAAAATTGGGAAGAAAAAAAACTTTTTGTCATAGAGAAAAGTGTCCCTCGTGCAACATCTTTTACCTGCTCAGCTCTAGCCCGGAGGTTATGTCAAGTATTTTTGGTCTCTAGTCATGCATCTTTAAACAGGTGATTCATCAGGGGAGCAGGGTGGCTGTACACCCTGCATCCATCCACTGGAGAGCCACCATGCCCCTGGGAACTCTGAGTCCATCATTAGGGGTAGCTGCATCTCCAGAGGGGCTCCAGGGAACTAAGAGACATCTTCCACTTGCAACCCAGAGCAGAACTCTTTCTCACTCCCACCAGCTCTGTTAAGTTGATACACCTGTCATCTATCCTAGCAGGGATATGCTGCACCCAGCTTTCTCCCCTAGGCCTGTCCTGGTTTGCATCAGTTGCAGTTGTATGCTGAGAATTATTATAGCACAGGGTTTATTCTTCCCCATGCTGAGGTAGCTCACAGAGCGTGCTGCCCACAAGACAGAAGCCCACCATCTACTATTTATTGTAAGGAGAGTATTTTATCAGATATTCTGGAGCATTGACATGCCTTGCCACCTCAGTGCAAGACTGGGTCATTAGGGAGCTAATATTCTCATTCATGCTTGCATGAAGCTGGGGATACATTTCTCCTCGCAGAAATATGCCAGCAGGGTGTAAAAAAGGGTAGTTTTCCTACACAATATAGAAATGATCTCTCATTGTTCCGTGAACTTGGGGTTTTCCATGCGGAATGCATGAGTATGTTCCTGAAAATTGAAAAAAAACCCCAAGCTGTCACGTCATGCTAGGGAGAATTTAAGAGCCTGTGCGCCTTGTATAATTAGTTGACCCATGCATGGAAGACAAAAGGTGGGAGCACCAGCACATGCATCTATAAAACAGACTGTTTTATTAGTGAACTTGAATAGGAGTGGTCATAAAGATGCTTCAAGAGGAGAAACAGGATGTTGCACTTGGTAATACACTAAATGAAAAACTGAGAAACATGAAATCCATTCCCAGCTTTTTCAATTTTTGTGTCTTTGGCAAATTTGCTTCCTTTTTTTTCTTAACCCATGTCCTTCTGCCTCAGCAAGTTCCTTTGTAATCTCCAGGTTCACTAAACACATCACAAAAAATATGCAATTCCATGGATGAACTCTGAATTATGCAATGCTATATGTGAAAATGCAATTGAAGGGATAATTGTGCCTTTGTGTTAATCCGCTTGTAAGAAAAACCTGTAATCTGCCAGAACAGAATGTATAGGCTATTAACTTGTTTCTACACCAGCCTTTTGACAGCAGGCCATGAGGCATTAATAAATAGATATATTTCTCTTGGGTTTGTGATTCATTTTTCCAAACTTATTTAAAAAAATGCATCTGCATGAGCAGAGGTGAAAGTTTGAAAGTGATAAAACTTCCAGAACTATAAAAATGACATACTTATAATTGAATATTTCTAGGGCACTTCTCCTTTATTATGTAGGTATTATAAAGATGACATGACATAATGTCTGTATATGGTGGGGGAAGCATTTGTGTATGTGTCTGTGTGAGGGTGGCAACGCTGTGCCATTAGCTCTCCAGCAATTAGCAAGAGAAGGGGCCCCTAAGATTGTGGCAGTGATTCACACAGAGAAGCAAAATCAGGAAAATTTAGCATTTTTGTCATCTTTTATGAGCTCTTCGGGGGTAAAAGAAATAAATGCAAGTGAGAACCCTTTACTTTCTGCAAAGTTATGGACTTGCTTTGTATTTTGACAATACTAGTAATGTCATTCTCTGCGCTTTGACTATCAGTCATTCACTGTGAGTTCATCTTAACATCATTTCCACTTCTGCCAGCACCTCCTTACCACTGGGAGAGTTCTGGAAACCAAACTGCTACTGCTAGCACTTTTTCCAGAAGACCAGACTCTTTCCCTTGAATAGGAAATTAGTGTCTGTATATTCCTTTTCAAGACAAATGTATGTCACACTGCAACCTAAGAAAGAAGTCCATCAGATTCTTGCTTCAGTCCATGCCTTTGCAGCTAATGATGTTTGGGAGAATGTCACCTTGCTGGAATTGGTGCTGTGTTGACTTTTTCCTTTCTGTTGGGAATGGGCTGCATTCTAATTTAACAATCTCTATAATTTCCAAAGCTGTCTTCTCAAATGGTCTCTTTTAAATGCTACAATCAATGTGAACCTCCTATTTTCAATAAAGGATGTTCTGAACTCAGGTGTGCCAACTAGAATGGATGAGGAGGAAATCAAAAAGCAGTGAAAAAAACCCCAAACAAATACACAAAGCAAAAAGCAAAGGTAAAGCCCTTATCATTATACAGCTACAGTAATCCATGGCATGTGTGGTCTCTTCTAATTACTAACTGAGAAGCTTGTTTATGGATGGACTGAAGACAGCAATTGCTTGCTGTCAACGCCTTAGCAATTGTAAAACTAATTATACCCCGCCTTAAATGCAAATAATTAACAACAAGTGTCTTTTCAGCCTTTTATTCCTCTGTTTATCATTTTGGAAATGCTTTATCTGGGCATGGGCACATCTGAGCAGGAAAAACAGGCAATAATTACAGAAATCACAGATGTTCCAAACAGCCTGCACCAGTGGAATTTGTCTCCGGAAGTCTGCAGAGGTTTTGCCCCTATTTTTTACAGCATCTGTTGGAACAGTTGGATTAATGATGCCTATTTACAGGCATAATGCCCATTGTAACATCTCTGAAAGTATTGTGCTCCCAGAATAGGATGCAGTTCCATATTAAGACACATTTGTTTAGGTGACTGCATTCAGTGTTCACTGGGTGCCTCTGCAGTCCAGGAAATGTGGAGTCAAGAGTTCAGCTGACTGAATGCAGGGAGCTGAGCACCCTCCCATGCTCACAGGAATTCACAGCTGCATATTCAGAAGGCAAGGGGGAGGTTTTTCTGGTTGCAGATGTGCAGTTTGCCATAGTGGGCAAAGTACTCCAGTGATCTTAGCAATGTTTGAACCACCGACCTCAGTCTCTCACAGTACCAAATTCCAATTCCAGTCTGGAACTGAACATCTCATCTAGGGTTTTACCATCCTGGCCTTTGTGATGGTCCTTGGCTCAAAACACTTGAAATAGTCTTCATATAAATAGTCTTCATATAAATATGCATACTGTAGGTATATAGACAGCTACCTTAAAGTGGATATCCTCTGCTCCCTCTGGAGTCCATGGACACAAGGGGTACTTTGAGAACATATTTTATACATCCTATGGTGAAGGAATATTTTAAAATTAAATAAATAATAATTTGTAAGCACATGCTTCTCTCTAGGGTTTATAAATGGAGTCAGTTTGAAACCCAAGATGATTTTCATTGCACCAGCTTAATGAAGCATTAATTAACTGCACCCAGAGTCTAGGCTGCCATTAAATCAGAGTTGCTCCTCTAAGTGTAGTCAGTTATGTGTGATCCATCAATGCATCCAAAAATTAAGAGAGGTATCCACTCAGGATGCAGAAAATAATTTCCCAGACTCCAGGGGTGATACTGAGTAGATTTCATTGGTTACAGAAACAGGAGAAGGTTTCTCACATTGTACAAATTGTGCTGAGTCTTACGAATTTTGTTACGCAACATTTTCTTGTTACACAACATCTTCTAATTAATTTAGTCTCCTGTAATAGGAAGCTTTAATGCTCTGAAGCAGGTGTTAGGGGCCTAAAATACTCTGGACTGTGGAGAGCTGAAGGTTGCCTCTCCAGTCTCCATCCTTAATCAACAAATTGCAAAGGCTTAGAGAACGAACCCCATAACTTGAATAAGACACTGGGGTTTATATTCAGTATGAGGAAAATGTTCGGGTCCCTGTCAATCCAGTAAAATATATATATGTTTTCTTTCTTTTTGTTTTGATTTTTGCTTTTGGTTTTTCTGTTTGTTTGTGGGTTTTTCTTGTTTGTTTTCATTGTGGGGGTTTTATTGTTAGTTTGTTTGGGTTTTGGAGCAGTTTTGGATTTTTCAGATCAAATACTCTTTGGAATCAGAGGCTTCAGGCAGGCATCAAATTGAAAAACAACAGTTCTTTAACCTTCTACTCAAGGCACCTAAATTGCAAGAGATTTCCACCGTACATTTTCCTGTGGAGGAACAAACAAACAAACATTTGTGGAAGCATTTTTTGTGCTTCATCAGGCTGAGCACTGTTAGACGATTACGTTTGCATTTCAAGGAGCAATGCATGCCTGAGTGGGTCATTACAAGCAATTCGTACAGGAGCACAGGGAGGATCTTTTAAAGAGAGAGGGCTGTCTCTGCTGCTTCTGGAGAAAAAGGGAAGGATTAGATGAGGAGGTGCTGCTGGATCTCTCCTGTAGATTTTGGATTGCATGGAGGGTTTTCCAGTTTGTTGAGAGGCAGGCCACATCTGACTGGGATCACCAAACACAGAATCCTGCAGTGAGAAACTGCACAGGATGCCTCTGGAGCATCTCCAAGGTGCTTGCACCCGCAGGAACTCTTGGAGAGTCCTCTGAAGTCAGAGTTTCTGAAGTAGTGGTCCGTTCCTACACTGCTTTTATCTACTGGAAACTAAGAAGCCCAGGTGTATGGCCAGAGAGCAGCAGGAATATCACCATCTGCCACGTAGAACTCTGGGAAGGGAGGAAGAATGGCTTGGAAAGCTGTTTGAACAGGACACGGGGGACAGAGACAGCACATTGAAAACCACTGGGGCTTTTGGGAGGGAAATGGAAAAATAACATTTTTTTTAATCAAGAGCTGCCTATCTGCCCCGTGAAAAGATCTGATGCTTTCAGATGACGTCCTCACCTTCTAAAAACATGTTCCTATTGGTGATATGTGCTTGGATAATTGGCTCTGAAAAGCAGGAAGTATCATGTGCAATAGCAAATTGCAATCATGATCCTTGTAAATCAACAGTGACTCAGAATTCGGGAGGAGGGCCTCAGTGATAGGTACCAATTCCATCCAGTCCTGGAGACAGTGTTGTGTCATTCTTTTCTTGTGCTGCTAATTTAGATTAATGGCTTTTATTGTTGGTCGTCAGCTTTGACTGATTGAACAGTAAAGTTACATTTTATTTCCTCTCTTTCATTATGACACTTGATGAGGAAAAATATAAATGAATTCACATTTAACTGGAGCACAGAAATTTTTTTTCCTCTGGTTTCAAGAACAAGCACAAAGAGCAGTGTAAAAGCAATGTATAGGTTGATGATTGCATTAGTGTAAATTCTCTAATTGTTTGTTCTTTCTGTCTGTGGTGAGTAGTAGAAACAGAAGTTGTTTTTCATTGCCAGTTTATCACTTTCTGGGTTTCTGTAAATATCTGCAGAAAGAACTGTCATATTCCTGCAAACAGATTTTTTCACTACTTCAGTTCTCTCTCTGGATTAATTTCCCTCTTCTGTATAATCTTAATCTCACTCTCTCTGACCGACCCACAGAGAAGGGAAGAAAGCCTGACAAAGAGGGCAGGTGTTAGAAGTCAGTGCATGTGCAAATTTAATTGGATACACAGAAAAATGTCAGTCCTAGAAGCTGATCAATCAATCAGTGCTAGCAAATACCCTCATGGACTTTTATAAAAGATGAAAAATGGAAAGAACATAAATGTCCTTACTGGGCTTTTTCTGAGCGGGGAAATGGTTTCATTCTTCTCTCCTGCATCTCAAAATATCATTTTGGCCAATATTGCAACGCTGAAGGACACCAGTGGTGTGACTTTGAGCTGGTCAGTCACAGGCTCCTGGATGTTACAGGGAGCTGAGTTCAGTGGAAAAGCCAGTTAAACTGCTTGAAATAGAGAAGGAGCTTCAAACCCCGAAAACACCATGCATAGCATTGGCTGTAGGTAAAGCAGAATAAATTAACTGAAGTGTATGTTCTGCAGAGAGAGTGGAGAAGATATTTCAGGTCTGCAGGCTGTAGGGCTTGGGAAAACAGGAAAGCTAAGGAGAGGACTAGCAAGGGGATAGTAAGAAGAAACTTGTGGGGTAGAATAAAACCCACAAAGTGACAGACTTTCTGATTTCTGGCAGTGATTTTTGACCAAGGACACTACTTATTTTGGTTTATTGTTGTGCTGCTCAGGAAAAACAGAGCCTGGGTATGTGCTTTTTTAAAATAGAAGAGTATACACTGAAGAGATTACGAGTCTCACATCACTGGTGATTTTATTTTTCTCACAGGGTAAATGAACCTCCAGGACACTAGGTAACGGATCACAGTCTAAAACACAAGGAAAACAGATCTTCTAAGTTAAGTAGATTCTTTCAAAATAAAGCTCCTTTTTCAAGATGCCAAATGCTTTCAAAAGGAGCCCATTCCTTGATCTTGTATTACTTAAGGTCAGGTTTTATATCTCAGCTGAACTAACCTAAGCAATCCTAAATCACATTTTTAGAAGTCTTTTTTGTTTAAGGAAAAAGTATGTTGTATACATCTCATTTTCAAAAAAACCCCTGGGCATTGTGTCCGACAATGGTGCCTGACCAGATTTGGAGACACTGATAATCACTGCCTACAATACACTCCTTAAGAGCCCTCAAGTTAGCACCACTACACCTGCCTGAAATGCTAAGTGATCAGACTCTCATTTCATGGTTACCTACTTTCTGTTAAGTCTCTACATTTGTTTCATTTTTCCCTGAACTAAATTCAGTGCTGGTAAACATCGCCGTAACAGACAAAACGACAAAATGCAGATGTCTTGCTGTGTCTCAGCACATGAGAGGTTCTGCTGTGCAGTGATTGTATAATCAGTTGTAAGGGCAGGCTTAAAGGTTGTTGGGTGTGGAAGCCAGAAATGAAGTGATGAGCCTGTGGGTGCTGTCTGATAGGGCAGGTAACAGGATATGTCATGATGTGGGATACACTCCTTTCTCTTCCAGGGTCTGAAGAGATAAGTGTGATTTCAAAGAGTTAAAATTTCTTCTCTTCTTGTTCTACAAGTGCAGAAAAATCTATGGCAGCCCTTAAAGGAAAAGCAACATAATTGCATCTACTTCAGCCAACGGATGAGGAGTGTGCAGGACAGAGAGGGATATGTCCAGGAGGAGTTAATAGTCCCAACTACTTTCTCCACTGCATTTTTAAAAAGTCTTTAGAAGAAAGTTTCTTAAAAGCTGTGGGTTGTTTTTCTCTGCAATCAGGTCATTTTTGTCCCTGGTCAATGAGTTTTGTTGTTACTGGAATGCAAGACATCAGACCTGTCTGGTCTCTTTTTTTCCATAAAAAGTGAGCCTGTGGTTTTCAAAGTGCAAATCATCAGCTTTAAATCAGTACTTTGCTAAAAGGCCACTGGCAAGAGCATTCTGGAAAGTTTAGGGGTGAAAATGGCACTTACCTGTAAAGTTATTTTGTGAACTCAAGTTGATATAAGGCAAATAATTCAGGAAAGGATTAGGCACTTACACGAATATGAATAACATCAGCAGTTGCACAGGGAAAGAGAAAATTTACAGGGGTTATCAATCCTCATGCTTCAGAGCATGGGACCATTTCTGGGAAGAAATATTTTTCTGCCTGTACAGCCCCTAATCCTCAGAGGCCTCAATGTTTGACACCAGCCTTTAAAGCATCTCTGAGTGACTTGGAATGAGAGGCACAACAAAACTCAGGGCAAGGTGTACAAGTTTCTTTAGGGGGTTAGAAAGGCAGAAGGGCTGGCAAATCCCATGGATCTCCACTAGCCCTGAAGTAGGGGCTTAACAATTCAGATGTTCTTCTAGGAAACTCTGAAATGTGAATTTCTGTTTTCAACTGGCAGGCAATAATTCTTTAAGTGTGTTGAGGGTCACTGACAGGTTTCCCTCAGAATTAAACACAGGAGACCTTCCCATGTCCCACCTTTGGCCTAGTGAGTATTTTACTGAGTCACCACTAAGTCTTAAAGCGTTGGGAGGAAAGACCTCCCTTGATCCCACAGTACACACTGCCACCTGAAATGTGAGTTCCCCATCCAGATGTGGAGAGCTCATGCTGTCCTCACTTTTCCCCTCACATTTACACTCCCTGGAGACACAAAGAGTCACTAACAGTTTGCACAGCTGCGGTGTTAAATTGGTACAGCAAAATTTATGGGAAGACCAAGAGAAGTGAGTTCGTACTGTAATGACACTCTAAATAGTCATTTTCTGTTGCCTTTCTCAGAAGGCAGAGAAGAGAGATTTATCATGAGTGTAACTCTGCCAAACTACGTAGAGGTGCACGGGGGGAATTGTCCCTTGTGACGTTGTCTTGACTGAGGGGAGAAGGTCTTATCTTAAATTGCTTAAAGTACTTGTTCCCCAGCCCAGATGAGAAAATGGAGCTTAAGGCTCTGGATGTCCTCCAGGGTTTCCAGTAGGAGTAGTTCACTGCCAAAAATACAACACGACCTCATGCTTGCCAGCCCTCATTTGCCTTGATGTCTCGAATGCAATATCCTGGGTTTCATCAGGAGATACCGATCCGATATGGGGAGACAGTGAAGCCAAGGGAATTATTTTGAATTCAAACCCTCTTAAGCACAGCATCATGTCATGGTGAAACCACCAGCTGAAATGAAGACTGACAGTTTAATTTCTTGAAGTACTGGAAAAGAAAAGACATTTGCCATGATGGCTACTGGCTTCCACAAGCTGATGGTAATAGACTGTGAGGTCCTTTACAGCTGAAGAAATTAATCCTTTTTTCCCCCTAATATACCTGTCATTTTCTATATGAGTAAGTATGTTTTTTAGAATCTACAGCATGGCTATTTTATTTCCCCATCTCTTCTCTGTCTGCCTGTAATCTCAGCTCTGCATGGATTTTACAAATTTACCAGTGTAGACTATCTTGTGATGAGGGAGAAGTGAGTTTGGCCAACAACAAAAACAAGGATTTGAAAAGATTTGCTCAAAACAGTGTTCTGTTTTGTCTCAAATAATCATGTCTTAGTTGAAAATGGACAGGAGACTTCTAAATAAAAAAAAATATAAATACTACTCCTAATAATATTATTAGCAAAACCCAACCAGTAATAGTCCTTCTCCACATGACATGGAATTTAGTAAATGGCTGTCTTCTTCCTTGACTCAATGAAAACTTCCAGCATCTCGAATCTGAGACAGAAAATTATTTCAAAGGGGGAAAAAAAAAAAAAGGGATGAAATTTGGGATCAGAAAAATGAACTGTGAATTTCAGAAGCAGCAGAGCCACAGCAGTCAGGTTATGTGTGCACTTGTAGCTGTCGCCTCCCCCAGCAGAACAGCAGCAGCTCCCTCTACTCACCCTGGTCCTCTGTGTGCCTGTGGCTTCCTTGGATCCCTGCCCACGTTGGCTTGCCAGCTCTCCTTCCTGACAGTCTGCAGCAGCTGAGGGCTCCCTGCCCCTCGCTGGATGGATCCAGCCCTTCATGGCTCACTCCTTTCTCCTGGCAGTTCAGTGAAACTTGCGAGACGTCACTATTCCTGGGACTTATCTCCCTTTCAAATGTGTTTGAAGTTGGCAAGTGTGTTCAAAAGTAATTAAGGGAGGAATGACAGACAGTTTGACAAAGTATCCTATTTCCTTAGGAAATCAGGCTAAATAAAGGGGATTGTCATGTAAAAATCATAAATTTTCCCTAAACGAAAACTTCTTTTGTTCCCTTGGGCATCAAAGATTAGCAAAACCTGGAGGAATTTTAAACTGCAATTTAAACTTCAGAGCTTGCACTAGCAGTTTACTATTGAATTGTCAATTATCTTGGTCTTTTTAATTAACTCTGCTTTTAGGCTCTGGTACAATATTTATTTGTTCTGTTTTTAAAGCAAAAAAATGGAACATCAGACATAATGGGAATAAAACTGGCTTTACATGGAGGGAAAAAACCCATAAACATAATTTCATCCAACATTTGAAGCTATTTTTTTTAAGGTTTTCCATTAGCGTGGTCTAGCAAATGACGAGAAAGTGATTATTTTCTAATATATGCTCTAGGGTTGTTCCTTCCTGATCAATGCTTTATTTGTAGGCTTTTCTACCACTCCCATTCATATGGTGTTTTTATTCTGGCTTGGAGAACTGAAAGTGCTGTGAGGCAGCCCATGGTGTGTGTTTGTGTAATTCCTCAGACAGATGTAACATCTGAAAACAAAGTCACAACTGACCTCAAACAAAGAAAAGAAGAAAAGACTTTGCTGCCTAAAGTTGTGACCACAGGACAGAAGACCTCAGGATCACAGCACATAAAATGTAACAAACACTGATGAATCCTCACTCTCCCTTTCCAAGTAAACACAGGAGTTGGAGGCTGCAGTTTGGTCATGAAGATCAACTGAGAGCAAGAGAGACGGGATAAAGGGGCTCTCTCCTTTGGCTTGAGCCCCAGTTTTCGGGATCATCTTTCCCACTGCACTTTTGTAACTCAGTGTGTGCTGGCACTTGACTTCCGTGCTGGGAATTGGCTGGAGAGCTACACGTCTACAGGCTGAGCTGAGAGGCAGAGCAGCTGTATATTGAGGCTATAACCTCTCGTGTTCTTTATGGTTTGAGAGATGAGAATTTTCATGTAGGCTGTTTACTGCAGAATGCTTAAGCAGAGGCAGAGTGAGACCAGTACTGCCTGGAATTTGCACAGATAAAATTGGACTTCATGTTGGAACGTATGTGCCTGAAATTTTCTTTCCCCACGTCAAAACAGTCGAAGGTTTGCCTGCAGCACTGGAGAAAAGAGATCTCTGTCAGGAATTCCTCATGATCTTTCTGACACACTTAAATGAAATTTCCCAAAAACTAGTGCTGATATGAGATCTTCTCAGAATCAGAGCCAACAAAACCAACCGAATTTTTTTTTGTTTGGTGTAGCAAAGGACCTTTAAGATGTTTTATTTAACAATTCAGTGAAACTAGATGCCCAAGGTTTATTTATTTCTATCTCTCTCTGTATGAATTTCAAAACTTTTGACCACTTCTTCATTTTAGGACTGTTTTTTGAATATTGTTCTTTTTAAGGTTCCTAGGGAAGAAAAAATAGCAGACAATAGCTTGAACTATTTTAATAATGTCTGACTGATGACTAGACACATAGATTTTTTGTAGCTCTTTAATACAATTTTTTTTTTTAATTAGACCATGTCTACAAACAAGATCCCAAATTACAGTTTTAATCTTTACCAAGAGACAATTTCCTCTCCTTGCACTGTGTTGCTGTCTTTCTGTTACCAGCAATAAAGAAATAAATAGCAGCAACCTGATTTTTTATTAAGTGGCAGTGGTACACTGAAATCAGAATATCCTAGAGTCATGAAGGTAACTGAGTTAATCAACGGACTTTTTCAGAGGGCAGTCACATTCCAGCATTTTCTTCTGTGTTTCTTTCCTTCCATATGGAAATTTACCTATAAACAAGCTGACTCCAACATAGTTTTGTAGGGAAATAGGTAAGTCAAACCCATGCTTGCAGGATTCCTGATAGAAAATATGATGTGCCTGCTGGGACTCCTGTTACAAAGAAGGAGGAAGGAGAAACTCTTATCTTTTTCTTTCATAATGAATCCTTATTGGATCATAAGCAAAACTGAATTCAAGATCTTCAACCACAGAATTAGAGGAATAATTATTAAAGTGCAAACAACTGTACATTCATGCATATGTCTTATACAGACTAATGTTTGGGAAGATGGAATGCCATCTATTCAAAAATACTGATTTTCACAGCTCCTGAGTGCTGTTATCAGAAAAAAGAGGGATAAAATTGAAAAATCAGAGAACCAGGGGAGCCAATAACATATACTTTATATATCAACATGCACAGCGTGTGTGTACTTCCATCTATACACATATATGTATGGGGGTTATTTGTGTATGTATATCCATATACATAAGCACACACAATACTCAAAAAAGTAGTGTAGATGTTCTGCTATGGAAATGTAGGATGCTGGGTGTGATTTATAACTTCAGATGAAACAAAATGATTCTCCTGTTCATTTTGACTCGTATGTCTGTATAAATGGGCTTCTACTGGATTGCATCTAAGTGTGTGTCCTTATGAGCTGGTGAAAAATTGTGACCTCTGTGGAAATGCCAACAGCACATATGTGATGTACAGCACTGGAGATAAAATGAGCAGAGAGGACCTTAAAAAGCCAGAGTGGAACAGGGTGAGGAAGACGAAACACAATAGATTTGAGAGTTGAAATATTTTTGAAAGGTCAAACAAGGAGAAAGGACAGGGTCACCAAAGTGAATCATGAAAGGATCTTCATGACTGCTTTTCATTGCATCTGTGGATGCTTCCTCATTTTGTATCTGAAATCTTCACCCACTCTGAAGTGAGTGATAAGGCAAAGTTAATTGCTCAAGCTTCCTTGTAGAACAGTAAAAAGGCTGAGAGTGTTTCTGTCCTCAGGAAGGAGAAGTGAAGAGTAGAAATGTCTCAAAGTAAGAATTGCTTGCAGTCAGTACAGTTTGATGTTGAGCTGCAATAATTGCAAAAGCTTTCACGGGAACAGCCGGGTGTTAGGTGTTTGTCTGTGCTGCTTTCACAGGCTCTTTTGACCATTTTTGGAGCTAAATGTCAACATATTGGGTTCAAGTGCTTTGGTAGCCATTTGGAACTGGATCCAGCCACCCTGCTTCAGGGTCACCAAACTCATCTTTTAGACAGAAAGGACATCTATTACAGTGATTTTCAACATTTTCCTTGAGAAAACTATTTTCTTGTCCACACTCAGAATTGCTGAACTTCCAAGTCTCCACATGTTCTTCCCATCAAGCTGGGAGCAATATGAGATTGCTGCAGCTGTTTCTGGCCACTGTCAATGAGCCAAAGACCAAGGAAACTTCATCTTCCTTAGAGCTGCTTTTACTGTCACCATTTTCAGGTAAATAGCAGTGATGGAAGAGACTGCAGTGGCAGGAGAAGGATGGTTTTGAGAAGCAGTGGGCTAAGGGTTTAAATATTTGCCTGCTCCGTGTCCCAGGATATGATCTGTCCACTTTCTCCCTGTCCTTACTCAGATTTGCAATGTTCTTGTAGCAGGTGAAGTGCTGCTTTGTGGGCTGCCAGTCCCTGGAATGGCTAAATCAAAGTGCTCTGGTGCATTGAATCCTGGCATTATTATTCAGTAAATTGTCTCTTCCCCTCATCTGCTCCCTCTTGATGCTTCTTGTTATTTACCAGCCGTCGCCTGACTCCAGACGAGTGCAGCCCCGATAGCCAAGCAGAGAAAAGCACACAGAGGGACAGAGGTGACTCCTGAGGGGTCCCTTACCCCGCACGTCTCCAGACACATTAACAATGCTGCATCCAGAGCTGTTTATCAAGTGCCACAAGCAGCTCCTCAAGTGCTGTTGGATGTACTTCTAACTCTGTTAGACTGTAAAGCAGAGAAGGAGCCAAATGCCAGCAGGTGTAGGAGGTGGGCTGGGTGAGCAAAGGCAGCACAGGCCAGAGATTAAATCCAGTAGCTATATACCAAGGCAAAATCCCCTTAGCTTTCCAGTGGATAATCCTCTGGTCTGCAATATTAGTTCAGCGGTTTGGAGATATTTCTCCAGCCAACAAGGTTCATTCAATCTACTTATGTGTTTCTCCAAAGCTTGGATCTGATTTAGGGTTGGGGCACTGCTAGCTTCCTATAACAAATCCATGGTATTTATAGAATTATTTAGTTTCAATTGAGTCAACCCGTGCTATGCCCCAAGAGGTCCTCTTACCTGAGCAGAAAAAATACTTCATTCTACAATATTTTTCAGAAAGGAAGGACCTACTCAGAACCTAAAGGGTGGTCAGTCAGTTTGGGCTGTTTTACTCAATTTCTTTTGATGGTTAACTTAGCTCTGCAATGTCTTTTCGCTCTGCAACCAAAGGATGATTAGCTTAAGAGCTGTGGCTGTATTACCCTTTCAGAGCAAGCTATGATCCTTGTAAAAGCTTTTCAGTTGTGTTCCAAAGTCCTCTAGGACAGGTAACGTGTGTTTATTTTCTGAGAATTACTCAATTTTTATGCATTTGTGACTAAGAACACACTTTGATGAGCCTGATATTGGAATTACTGGGGAAAGGCCTGTACTCAGTGACTGCATTCAGTGATTATCTGACAACACATCTCTTTGAGAGCTATTAATCCTCTGCCAATTTCTTTGATGTTGCAACCTGCTGGCTACTTTCCCTTTTTGCCTGGTCAGTCATCACCCACCTGGCTGAGGTGGACACATTTGGAAAACACTTTCCCCAGACAGAAAAAAACTAAAAAGGGAGGAGGGGAGAAGAATGCAGACCAAACTAGACAAATATATTACCTGAACTCAGGATTTCAAAATCATCTCCATACTTTCCATCTTGGGATGCTGAGCACCAAGTGGACACTTACTGGCATATCCCTGTGAAGGGCTGTGGGTTAAATGTCCGTATGGTCTGTTCCAGAGCTCAGAGAAAAGCCAGTGCAGAAACTCCCACTGACTTTACTAAGCTAAGAATCATGCCTCTGCTGGGATACTGTATTACAGCAATTTGCTTGTTGGCACTTGGGGAATGTGGAGCCAGGACAATTTGGCTAATTTTAAAAATAAAAAGCCTGTTTGTTGTTTTGCAATTGCTTCTGGCAAACATGGATTAGTTGATGGGATTAGTGGGATGGTTTTGGCAAGGTAGCTTGTTTCTTCAGGTTCTCCCACCCCTCATCTGTCCATTTTAGCAAGTTTTGCTAAATTGGCAGCATCTAAAAAAAAATAAAAAATGGGGGGAAATCAAGTATTTAGAAGCAGTGAAGCAGAAAGCTGAAATGCAACCGCTTTTACTTTTTCGTTGAATTTAATATCTACTATCAAGAGTAAAAACCACAAAAAATGACTGCAGCAAAAAAGGGAAGAAAAATAAATAGAAAAAGCTTTCTTCATCTTAAGTGTACCCGTGTCAGTCCTCCAACCTGCAAAACCAAAGGTTAAACTGTGACTTGGGAATAGAAAAACAAGGCATTGAAAGAGAAATTATTTGAAAAAATTTTGCTAAGGCACTGATTCGGAAAGATACAGAGATGTGGGAGACACTGCTTTAAGGCACATGGGCAATTTCCTGGTGAGAGAGCATCTCCAGGTGCTGTAAGGCTGAGTGGTCTATTACCTCCCTTTGCCTCTTCAGTGTCTCCTGGAATAAAAGCAGGGAGGCTTTGCTCAAAAGACTCATGCTGTTTAACTGGTGTACAACCCTAAAAGAGATTGCTATGCCAGAGAACTTGAGCTTTGTGAGGTCTGCAGCCCACCCTCCCCTCCCTCAGCTGCAGCAGGCTGTGTTTGACACAGCTACTGCTCTGGAGCAGCGAAATCTGGTGGGATGGGTGCTGAAGTAAGTGATAGATCCCAAACCAAGTCTTGTAGTCAAAGCCTCTAATGCACAGCGAGAGTATGACCCTAATCCAAATGTGGCTTTGGGTTCATACTCAGAAGAACCAACTTGCAGATAAAGAGGTGAGGGAGATCATTCAGCCTGATGGTGCAGGTTCACAGGGGGTACTTGGGTGCCACCAGTTTGGGCATCGGTGTAAAACTCCAGCCTCATTTCACTGCCTCGTTTCTCGTTCCATCCTGATACCTGGCATATATTCAATTTCTTTACAATAATAGACAGTTTCTTCATCTGCTGCCCTTTCAGTGTGTGACGGCTATAAACCACTGGTTACAAAGCCTGAACGTTTCAGAATCTACTGACATTTAAGGAAAAAGATTACCAAGCCCTTGAAAGGAACACACCACTGAAATACACAAAGAAGAAGTGCAACTTCCTTGCTGTTAAAGCGATAAAGAAATTAATGGCACACCAGGTTCCAAAATCCCACTGCTGTTTGGAGATATCGCCTTTTTCCTCTTTTTTTTTTTTNCCACAATGTATAAAGGTAGCTGCAGTTAAGGGATGGCAAGGCACAGAAAAGATATTGCTTCCCCTGAGTTTTATGAAGCTGATATCAATCTTTTTTTTTTCATAAACTTCAGGCCTGTTATTACCCTAAAAGCGTGTTCCACAGCATTTAATGTGACACTGATGAGAATACAAATAAGGAGAGGTGAGGGAGATGGAGGACAGAGAGAGAAGAATCAAATGATGTTAAATGCAAGGACCTGAACAGCACTTCCATACCCATTGCCACTGAGGAGAGTTTAAAGGGGCCAGGAAAGCATAGAGCATCTGAATTGTATTTGGGGATAGTAAATCAATTTGAGCTTCAACAATGAGGTAAGAAATATCATCTGAGGAAGGTGAGAAAAGAAATTTAGATTATGGAGGCATGAAGGCTTGCATGTGAGCTAATGAGGCATACTTTAGCTAAGTGTTGTGTAGAAAGACAGGGTATAAATGTCCTTGAAATTGGGATGATTTGGAGTGAAAAACAAATGCTCTGGATTTTGTAAATTTTCACCTGGAAGTATATGAAATGCTGATTAACTTTATGTCATATTTAGCCAGTGCTTGGCTGGATTCTAGTCGATGTCAATAACTTTCTGTAGAGAAATGTTCTTGCTCCTGAGTAGTGACAGAAGGTTGGACCACTTGTTCTGTCCCTTATCTGATACATGATTTGCAGAAACGGGCATGTCCAAGAGAAACCAAAAGAGGTGATTCTTCATACAGGGTGTAGCTATGAAAGTCCTTGTTTCAGGATGTTGGGGATATGCAGTTTTTGCAGATTCAAGCAGAGGCTGGACAAACTCATGAAGGGAAATCTACTCAGAATTACTGCACACACATGAATCGTGTTTGGTTCGGGCAGTCCTTGAGCTGCAAAGTGCTGGAGATTGGAGTGTTCTGAAGAAGAGTTACTTCATGACTGTCCAAGGCTTATCTTCCTTCCTTGGCATCTGCAGTGCCACAGGGTAACTAACAAGGTGAACATTCAGCCAACTCATGAAGTTACTCTCATCCCCAGGCTACATCCTCAAACTTTATTGCTGTGAGGAAGTTTACAGGACAGCAGAGAACAGAAGAAAGTAACAAATACCATCTCTGAAATGAACCTGGAGGAGAAGTGGTGGAGTGTGAGCTGGATATGAACTCAAATGCAGTCAGAGCAATGACACCTTTCTGCTCATCACTTTTCTCCAGTGTGATGTACTATCAGCTCTTGAGACAGCAGTTGAGGAATCCAAGAAGCCAGATAACAGGCTTTTTGAGAACTCTGTGTTAGCACTTTCAACATTGTTGTGAACAGGATGTAGCTGAAATGGTGATAAATTACCTGATACTGTCATAGGAAGCAACACTGCAGGCGTTCTCTTGACAGCTTTTTCAGACTCTCTAAATTGTCCATAAATATATTAGTATTTTGAATGAATTCTACCATATGTGATACATATTGTCAGTTCATAATTTCAGTTCAGGTGCTCTGTGACTAATTTGCATACATGAGCAAACGAGGGAAATTTATCTCATTTTCAGGTTATTATTCCAATTGAGGATTCAGAGTGTGCACATGAAGATTGTATGTAATTTTCCACAGGCCTGAAACTTTTCCTATAACTCAATATGCATTTTGATAAGAAAAAAACCTGTTTTAACATCTCAGTGTTTGTTGGAACCACTATAACAGTTAAGAAATAATAAAATAGTGAGACAGATTGCAGCAGTCATAGTATCTGTGTTTTGAGTTTTGATGAGATGTAAAATTGGTTGAAACTATTTCAGATTTCTGCAAAAGAAGTCTGCCTTGAAATGTCAGTATTTCATGAGAGTTTTCAATGGCTCTTCAAGTGACACAAAGTACTCTCATGTCAATGTTAGAAACCCTAACCTATGCAGCTGTTCCTACATAAGAAATTTACTTTGCAAAGATAATTCATAGCTGAGGACCAAAACGGTTCTTCAGGGCTCATAGGAAGAGAAACAAGTTTCAGGAGAGAGTGCAAATCTGCAAAGCAACATCTTTCTCAGATGTTTTACTGTCTAAATGCTCAATGGAGGAAGAAGGGATGCCTGTTGACATGTTTTGAAAGCAACCAACAATAACAATGTAATCTGTAGGCTTAATCCTGCAATTTTTTGGTGTGAAGTTTTGTTCCAGCCATGTAATTTACACTGATTTAGTGTTGGATGGCTTTCAACTCCTCTGTGTACAGGCTAAATGCTCTTAACACTTGGATAACTTGGACTGTAACTTTTTATAGGAAGGGACTGTGATCTTTGTTCAATGTTCTGTTTGGGGCTCCTTAAGGATTTCACAAAGCACAATAATAAATTAGAAAAAATGGTACTTCACAATGTTCAGGCACGCTGTTTGTTTTATGGGGACCTGTTCTTGAGAAGTGGAATCGTTGGTGCCAAAGTTCTACGTGGGCAGCGAATGAGATCCTTACAGGTGTGTGATTACGTGGGGCTTTGATATATCACACACAGAAGAAAAATCTTCCTATGTATCTATGCACTCATATTTAATCCTCTTCTTACAGTGTCAGGTTTTTGACAGCAAAACCCATCAGTTCCTGAATAAAAAGAACCACCCCAACACCATCAAATTATTCCTCAAACACCTCAGGTTTTTTATTTTTTTCCCTCAGAAAAAGCATTCCAACAATGGAAAACCACCAAAGAATTCCGTCTTTTTTCTCCTTCAAAGACAGGAAGAAACCATCCTGAAATCCTCTACAAAAGCATGGGTTTTGTCCATTTCAAGAAAGGCAGGAAGATCACCAGAAGTGTCCTGGTTGTATAAAGAAAAGCTCTGATGCTGTTGTCACCAAGTCACTGCCTGTCCTTCTGTAATGGTCCCATGGGACCTTCGTGCCATGAAAACCCCCAACCTCGGTCACAACTCTTTATTCCCAGGCTGCTTGTGAATATTTTCAGTACTTTATGAACAGAGGGACTCTGTGCTCTGCTTCTCTCTCCTGTTGTGGATGATGCTTCTGTTTGCTTCGTCTGGTCTTTGTTCCCTTGTGTAAGACAAGGAGCAGACCTGTTTTCCTTAGAGGTGAGGTGATGATGAACTGCAAGCAGGACAGGGGGAGACAGACCAGGTCATGGTGTGATTACACCTGCACTCGTAAGAGCAGGGGTTGATCTTCAAAACTAATAAAAATACCCTACTTACTTGTAGGATGATTCTGCTGGCACCCAACANTTATTTTATTTTATTTTATTTTTTAAAAACTAGATTCTGCTGAACATTGAGATCTATCTAATAGCAATACATTTTTAAAGTAATGAAATATTTACAGCTGGATTCTTCAACAGAGGAACAGTAGAGTGTGTTTATTTTGCAGCTCAGTAAATTATATATATACCAAGAATCAAATGGATGCTTTTGGTTGATCATGCTAATCCAAACAAGCTTTCTTTATGGTTTTTAATCTGGAGAATTTGTTTTCCATTCCCATGCAAATAATTATCAAAGCATCTATTAAACACTATAAATAAATCCAGGCCCTAAAATTTGTCTCCAGACTCTAAGTATACAGTGTAGCTGCGGGGCATATCATTCCTCAGCAAAAGCTGGTGGTTTTGTCGCTCTCCCTGGGCCCTTCCCAGACCCTTAAAGAAAAACTACAGTGATAGCTAAATAAACACTTGTTAAATAAGAACATATATATTGAAATTTATGCAAAACTGTTCAGAAATATCTGGCAAAATTTCCCTCTCAGTACAGCAGTAATGGGTACTTGTAGTTTTTCCAAATGCTTTGCCAAGTCCAAGATGTAGAAAAGCTGAATTCTATTTCAGCACTTATTTCCACAATTTGTATACCAGGTAAAGTCCCAATATGGACTTTCTACAGCCAGATTCCCTTGAGCATTAGGAAGGAAAGGGACAAATTACATGGGAATACAGCATATGGTGTTGGCCAGGCAGCCTCTGCTGTTGCTTAAACTCAGTCGAATTCACCCGTGCACAAGTTAATAATTTGAAAAGGGCAACTTGCAAGAGAGCAAAATAAAAATTCAGAAAGCATAGAAAACATGAAAACTCAGATAGGACCTCAGAAACCTGTTCAAAAAAATAAGGATCTCAATTTATGCGAATGTATGTTGACCTGTGTGTGCGCATCCTCACTCAGAAAGTGGTAATTTCCCTGCTTCCAATCTGCTTCCCAGTTATCAGTGCTTGTTGCTTCAGGTGCATAACCTGAGCTGCAGCATCCAGTGCTTGGGCTCACTGAGGGCCAGTGCTGTGGGTCTGTGGTGGAGGCTGCTCCTGGTCACAGCATTCAGCTGAACTCAGTGGCCACAAAAAGGGACTTGAAGGGACTGGATGTGATGATATCATTATTACTCATCGTTTACCATTGAATCTGGTGAGCCTTGAGTATGCTAAGCCATAAGAAGGAAGAGCCATGGACACTATATCAGACAGAATAAAAAGAGAAGTGGAAATAAAAGGGTGACTCAGCCAGAATCAGGCTAGAGCTCATCACCAGTCCCACCAGAAACCCAGACCTGCTCTGAATTTTATAGAGAAACATCCTTATCATGAATACTGCATTCAAATGGTTTGTCTCACACTTTTCTCCAGTACTGGAGCCAGGGCAGCCTTTATTAGATGAACATGCCTTCTGCTTCAGCATGGACATTTGGATTCCATAGCCATAGTTGTTCCATAGCCCCGCGCCTGGAATCCACAACAAGTTAATACCCATTAGCCAAAGAAATGGCCTAAATTGTTATTAGGGTCTTTCTTTTTTAAGAAGTTAAATGAGAAAAATATCACTAGAAAAAGTGCAGAAAGCAAAAAGCTTGGAATTGCTTAGCTGGTTCTTTCCAGCTGGATTGTTCTCTAATGCTGAACGTTAATTGGAAAATAACAGCATTCCTGCCTCCTTTTAGAAAATCAATATGCGTGTTTTTTGTCCCCCTCCCCCTACTCAGGTTAATTCATTACCAGGATATTTTTAGATTACTGAATAAATAAAAAACAGCCCTTTTCCAGTCAAAAGCTAATAACTATAACCAGCCAGAAACATCTCCCAAGTGCAGTCCTCTCCCTGCCTTCAGTGTAGCTCACTGATGTCCATGCCAATCGCCTGCCCCAAATCACTTGTCAGCCCTTCCACAAAGCTGGATATGCATCCTATGCTCCTTTGAACTGGCACAGGCTGGAGGATCAATGGCTCTGTTTGGCAGGGGCTCAGCTGCTGGACATTTTGTAGCAGCAACAGCTTGTCAGGGTTGGCTCAGTGCAGGGATGTTAACGCCAGTTCACCATTCCCTGGGAACCAAGAGAAAGAGCAAGGCAGGAGAAGAGAGGGCAGAACAGGAAATGCAAAGAGGCAATGTCATATTTCACAGAGGATGCCTCACAACATAAATAAACAATAATTCTAGCAACGTTCTTTTGCATTTTTTTTAATACATAGTCCTGCTCAAATCCCCCTGGATCTAATTAAAACTTTGTTGGCCACCCACCAATCAAGATAATTACGTTGTCTGGCAAAAACAACAACAAAGACGAAATAAGATTGTGCAGAATGATGCACCTACATGGCAAAACAAAACAAAACAAAACAACAACCCAGGCCCCACGTCTTGTTTATTAATTTTTACCTCTTTTGGAATGTGAAAAAAGAACCAAACTTTAAAAGACGTAGAGTTTGCACCTCAAAGAGTCAACAGATGCTGAAAACACCACAATGCCCAGTGTGTCAATGAGCATTTGAAATCATGATAAGGAAATCTTGCAGAAGACAGAGGCACCACAATAAATATTAAAATGAGCTGACTACTGGGAGAGCCTGAGCCAGAAAAGAAGCTTTTACTGCAGTTAAAGGGCAGACACTCAAGATGTGTTATTTAGGGCAGTCACCACTAATAAACCAGGATTTGCTGAAGTTCCTCCCAAGCAAGATCTGAGATCCTGAATTTATTCCTTGTTCTCTCAAGTTCCCTGGATGCTGCTGCCCTGACAGCTGGCTTGTTCCATGACAGCAAACATATTTAAGTTAGGCTGCAAACGAACTTGATCCAAATTCCATTGAAATCAATGAAGAGACTCCGACTGATTGCAATCAGGCATAAATGAAAAAAAATGCACATGGAGACTTGGTCAGACCGGAAAATTGAAGCCCTTTTAAAACAGAATATCAAGGAGTCTTGATAAAAATATTAAAAACTACTCTGGAATGAATGAAGACAAAAGAGAAGCACACTTAATATCTTTTGAACTAACATTGTTTCAAACAGAGGAGAAAATCAGAGTGATTCAGACTTGGACTAATATATGCATTTGGAGGGCTGCAAACACTGGCAAGCACGGTTTTGGCATAAGAAAAGCACAAACCCTGAATTATTATTAATTGCATGAAAATACATGCAAATGGAGTTTTTCCCCTAAGCTTTCTTGATGTGAGAATAGATATTAAACACACAGAGCCATCCAAGCAACAATACTCACAAAAATAAATGTAGTCTCAGGAAATGCTTGCAATGAAATCAGCAGAAGCATTGCTTATGAGCTCCTTCCATTACTTGGGCTATTTATTGACCTTTGTGTGTGTATACATGTATTAAACTGACAGAGTTATTGTTTTTTCACCACCCTTATTTAATAAATCTCATTCTTCTAGAGATGAAAGACTTTTTTACTGATGATGAGGGGATTTCTTTCTCTTTTTTGTTCTTTTTAAGGCATTGATCAAAACCTGACATAATTTTTAACTTTTTTGAAATTATTTTATAGAGTTCTTTTATAAATGATATCAAGTTTAATCCTAAAATTACATTATCAGTGTCCTGTTTACCAGAAGCAAATATTTGTATATGAGCTTTAATCTTTCAGGTGCTACACCCACAGAAGTCCCAAATAAATTGCTAAGAGCTGTGGGCAAAAAAAAAATCTAGCACCAAACTTATGGAAAGAAATTATTTTTATATTGTAAGTTGTCTGGAAAACATCTCAATTAATTTAAATCATATCAATAACTGTTTTTTTTTTAATTCCATGCCAAATGGAGTTTAAAAAAGGGACCAAAGAGATTCAGAAGTCTAATATTAATTTCAAGGTGATTGTAACAGATTGTCCAGCTAGAAAAACATTTTTTGTTTCCCTTTTATGTATCTACAGATGAACTTATTTGTTTTAAATACACATATTTTAAAAAATCTTTGTGGATGGCAAAAATAGCTCCAGAAGCTATTTTTAAAGGGAAAAAAAAAAAAAAAAGAGAAAAAAAGAAAGAGAAACCCTTCCTTTCTGAAATGCTCAAATGGAATATTTTAATTTTACCGCTTTGGCTTTATTTTTTGTGTTGGAACACTTCAGAGTAGATTTAGAGCAAATAGGAGCTGTGTCTTCATACTGTTCTCCACAGTTAAGGGGACTAGTTCTTTTTTCTTATTTTTTTAAATAAAGAAAAGAAAACAAAGGAAGAATGTTTATAATCTTATATAAACCCATGGCTCCATCAGGAGCCTGACATTCACTACATGATTCATGATGAAAAGATTGACAACAGAGAAATACAGATTTCCTTTCCATTTTCTCCTGATTTTCCACTAGCCATTCTAAATCCTTCCTTCTGGAAGATTAGATTCTGATTTTCCACTAGCCATTCCAAATCCTCCCTTCTGGAAGACTGGAGTTTCTCACCAAAGGTGGGACTGACGAGCTGTCTCTCATGACCGTTTCCTCTTCCCTCCTTAGAGGGTGTATCTCTCCCTGTCCCACCAAGCTACAGAATCACAGCTGGATCCCACAGATCTGAGAAGCTGCTGAAGGAGCTGCCAGGCTGGAGGGAGAAAAGGTGAGAGGAAGCTTCCCTCTCTTCATCTGCCTTGGATTCTGGCCAGACAGATCCTATGGAAACGTTAACTTTCCAAACAGCTGCCCCAGTAGGGAAGGTGTCTCTGACCATGCACTGTGCTGCTCAGATGGGGATGCCTGCACCGCTTATCATTTTCATGTGAGTATCCCTGCCTTGTTTTAGGCAGAAATGGCTGAATCAATGAAAGCAGTTCTAATAATCACCCGATTCTGCTCTCCTGATTGTCTGCCATGGGAGTGTGTGTATGGAAAGCTCTGCTGGTTGACCTGTGAGTGATGTAACTGTCTCCAGAAAAGGATTTCTGACCATGACTTAAGAAACAATGCACCAGCGAAGCAGGACAGAGTTGCCTCACAGAAGTTTTTTCCTGGTCATTTTTTCGGTTCTGAAATAAAATACTGTCAATGAGCAAGCTCACATCTTCCATCAGCCTCAAGGGTTCTCATTTTTTTCATATATTTTTTACTTTTCTTGCAGTAAAAAGGTAGTTTAAAGCAAAAAGGTTTCTTTCTTCTATTAGAAATTTTATCTTTAGTTGTACCTGGAACTTCTACTTCATCAACACGTCTGACTAAGAGAAATCAAGCAAGGTGCACAAGCAAGAAAACACCATCTGTAATGATGACAAACTATAAACACCATTCACAGGCCATTAAGTTTGTAATCTTTTTCTCTTCATCATTATTCTCTTACCTCCATTAAATTCTTCCACAACCAAGTGCAGAAGCCAAAGGTGATGGCGGTAGAGTGATAGACAAGAATTTTTATTGTTCTGTCAATGCAGATAAACCCAGAGCTGAGAGAATGTCAGGCGAACTTCCCCAGTGATGACTAAAGTTCAGTATTCTCTGAAAAAGGAAGAAAATACAAATGATTTTTTTGCCTTTTAGGCTTTTAAGATTTATGTTACTGAAGTATCCCGACTCTGTGGAAGATTAGTCAGGCTCTGACTGATATTTATTGTTCACAGGAAACTATTATCTGCACTTGATCAGTCTGCTTCCAATTGCAGATTTGCAAGGTTGCAAGACAATCAGAGGCATCCAGCAGCCATGATTCTCTTGAGGAACTGGAAAGGACTAGAAGATGATGGAATGAAAATGACTCAGTGGACACAGATAAGCAACTTGCAAATGATTGTAAATAGCTGCAAAGACCCTCTGTTGGTCAGGGAAAGGAAAGTTTGCAGTTTGCATCTCCACACAACAAAAAGAAGAGAAAGGAACTTGCTGAGAGTCAGATGTAGAACAGATACGTGCCCACAGGAACAAGAGAGAGAGTCAGGTAATGGCCAGTTTTTCTAGTTCAGACAAATTTAGGATGTTATGGCACAGCTGTTGTGTGCCAATGGATGCCACCACTGGTAGTGGCATGACATTAGATGTAGAACTCCAAAGGCAGATAAGTATGCATTTTGCCTTATTTGCAAAGAGAAATTCTGCACCCAAGTGCAAACTCCATATGTTTTCTAGTCAGTTGATCCTCACTTGCTGACAGTGGCAATCCAACCAACTTCCAGAGCTCTGCCAATAGCTCCAACCTGCCCATAAGTCCTCAGTTTACCCTGAGACTGCAGTTGGAGCCAATGTTCACAGAGTCAGCTGTTTAGCAGCAGAAGACCATCAGGTTGGTCAAGCACAACTTGCTAAAGCCATTCTCATTTTCCTGGTTGCATTCCTGCCTTTCATGTGGTTGGAAGTGTTCACAGCATACATTTCAGTTATTGATGGCAAAAACCTTCTGGGTATTATGGGGCTGCTTTAAAACAGTCAGGATGAAATGTGACAATTGCTGGGTCATCCCTGTGGTTATCATTCATATTGGCAGTGGTGAATGAGTTGACTACAAGATACACCTCAGGCTTCCTCCTTTCGCCAATGTTTACTAGTTTCAAAGTTGTTATAATACAGCTCACTCTAGCTGTGAGCTCCAGCTCAGTTTTCTCCTCAGCTACAAGCTGAGAGCACCAGCTGAGTACTTGCAGTTAAGTGCAGTTCTTGCAATTCTACTTTACACCCAACCAGCTATGAAACCCAGTAGAATCTAAGACCAGCTTTTCAGGGCAGCCTTCCAGGTTTCTTAGGTTGCAAAAACTGATCAAGAGAGAATGTCAGCTGGGAATTTCAAGCAGCAGATTTTCTCATCCACTGTGTTCTGTGGCCTGTGTGTTTTTTCGTTCCTAAACCCCATGGTAATCCCTGAGAGGGGAGCAACACTCAGAAGCACAGGGTGGCAATGGATTGATGTGTCCAGATCACAAGGGGAGAGGATCACTGGAACAGTGACATTCAAGGCTGCACAGAGGAGCAGATGTCACTAGAGAAGAAACAGGATTCAATTCTAGGATTGTGGCAAAGAGTGTTGGATTCAACACCAGCATGGCTATGGTAGGTGTGCTGCCACATGAGTATTGCTTCAGCACCTGACTGGGAGTAGGAGCTTATTTGGAGGGAGTAACATGTTCCCTTCATTCCATGGCAAATCCACCCTTGGCTTATCACCTGGGCACAGCTGGCCCAGGAAATATCTGCAGCTGTAAGAGCAGGAAGGAGGTCTGAACCCAGAGAGTAAAATGCTGAGCCTGTACCATGAGTGTGGGGGTTGCTGTCCCATTTGTGGTTGGTTGGATGGTGTGAGAACGCTCTGGATCCAGAAATGGAAGTGAAACAGAGGAATTCCATGAGAGAATTTCCAGAGGAGAAAATCCAGACAAGTCCTATTGTCCCCAGAGAGAGCTGCTGGCTAATAAGCATGACTAGATATTTCAGTATAAACAGGATTTGAGGAAAACTGCAACCAGGTATTGGTGCTGAGCACCTTCCTGTACTGGGAGGCAATCACGCTGAATCTGCTCACCACCCAGCCTCCTTGCCAGATAAACGAATGTATGAACTCCCCATCTGAGGATTTAGCAAAGCAAAATGAGTCTCTAAGTTATAAAGTATCGAAGTCTTGCCCTTTTCTTGAGATTACTTTAAACCTCAGTCTTTGCAACAGGCTGCAGCAAGAGGGAGTAAAAGAACAAAAAGCCCTCACTGTTAATATTTATGGCAACTAAAGCAAAATCGCACCACATTTGCAGATGAATAGGAGCCCCTGTTAAAAGCTGCAGCAGACTAATTTTAGGATGGCGCTGGTTTGGGGTTTGATTGTGTGGAATAACAAAGGAGAGATTTCATGTTAATTAATTTAGAGGAATTATTAGTGTCAAAAGTAAATAGTTCAATCACCTTTCCAAAAATAATCTGAGGAAGGGAAATGAAACTTAGTGGAAAGAAGACAGAGATTTCCTTTCAGGTCCAGATTATTTTCAAATATTTTGGCCTTTTTGTGTCAAATGCATTGTCCCAATATGAGTTATAGGATTTATTTATAATAACATCTATGTAACAATTATCTAACTATTGTTACAAAAAAAGCCATATGGCTAAATAATTTCCATTTGTTCAGTGAAACAAAAAGCACTTGGAAACAGTTGGTTTGATATATATAATTAGTCCCTATTTTATTTAAAGGATGAAGCATCCAGACCCTCTTTAGAAAAAAAAAAGATCTTTTTGTGATATTTACAGCTGAAAGTAATTTTTTTTTTTCCCTAAGGGAAACTGCAACAAGACGTGTTATATCCTGATTTGTATTTTTTTTTTTTTAACANAATTAGTCCCTATTTTATTTAAAGGATGAAGCATCCAGACCCTATTTAGAAAAAAAAAAAGATCTTTTTGTGATATTTACAGCTGAAAGTAATTTTTTTTTCCCTAAGGGAAACTGCAACAAGACGTGTTATATCCTGATTTGTATTTTTTTTTTTTTAACAGAGATTCCATTTGGGGGAATTATGTGTAATGTCAAACTACAGTATTCATCACTCACCATGGCTTGATAGGAATCAATGGAGCAGTGTTCTTCTTGGTCTCACTTCATTACACAGTCTTCTCTGAGAAAACTGATGATTCAAAATGAGTGTAGACTCACAAAATCCTGATTATACAAATATTTACTAGGGAAAGATTATACTCTTTTGCCTAAAAGACATTCAGATTCACAAAAGGCCAAGCTATATTATGCCCCTGCCTTATATTAAAAACTCGGCTGGTTAAGGCCACCCAATTCTGTTTCCTTCTCTGTATCCTCTTTCATTCCTCTTTCTCCCTTCCTACTCCATCACAGCACAGGCAGTGTTGGCACAGTCCCTGAGGTGCTTCCCTCACGCAGGGTACATTGTCTAGCATGTTTCAGAAGACAGGAATACTGTGGAGCCAGGAAGTCTCTCAGGACCGCATTTTTCACAACTAGTCTCCGATTGCGAGTGTGAAACACTCCAGGGGAAAGGATTCCTGCAGATGGCAGATTATTGCAATCACTGTCAGAAGGATTTATGTCCTTGACCAAGCCCATATTTCCACCTGTCTCAGAAACTGTCCAGTCCCGAGTGAAGATTTGTGTACTTATCCACGTTTCATGCTGCTCCTGCTTCTCTTCTCAAGGCGATATAAATCCTGAGGAAGATGCTGCTCCACTGCAACAGATACCTAGTACTGGTATCTACTCCCCTTACTAGATCCCTGCTTGTTCTTCCTGAACCCAGAAGCAAGAACCTCCCCCAACACTCTTGTGTATGTGCAGATCTCTGCCTTTGAGGCAGTTCCTCCTGGTGCAGAGGAAAACCCCCTGCCACTGCTCATCCTGGCAAAGGCAAAGGCTGAAGAGGCCAGCTAAAACCTACAATTTTCATTTACTCTCATGGTATCGTGTTTTAAATTGCCAATGATTGCCTCCTGTTCCGTGGCTCTCACGGCTTGCTCACATCCCCTCTCCCCAGGCAATATTGGCCATGTGAAACAGAAGAACAGTCTCCTGACCAGGCAGTGGAGCAGCTCTCATGGAAAACACCTCACCAGATATTGGAGCTGGACATTGACACATCAGATCAGGTGGTGCCTCAGGTCAGGATACCACAAGTGCAGCCTTTCCTTTCTCGTGGGCACAGCCATGGAGTTCAGTCACATCACACCAGCTCCTTTTTGGCTGAGCATACGAACTCGGTCCCCACTCCCAACTGAGAAAGGTATCCCTTACATCAAAGGACAGGGGATTATTCTTTTGTGCCGAAGACTCCGGTTTCTTATCTCTGACGGCTCAATCATCACATCATCTGTGGCAAAAAGATGGCTGGCAGCAAGATTAGATTACAGCGATTTAAAATGTCTCTCCCAGATAAGCGCAAACCATGAGTATTCAAAAGTACACATAATCAGATTGTAAACTTGACTATCACAGCATGCCTCAGATACCAAGAGTATAAATACAGATTAGACAAATTTTGGGAAGACAGATCCATTAAAAATCCTACTACATTATTACTTAGTAAAAGTAAGGGATCAGGTGCAGTTTCTGCTCTTGTTGGAATCTCCCAACCGATAATACCTGAAAATAGGGCTCAGGGGAAGGCTCATACTGTATGTCTCTGTCCTGTATGCACCCACAACAGGGTTTATGCTGGAAAATGTGTCTGTGGTCCTCAGGCTGGATCCAGTATTCTCTCTCCATGACTTGTGTGCATTTGCTGAAGAGCTCTGCAGGTGTGGTGTACTCACAGTGTGTAAGGTGTGCTCCACTAGGCACATCTGTATCATTCACTGGCCACTCATTACAATCCAGAGATAATCATCTGACTAAATGAGACAGCTAGATTGTTTCTCTCATTAGCCTTAGCCACTCATTGGCATGCAAATCTCTGTTACAATCCCAAGGGAAATTTCCTCTGACCTCTTACTAATTTCCTTCTTCCAAGTTATTTTTCTGTCTCACCTACTCATCTCTTTAAATTTCATTCCTTTAGATTAAAGCCTCCTTAAGAGACTTGTGCTGGGAAAGTGACACTTTTCAGTCGATCCTCTGGGATAGATCCACCTGGCCAATCTGTTGTAGAGAAGACAGATTGAGATGTAGATTAGGCTGATAATAAGGTAGCTCCACTTCCAATCACTACTACTTTGCTGATCATACTGTGACTCAGTTTCCTCCGTTTATACAACAGAAGTGGCCTTTGTGAGGAGCTTAGTAAAGGAAAGGAATTGTTTAAGTTCGAGAGTTTAAGTGTTGTTAATTATTGTTATTACCCGACAGGCTGTAACTAATAGTAACCATTTAGCTGGGAGATGTGGAAACAGGTATGCAGTTAATTGGTAGATTTAGCTGAGGTCAGGTGGTTACATTGCAGACAATCCATCATTGTTGTAAGCAGCATGAAGTTATGCCCAGCCTGAATTACTGTGAGTCTCCCTTCACCTCTGGTCTTGTGCTAATATCCCAAGACGTGTCACCAGTGAGCATTTGAGTGAAATCTCTAGAAGAATGTGGAACAAATCTGTAAATCGTTTTCTGAAATGCGCTGCCAAAAAAAAAAAAAAAAAAAAAAAAAAAAAAAAAAGAAAAAAAATCAATAAGGTCTTCCGTGTCAGGAAGGAAATGTTAAAAATATTAATTAAAAAATAAACTCTCCCGTAAATCAAATGGGAATGAGTGAGAACAGGCAGACGGGGATGGAATAAAATTCCAGTGGAAGAGCTTTTAATTCCCTCCAGTTTCAATGCCTGTGGGTATTTGCCAGTGCCTGTCAAAGCTCAGGGGCCTGTCCTGCTGTGTAGGCAGTCACCAACAGTGCTGTCTGGGTCAGGGACCAGCAGCTCCCGTGGCCAGCGGACACCAGCCTCTGCAGGCAGCGTCTGGTGATCTCCTCCGGACACCACTGTTACTGCTCCCCGGGGAAGACATACACTGAGAGAGGAGCACAGCTCCTGGGGGAGAAATCGCTGGTCCTAAAAGCGTGAGAGACAGCTAGAACAACAAGGGTTTTTTTCTGCTGATAAACCACTGGAGGGGAATCTCCCTCTCCACCAAGTGCTGTCATGTCATTTCGAAAAGCTTGTCCCTGTCTCCATCAGCATTTATGTGGGTACATCTCTACCGTGCATGAGTGATTTATTTAAGCACCGGCAGCTACTGTAAACGGCAGTACAGTGAAGCACAAGCGGAGGAGGGAACAGAGGGGCAGAAATGCGACTTTCCCCCGTGGAAGCAAGCACAGGTGCCTATTCTAAGCAACTCCAGTGCACTTACATCAGTCACAAGAGGGAATAAGAAAGAGTCATTTCAGAGCCTCCTCAGACATTTAAGGCCACTTAATTAACCGAATTAAAACATTTCCTCTGGAAAGACTATACACACACGCATGTACTGTTCCTTCACTCTGCACATCTGCTCCCAGTCCATGTGTGGAGGCTTCAGTATGCTGCGGAGCAGGCTTTAGGGGTTTGAACTGATGGGAGGCACAGGGGAGGATGATATGAGTTTAAAAGTTGGGGTAAGTCCATCTTTGAAACGTGTGTGAGAGAGGGGGAGTGAGTAACCAGCCACTCACGACACAGGCACGGGGCGTCCTGGCGGGGCGGCTGCGGGAGGAGTGTGATGCAGAAGCAGCGAAGTGAGAGGGAGCAGAGAGAGAGCGAGCGGGAGAGGAGCGAGCTGTGACTTCCTCAGAGGCAGCCGGGAGAAATCACCAGCCAGGATTTGCTCCTCTCTCTCTCCCTCTCTCTCTGATTTCAAATCAGCTCCTCCCCCGTGTGGTTGTGGCTTTGCCTTCCATCACAAGTCTGATCAGCAACACCAGTCTTGGGACAAAAAAAAAAAAAAAAGAAAAAAAAANAAAAGGAAAAGAAAGAAAAAATAGGAGAGAAAAAAGAGAAAAAAAGGAAAAAGTGCAAAAGAAGAACAAGAAAACAAGAGGGGCGAAAAAAAGAGGGAGGAAGAAAGTAATCTCCTCTATCCCTCGGCTGCATCTAGCACAGAAGAGTCTGAAACTTTACGTGGAGTTCTCGCCGTGTTTACCCCGCGGCGGCTGAATCGGCAGCGCCCGGCTCCCTCGCTCCTGCGCTCTCCTTCTTGCTCTTTCTCCCTCGCACTCATCAGCAGCCGGCAGCGATGGAAAAAGTTGCTGGCTGGTACCCAGCCTGGCACGTTGCTCTCCTGTACTGGACATGGCTTTTCCTCTTCACTTATGGCTTTACCGGTGCAGAAATAACTTGCAGATCCTGCCGTTCCCAGGTGCAGCCGCAGCAGCAGCCGCAGCAGGGATTACTGATGCACTTGAGGACCGACAGAGGAGAAAAGGAGCAAAGGTGGTTCCTCGGGGAGAATGGAGGTGAGAGAGGGCAAGAGGCCGGGACGGAGGATGCCGGGCTGCGAGCGACCGTCGCCCCTGCTCCCGCGGGGACGAAATTCAGCGGCGGGGAGACACGGCGAGCGGCGAGGGAGCCGGAGAAAGCGGCCGGGGAGCGGCGTCCCCGAGCGGCAGCGGCGGCTCCGGCCGAGGACCGACCTCTCCAGGGCCCCCCGGCTGCGGGCGGCCGGCCGGGCTCGGAGCCGGGCGCGGTGCGGCGGCGCTGGGTTCGCAGCCCCCGGGGCTCGGCG
>VWZT01011256.1:455709-535665 GCA_013397055.1 Pachycephala philippinensis
CGTGTGTGTGTAATGGGGGGAGCTGGGTTTTTCTTCTTCAAGGGGATTTTGCGCCTCCGGGCGCCGGGGATTGGCTTCGCTTAGCAGTGTGCAGTGGGGCAGAAGGGCTTCAAAAGGGCCATTCTTCTGGACTAGAAAAACTTTCCGCTACCCGCCCGCCCGCTGAGCACATCCCCCTCCGGCCCCCTTGTCCCTCGCCCCGGAGCAGAGCGGGATCCGGCGCTGCCACCGCCCGCGGCGCGACGGGAAGGGTCGCTTTAGGGGGATCCGCCTTCGCATCCAGCCTTCTCCCCGGGATAACCCTCACGGAGAGCCTGGGAGGCTCAGCTGTAAGGATGCCCCTCTGCTGCTGCTTCTCCTCCTGCCAGCTGTGGGGGCCCACGTCAGCCCAAGGGCTCATCCCCAGGCCCTGCTGATGTGGGAGGTGCTGGAGGGCTTCAGGACTTTGCCTCCGAGGTGTCTCTGTGTAGGGGATAAAGCTGCTTTTTGCCTCTTGTCACCAAGGTGTTAAACAGGACAGTTCTTGTTTCTGTCTCATAACCTGCACGTGTCTCAGGAATAGCAGCAGAACAGCTCTGGCTTGAGCCAAGCAGAACAAAACTGGCCAGAGGAGTAAGCAGCTGGTTTCCATGCTGGAGCCATAGTCATGACATCAAAGTTACCAGGTTAACTTGGGCACTGTATCCCTCCAGCCTCTGCTGCAGCAGTACCTGGAGCTGAGGGCCGAGGCCCAGGGAAGGCAAGGTAAATTGCTTGGAGTGCTTTCTGCCTGCCCTTAACTCTGCTTGTGGACCAGCAGAAGTGGAATGATCTGCCTGTCTGAATTCTCCAAGTTTGCCTCTTGGAGACACCAAGCAGAATGCTAATGAGGGAGAGAAAGGGATGCTGGCACTACGTGACTGTTGCCCATACAACTTCCCAGGAGAAACAGGGACTCTAAGGTGTCTGCAGCTGTAATGCCAAAAGGTTTCTGTCTGCTTGGCAGAAATCTTTGGCTTCCCTTTCAGCTTTAGTACTAGGAGACTGATAACATTTTGAAATGATAGTCTGGTTGTTATGAATTCCTTTTGGTATAGATTGTACTGAGCTACTTAATTTAGAATTGCAGCAGATGTCGTAAGGACCTCACTGTGGGCTTCAGCCCTAGTTAATTGGGACATGGTTTTATGGTCTCATCAGGAAGTTTTTAATCAATTAATTGACAGGGGAATAGTTGTCATTTCCATTTTGAAGGACTTCACCCTTTCTTCACAACTCAGCTAGACTATTCTTAAATAGTTTTGTGAACAGAAGCTGCCTTGTAGGAACTCAGGTCTGTTCATACAAATTGAATTGAGGCTGACGCTGGTTTCAAGTGACCCATTTGCTAAGAAAAAAGATTCTGGTATAAAAAGTCATCCAGCAGGCAGCAGTTTCTCTGGTCTATCAGTGCAATTGTGTTTCACCTGTATGTTTTTCAAGACACATCTATTGTTATATATATGTTTAGGTACACATATATTTGTGTATGTGTTTCTGCCCACTGTGGTAGTGTGGGCTGCTGTTGTCAGGGACTGATTTACTTTCTGAGTGTGTTGGTGTACAAACGTTTTCAGGGAGCTGTGGGGAAATGTTTTGTGACTGTCCTTCCCTGAGAGCTGCAGGTTGTGTTGTGTACAGGGGTATTTTGTGCTCCCCCCTTGCCTGTGGGGGCTCTGGCAGTGCTGTTCTGTTTCGTGCTGTGCTTGCAGCCCCCTCACAACACTCACTGAAGCTGAGCCCCGGCAGGACCTGGATGCAAAACAGTCTTGTCCAGGCTCAGCTGAAGTGTGTGTTCAGGAGGAAGCCCAAAGTGGCACCGACCCATTGTCTCTGTGTGGAGGATTTTGGGTACCCCTCTGTGATAGAGTTGGGAGTGGGATGGGCTTGGGGTGAAATGCTTCCTTTAGATACAGCATATGTAGTTCTGCCTGCAAAGGGGTCGCAGGGGATCCCACGGTGCTGCTTGTGGGGATGCTGTGTAACCCCAGTGCCCTGCCTGCACTCCACCAGCAGCAGCTGCCGGCTTCCTGCTGGAGTTTCCATGCTGTGGCACGGGGATGCAACACACCTTTTCTCATTTTCATTCTTACATGCTCTGTAAGTGCTGCTGTCAAACAACTTTTGCCTTTTGCCCAGGCAGAGGGGCAGTGTGAAGAGCATCATAGTTTGCAGTATCTGTGTGAGTACAGGAAAACTCAAAAATAAAGCTCAAAATATCTGAAATCCTGTTAGGCGGAAAAACTGGAAAATTAAAGCATTGTCACCACAAAGTTCTTCTATTGCAGTGTACCTTATCCTGTCAGCATCATGGTGGTTCCTTGTATCCTTGTTTTGGTAGTGATGTGGATATAATTGCAATGCTGCTGGTGGAGAAGGAAGTCCTGAAAGGACTGCTGATTTCTGTATGGGATTGTTCTGGGTGTTTGCAGCTTCTCTCAGGCTTGGCTGGGATTTCATATTGAGTGTGTGCACCACTGAAGTGATGACATTCTTTTATGAGGAACTTGCTGTATGCTTGGCCACAAGTACAGTAAGAATAATAAATAATAGTCCAAGTTGTCCAGGTATAATTCCATCAACA
Source organism: Pachycephala philippinensis (assembly GCA_013397055.1). Taxonomy (NCBI): domain Eukaryota; kingdom Metazoa; phylum Chordata; class Aves; order Passeriformes; genus Pachycephala; species Pachycephala philippinensis. Next base: position 458,312 of record VWZT01011256.1, read on the forward strand.
CAAATTGTTTTAGATCAGTGCTTCTTTTGGCACATCAGTTATTTTAGGTACTCCCTGGACAGCTTGCTCTCCAAATCCACATTCATATCCAGACACTTGGAGCATGCTCTGCTCATCTGGGACACAGTTCAGATACTCACTAATCCCTCCTGTGTACCTTGTTTCACTGATGGAGTCAGCAGGAGAGAGAGAGAGAGCCTAGGTGTAGGGAGCTTGGCTTGTCAAATGAGTGATGAGAATGAAATCAGGAATGTATCCAGTGTTATATTAAAATACAGGTGGGCCTCAGGCTTTCCCTGACTCCAGTGGAGGTGAGTGAGGCCACACAAAGCTGTCCTGCATCTCCACAATCCTGAGCTCTTTCAGTCTGCAAGACAGAGAAGAGTGGCTGCAGCAAAAGTGAGTGCTGAAGAGGGTCTTTGGTTGCACCAAGTGCCAGACTGTCTGGGAATGATCCAAGAAGGTGTTAACTGGCCCAAGCCAGCACCCTGCCTGGAATCATTTTGATTATGTAATAAGCCTCGACTATTGAGTCTGTAAATGGGTCCTGTTAGTACTTACCTGCATTGATAACATCCTGAGCATCTTTCTACTGGTCCCCATAAAACTGGAGTAAAAGTTCAAATAAGCTAAAACCTTTCTCAAATCTCTGTTACAAGATACACAAGTGAGATCTCCTGCCTTTTTGCACCACTGAGAAATGTCATCATCGGTGTGGAAGTTGGCAGATTTCCTAGCTCATGGAGATATCAAACGTATTGCTGATGTGGTGTGTCCTGACACTGTTGATTTGGAGTCCCCATAGCTGCATTAATGCCATGCTATAGACTAGGGGAAAACAGCTAGCAGAGATTTATGTGTGGAACTAAAAGAGAGACTTGGTTTTAATGGAGAGAAGCACGTCTCTAGGTGATGTCCATTATGAGCTTTTGAGATACAGACGCTTTTCAGAGCTTACAAAAAATGAAGACTGCTTCTGTCCTAAGCTGGCTTGGAGTGAGATCAGTGTCTTACTTGTTCATTTGAAAGTATTCTGGAGAAAGAGCAAAAAAATTGGAGGAGATTGAAAGGTAAGGGAGTTTGAGTGAGTGCCTTGATGCTACAGCTGGTGCTATAATGTGGGGCTGTGAAGGAAAGCTGCATGGGTTTCAGCTCATTTATTATAATGGCAGTTTACTGTTGTCTTGCACTGGACAAAGTGCTCTCCTGGGCTGGGTGTTGGTGTAGATCTCAAAGTGTGTGGCACAGAATTTGAGCATGTACTTGGCTCTATACCTGGGGATTGGCTTTTACGTGAGCATGATACCTGTAAACAGCTGGTTCAAGCTTCTGTGATTTACGTGGTTGGAAAGACAAAGCTGAGCTTCTCCACAGCAGCAGATCCTCAGCAGACTGATGGAGATCCAGAGGTGGAGCTGGGAGTAGATGCAAAACAGCTATGGCCGGACACGCTTTATATTCCATCCACAGCAGAAGATCGATAACAGCTGAAGGGTCCAGTGCAGGATGAAGCCTGCAAGGTCATCATTGCTCCTGTCAGGTGATTACACTAGGCAGCAGGGGAAGAGTTGAGGTCTCTGATGGGAGAGCTTTTAGGCAAGATGAGACTCTGCATTAAGTATTGCTTGCCAGATGTTACTTAGTGTTATTGACAGGACAAACTGGGCACAGGTAAGGCAGAGTAATGATGTACCTGTGTATTTCCAATGTGCCATATTTCCTCCTGGACAAAGTAATTGTAAATACACTGTTGGATTTTCAGCTGAAGTGTTCAGACCTACTTTATAAATGGGGAAGTTCTAGAATGGCACATAGTACTGCATCCTACAGCCATGAACTGATCAAATGACAAACATGTACAAACAGCTGGGTGTCTATCAACCGTTTCGCCCTTCTATTGCATTCTCCCTTTCTGAGTAGCTGTTTCAAGCATTTTTCTCCTGACTGTTGGAAACTTCTCTCTGATTTCTGTTCTAATGTTGCCATTGAGCAATTTAGATTAATTTTTTTTTTTCATTTGTGTGTGTTCCATTTAATTGAAATTATTTTCCCTCCCTGGCACTTACATCCCCTGGAATTACTTTACAGGCAGTGATGATATTCCCTTTCAGCCTCTGGTTTGCTAAATCAAGAAAGCACTGTTCTTTCTCTATTTGCTTGTACGACAGGTTGTGGAAAGTAGACTCGGAATTTCTAGGAGTCAGGTTCCCAAGAACTCCAATTTGAATCTGATTTTTTGCTTTTGATGAATGAAGTTGGTAACAAATATGTTCTTTTCTACAAGTGAGGCAGTAAAGGCATGGCAAGAGTACCTTAAATTGCCAGTGTTCTTCTGTTCAGTCCAGAATGGGGGACCATAATCAAAATGGTTTTTTTCACATCATGTCACTTGGAGACTTTGCCCAAATGCCATGTTCATGCAAGAGGATATAGTTGATGGGCTCTGTCTCTCCCTTGCTGGCAGAGCTGTGGCTCCAAAGAAAAACTGTCAGGGATGAATGAAGAATGTGCCAACATCATCCCATGAGTGACCAGCATTATGTTGTGTGATGCTGCAATAGCCCATCGCTCCCTTCCTCCCATGGCAATTGAATCATTATAAAGCAGGAATTTTAAGGTAATGGATATGGATGTGGAGCCCAGAGCCAAATGCTCAGTGAAACCCATGGTGAGGAATGACCCCAGTGTCAGTTTCTTCATATTGAGCTTGGTCCTAGGGTTCTGAAAACAGCTCCTGAAAAAGATTCCTGCAAGGAGGATGCTGGCATTAATACACTTCAGTGAGATGGAGTCTGTATTATGTACACATTACAAGAATATATAATAGTATTAAGAGTATAATGCACCAGATGCTGAAACTGTTTCAGGCTAATCTCTTGCTAGAGCCACTGAGAATATATTTTGGAAGGGCTGAATAAAAAATGAGGAAAGAAAAATGGCAATTAAACCAGAAAAAAAATCAAATCAAATTAAAATATTGCTAAAAGTCCCCTGTTTCAAATTTTTGTCTTCTTGATTATATTTACTACTTTTGGATCATAAAATACTTCACATCCCTTCTAGATATTAAACCTCCTCTAAATTTCCTGTAACTGAATAGGACTTTATTCCTTTAACCAGAGGTCTTGAGGTTTTTTTTGGTATTTATTTTCTTTGTGTGTGTTTGATTTTTCAAAAAAATGAGTCAACAGCCATAGTATTTCTTCCTTCTGTGTTGCAGTCCATCTCTAGATATATTTTTGACTGGATAAAACATAGGCTTTTCATATACAGAATATGAAATAGGATACATGGAAAATTGTTAATAAGAAGAGCAGTGCTCTGAGAGAAAGCAGTAAGTGAAAGAGAATCTGTGAGGACTAGAAGAAAGGCTTGTCATTGTGTGATTCTGGTCTCTGTGAAAGAGTTTGGGAGACGGTGAGGAGCTTCTGCCACTGACAGGTGGGATATGCAAATCCCATCACAAGGGGAGATTAAGGAGAATAATGGAAGAGCTCTGACAGTTGCAACTGGCATTCATGCAATATCAAGAGGCTATAAACTGTGTAAAGCAATCGGGTTATAGCTTTCAATCTTCTTAATACAGTACTTTATAATAGAAAATGGGTTTCTCTCTTTCCTCATGGCTTCAAATAAGACGTGTGTATTTCCCTAACCTGGTGATTGTGGTGATGTCAGTCCAGAGGGGGAAGCAAGGAGGTCAGAAGTCCTTAATTCATTCTGGGGGAATTAGAGACCACTCTGACCCATTCAGCTGTGACACAGCTTTACATGTGAAGGGCTGCAAGGTCAGCATTGGCCTTGGACAATCTCACATCCTCTGGGCCTTTCATACTGCATCAGAGTGAATGCAGCCCTCGTGTTGTGCAGAGCTCCAGCGAGGCGAGTGAAACTGCCCCATTAATGACCTCTCTCTCTGGAAAATGCCACTGTAGCTTGGCCAGAGCATTTTGTAGGTTCACACTGATTTTCCTTTGATTCCAAGGCTCCTGAGAAATAGCTCTAAACAAGCCCAAATCTTGAAAGGTTAAACGTAACATTTTTTTTTTTGTTTTGAATCATTTTTGGGGCCGATTTCCAATTCTTAGGTTCTTTATTTAAAAACAATCCAGCGATACAAAACCTTGATTGAGTGTCCTGGACAGAGGCATCTAGTGATACCTGAGATGGTATTACCTCTGGCTGCTGCTTCACAGGGTAAGGGTATCCTATGGGAACTGTGTCCTACCTGATGCTCAGGTCTGGGAATTGTAGAGCACCTCAAACTATATTTACATATATTTAGGTAACTGCTATTATCATAAAAGCTGTGTGTACTGGATCCTGTTCATCCAGATGCAAAGCTACATTCAGGTTTACATTTCCAAGGAGGAAAAAAAATTAAGACTGACACAAGGTGCTTTTTTTTTTCCTCAATTATTTTTTTATACCTGGCCAGCAAACCAAAAAATCAATGACTCCCACAGCCCTAATTGATATTTCTCTGTTAAATGAAAATGGACCTTGATTCCAATTCAAATGGCAGCACTGGGTGATAAAATAATTATTTTGGAATTTCAAATGCATATAAAAGTTGATGCGGTAAAATTATTCTTGTGCCACTTGGAATTTTTTTGGCTGTGTCTTAAATCAAACAACGGTTAACGTAAGAGCCCTTAATCCCTAATTCTCAGTGCTGGTAACACAATAACACTTTTACTTGGTACTGTACTTTCTCTCCTTGGGGAACATAAAAGAAAAGTACTTTCAGAAGGAACAGGATATTTTAGGATATGTCCTAAAATGTAATTCCTTCCTTTTAGAGGGTCTCTAAGAACTTAATTTAAGCTCCCATCGTGTCCCTCAATAGGGGAGTGCTGTTCTCTTGTGACTGCATGCTGTGTTGGAGCTGCCTCTGGACTCCCCTGTGCTGCCATGCCAGGGACATGCTCAGGGCAGCTCTGCTGAGGTGCCCCGATATGGGGCAGGTGGGGATCAGGAGGGTGAGGAAGCAGGTGGAGGTTTAGGTGGTGTGGGGGAAGAAGGAGGGAAGTTGTACGTCTTTCAGTGTCTGTGGGGGGATGTCAATGCGAAGCATCCCCAACAGGAGCAGCCCATGCTGGGACAGGGCCATGGCGCTCTCCCCGTGCCGTGTTTGGGGCAGAACTGCTTTTGCAGGGGCAGGAAGGTCAAGGGAGTCATGAAACTTGTGATTTCTCATTTCCTGTTGGGCGAACTCAGAGAGAACCCCTTCATTTCATCTGGGTTTTTTGGGTGGAAACTCTTTACCTACAAATGGGAAGCTCTTGATCACTTACACCACCAGGTCCCAACCCAGTGTCAGTGTTCACATCCTACTTGTATGGGGTTTGAGATCACCTTTGCTGATGATCATGTAAGGACAGCAGTGCCATGAGCTCTTGCAGATAATTTTCATGCACATCTTCAGGAGAAAGTGAAAAGCTCCTTAGAAAATCTCAGGCTATTTAGATAACCCATCAGAGATATCCCATGTCTTTTCTCAAATGTTTCTCTTTTTCCCCCCATTCTCACCTCCCCCACTAAATTTAAGGTGGAGAAAATAATTCAAAGGAAATATTTTATATAACAAACGTGGGCATGTTTTTATCTCCATAAATTGTCCCTGCTGAATATGCAATTTTCTCAGGTGCACTTTGTTTAGAGAGGGTGAAGTAATCATAAAGTTCCTGATTCAGAAAGCAGTGAGAAATTCCTCACTAATGTGAAAATGGATGCTGTTTAATCATTTGGACTTTGCCTGGAAAATTTTTCTTTTAACTACAAAGTATAATTTCAGTAGATGAAAGAGGTCATATGCTCCCTTTCTGTGTGTGTCAGTGGGTCAGTTTAAATCTTTAGAAACAGCTTAATGTGCCCTGTCTTGGCCAAAAATGGTGCCAGTACCTTTCACTGAATATTCTCTGAAAACAAATGTAGGACAAGTGAATTCCACTGAATACTGAAATGAACATTTGAGGACCTTATTAAATATTAACTTATAGGTAAATGTAAATATATTTTTCTGGTGTAAAAATACTTTAGCTGAAAATCAAGCTCTATATGCCAAAGAATGTGATATGGAAAATTAGTTTGCTTTCTGTTGCTTTCAGTTCACTTTTCCAAGAAAAAAATACATTCCTGTAGATGAAAGATAAAATCTTTAAATTAATCATTATTGGTAACAAAATCAAATTTTGAAAATGGCTATCTTCAAATAAAAGTGAGATCTTACTTTGATTGAAACTTTAGAATAGATTTTATTTTTTATAGGACAGGCTAAACAGCTTAGTAAGAGGCACACCAGCAAAACAAGAGCTGCAGTAAACTTACTTTCAAAATGCAGAGGTCCATGGTGAAATGCCACCATGTTAGAGAAGTTTAGGGAGTGATTATTCCCTGAGATGTTACTCTGGCTGAGGATTGAACCATGGGGAGGGACTGCACTACACCTTCTCCACTTCATTTGTGTTCATGTCTCCACACACCCCTCAATATATTAAGAATGTCAGAACCTGGGCTAGAGATGAGAAGAATATAGATCTGGCCTACATAGAGCTGGACTTAGCCTAGATCCAGCAACCTCGTGTCACTACAGATGAGCTGGTGAAGTTTAGTAGTAAATATTTAGACTATTGTAACTGAAGGATGCTTTGATGCAGATCTGTATGTTTGTTTCAATAACAAATGACTGTTCAATTTTGTGTCCTGGAAAACAAAAAGATTAAACAAAAACAAATGAAAATATTCTCTGGCTCATCTTTTGAAAGAAAACCTTCCAGTTTGGTGTTGCCTTCCATTTTATTTTCAACTTTTGTAAGATGACATGTGATCTTTCTTTTTTTCTTTTTGCCATCCACTCCAAAACAACTAATTTTAAAGTTGTGAAAGGAGTAAATGTGGTTGATTCCAGCTGTCTGATACCTCAGCCTGTGCACGTGCCTGTGCCCAGGGCATGATGGCAGGGCCCTTCCATCCCAGCTGTGATGGAGGGAGTTGGACCAAGGACACCTATGAGAGTTGAGGAAAGGAAACCGAGCTCTGCACTCCTGTGCCATGGGCCAGGCTCCTGGCATCTTTTTTCCCTCCACTAAAAACTGGGTTCAGCAATTGCTGAAATCCCTGTTACTTTCATGATGCTGCAGGCTGCGATCCCATCAGATAGAGAGAGACTCAGCAGCTCCCATACCTCCCTCTCCCATGGGAACGTGAGCTCTTCCTCCCTGCAAATGTGTGCTGCATCCTCCTCCTCCTCCTCATCAGCCACCCACAGCCCTGTCTGTTGATGCTGTTGCCTGGCGACCACCCTGTGATGGACAGCTTGGAGGGAAGCGATGATTAAACAACCTGAACTGGCTTCTGAAAGCAGCGATCGTCATTGTAATGTGACAGGCAGTGACAGCTCAGACTGCAACACATTCTGAGTGTGATTCCTGAAAAAAAAAGGATAAACAGTAAACACACGAGGAAAGAGCCGCACACACCTGTGTGTAGGTGTGCGAGTGCTGATGGTTTCCCTTGATGCAGAAGGGCTGGGGAAGGCAAGTGTTGCTGTATTAACTAAGGGTGAATGTAACCCTAGTGACCGTCACGATGAACAGGTCAGCCCACGAGCCAGGGCAGCCTGCCCTGATGCTCTGATGAGCTCCTGTGGCAGCCCAGGGCAGCAGTTAAATGGGATACTGCAGGTGTTGGCAGTGGAGAGCAGCACAGCCAGCAGGAATAACACTCTTCACAAAGGGGAACACCTGGAGGCTTCAGCATGAAGGTGGTGGTCCTGCTATGTCCACCTGGCATGTCCCTTCCTGCCATGTCCCTTCCTGCCATGTCCCTTCCTGCCATGTCCCTTCCTGCCATGTCCCTTCCTGCCGTGTCCCTTCCTGCCTGCCAGCTGGACAAGACCAGGACAGGCACAAGGATGCAGGCTGTCATTACAGTGTGAAAGTTTGTCTGTACGTGAGGTATAGATACACACAATATCCAGTGGAGCAAATAGCATCCAGACTGATGGTTTGTCTGATCTGTGCATGGATTCAGAGAGAGAAAATGAATGTTTCTGGTGCTTTCCACTTGCTCCTCAATCTCTCCTTTTAGTTTTAGCTCAAGTAGAATTGCTTCGTGCTGCTGTCCTGTCCTGTTTGGATGCTGGTCCCTTCCCTCCTCAAGAAACAGCTCTGCCTTGGCAGTTTTATTACACCACGGCAAACAGTGGAGGTGAAATACTGCTTCAGTGCAAGTGAACATCACATTTCTCTTAAAGCAGAGTTAACCAAAGAGATTTTGATGTTTCCTAGAACTTTTGAGGTTATGTTAAGTGTAACAAATATTTCCAGGAAATGTTTGTGCTCTGGATTATCCTCCTGTGCTTTGATGTGCATGTCCTTTTAAAATTGCTGTCAGTGTCTGCCCTGGGTACAGCAGCACCAATTTTCTTCAGTGGTATGCAAGTTTTTAAGGCAGGGTTATCAGTGAGGCATCTGAGGGATGGCTTTAAAGCGAAATAAGAAAACAAACCCCAAACTACTTTCCAAAGGTCCTTCCAAAAAGAGTTAAGAGATCACCAGTGTTCCTGTCAGACTGAAAGAGAAATGCATGCACAAAGAGAAGAAAATTTCATTGCCTGCCTTGCTCTATCCTTCCCATACCTCCTATCTCCGTTGCATCTGGCACCGTCTCCGGATGAAGTAGTTGAGGAGAAATGTGGAGTCTGTGCCTTTTCCACTCACATAAATCAGTATTCATCTAAGCCAAGAACTGCTTTGAGGAAAGCAGAAGAAGAATCCATCTCTATTCCTTTCTGACACTGAGGTATTGAAAGGCCAGGCAGAAAGAGTAATTTCTGAGAAATCTTGCATTTGGCAAGGTGAAATTTGGTGCGAAACAAACCTTTATGAGCAAGCAGGGGAAAGAAATACTTTGAGAAATTTTATGAGGAGCAGAGAATATTGTACAAAAGAATCAGCATCTCATTATAAAATGTTACTCAGGAAACCTGTACTTAATCCTTTATATAGAGATCATTTTGTTTAAATAAGGACATATGTGGAGATTGTTGCTGGAGAGAGTTCAGAGAAAAGATGTCTGTAATTTTGGGCTTCTGCTTAAATATATGGCATTGTGTGGTTGATGTCTGAACTGGGATGACACAAGACAAATTAAATTTTAACTCATTAGTAAATTTTCCTCCTAACAAGCTACTCAGATGATCCAGAAATACATTATGCAGTAGCAGCTGCTAGGAGATGAAAATATTTCATTGTAGCAATACATGGTATAATGAAGGATGGGGAATGAATGCAGTAGCGCAGTAAGGACAGAACAAGATAGATGACACATAGTTTTAAATATTCACCCTCTGTGTTGAGTTTACACAGGACAGATGACGTCAATAAATTGAAAACACCACTGAGACACATAAGTCATTAAATACTAATATTAGAGCCACTTGGGGAAAGAAAGTTGTCAGGGGAAGAAAGTTGTCAGAAGAATTTTCTGTTAGAAAATACAGTTTCGTCAAAACCAGAAAATTTCTTGGAGGTATGTCATTTTCAGTGACATTTTCTACACTAAAATATCAACCAAAATTGTCTGCATTCTGATAGTGTCAAAAGCTGTAGTGAGAAACCTTGCCAATTGACTTGCTTTGGCACCAAGATAATGACAACATGGTGGACACATCTTCTATACCAAATCTATAAGAATAAGTGTAAAAGTCCCTTGTTCCTCTGTCCTCTTTGAGCCTCACTTCTGGTAATGGGCCCTGTGTATTCAAAGCTGTATTTTTCAGTCCTGGAGAGATTTGGTTTCCATCTGTCTCCTCTTTGCTGAGCCTCCTCAGTTGCATGGGGGGCATCACCAAAGGATTTTTGCTGGAGTTCTTTGGGCACTGAAGGTGCTGCAGGGAGGCAAGTCAGAGAGTAGTCTCAAAGGCTCAGATGTTTTCCTTTTTGAACCACTTAGGGGGATTTTATCACTGATAATCATTGAAGTGTCCAGAACCACATTTCTCTATATGTTTGAAATTAATGCTTAATGTTCTGACATTATAGAAAGGAAATGCTTTGATGTTATTGACTATCAGATGAAAAATATTTACTGATGCTCGTGGGAAATTTAATGATCTTGCTTTTCCCCCTCTTGGGACTGAAACCAGGCATTAGCCTGTCTGAATTCCTCAGAACAGAAATGCTGGCTTCTGACACATTCAGATGGAGAATGTAGCTAGGAAGGTGGTTTTAAAATTAATCTTGGCAATATTTTGCCGTAAGATGATCTTTGTTGGCTGCTAAAACAGTTATGGTGAAGGGAGCTTGAATATCAGATATTGCTTTTTGTTCCTGAAAGTCTTAGCTTTTACTGAGGATAGCTCTGTGGAAAATCAGAAGTGTGGCAGCTTCACCATTTGTTAACTAGACAGAAACTCAAGGGAAGAATGAATTGCAAGAGAAACATTTTTGAAAGTCCAAATAGCTGTTTTTCCCCATTCTGACCCCTTCCCCTGCTGAGCAGATTGACAGCCGAGATCCCAAGGTATGCAATTTCCACTCAAGCAGGAGCCTCCTGAAGGTGTTAATCGCTGACAAAGTTTTAGTGTGGAACAAGGAGATGTCTCCTCCCTGTTAATTGCAAATCCTGTACGATGTTTCTTTTTAAAGCACTGACATGCTTTAAAGACAAATACTTGAGTCCTGGTTTACAGAACGGACTGTCTCAGCCCTGATCTGGGAGGCAGATGCAGTCACCTCAGTGCAGAAAGTGTTCCAAGGAATGCTCTGGAGTGCTTTATGTAGGAGTCAGAGAACTCGATTGCAGTGGCCTCACTCAGGGAGGAGGTCTGGCGGATATTTGCTGCTGCTTAAATGTGTGAAAGTAAGAAGCAGTAGAAACATGGGGTTTACAAATCCATTGATTATGTGATCACTCCATTTAGCCTGGTAAAGTTTTTTGTGATTTAGATAATTAACTTTTGAAAGGAAAAAAGAAAACGATAAAGAAGATACAGATGGGCACAAACACACATGGGGTGAGCATTGATTTTAGGGTGTGGGGAGAAGCTGTAGGAGGCAATTTGAAGGAAGGGGAGGGAAGCTCCCAGGGTGTAAATAGGCCCTTGAAAGGAACTCACCTGGCTGCAGTTCCCTGCCTTCTGAGGTGGAAGGAGTAAATGATTAACAACCAGGAAGAGATATGAGGGGTAAGTGTAGAAAGGTGAGGGTCTTTTGTAGAAGTCTGTGAAGCTGTAAGTAGTCTGTTGAAGAGCTTTTTCTAGCAAAGAAGCTGAGCCTTGGTTATTGGTGAGCTTTGAGGAAAGCTGATGTTGGGTGATCTCAACTGAAGGAAAACCCACTGTGGTCTGAAATGTTTTCTGCCAGTGAAGAACCAGTGTTGGGGGAGAAAGGTGTTCTAACCAGGTAGGAAGCCTTTCTGTTGTGGGGAACTGGGAAGTGGAGAATGAGAGAAGGCTTAGCAAAATTGGGGGAGGATAAGGCTGGAAAATTGTGTCCTGAGATGTTGCCTGGAAAATACAGGGAATGGGGCAGCAAAGGGAAGTTGCTGATGGAGCAGAATAATGTGATGGAGTTAAAAAGTGAAGTTTGTGGGACATGGCCTAGAGAAATGAAAGAGCAGGCAGGAGAAAATTAGAGAGAATGCAAGGTTTGTGGATTGGGGTAATACAATCAGAATAATAGGTTTTAACAGTGGTTTTAGCTCCAGAACAGGCTAAAAAGAGACTCTACAGGGAAAAGAGCCTTTCACTATTTTAGATGCAGATAGCTGAATTGATTTCATGCAAGAGAAAAGCATGAGTTTTTTGAGAAGGAATATGATTTTTTTCTCTTGGGGATTTTGGACTTAAATGATGTAGAAGCACTGGCTGGTAACAAAAGACACAGAAAAAGGATAAGAGCCAGGGTAAAAGTAAAGAAGCCTGACTATGTCTTGGTAACAGTTTGGAGGATGTGATAAGGAAACTCACTGGCAGATATTAACTTTGTTAGCCAAAATTTCATACTCAGTGGGCAGAGATTAAAGAATTCACCTTTAGTTTTCCATGCTGTGACTTTCCCTGCATACACTGTGCTATTTGTTCTCAGCATCTCTGAATGAGAGTCACCTTTCTTAGCCACCACCTGTGGAGGTTTGACATGAACCAGCCAGTAAGTTGTCTTTTGCATCTGGTTTAATTGCATTTCAGTGTTTAGAGTCAGAGCTGTAATACATGAACAAGGCCCTCTTCAGGGATGTGGGCAATTACACAAATTGGTGTGGAGACATCTTGCCAGAAGAGATGTATTTTGTTTACCTTCTTGAATTTGGCAGGGAATGGCTTTGCTACTTGTAGAGGTACAAGCTCTTACAGAGGGGAGGATGCTATCTGGGCTCAGAAAGAAATGAAATACTTGGGCACAACAAAAGTCTGTAGATGCAGCTTTTGTTTTCAGAAGGATGATGTAACCAAAAGCCTTTAGGCCCTCTTGTATCTTTGTGATAAAAGTTAGTATGGATAAGGGATCACCCTGTGCTCAGTTGGGAAATCCAGTGGTGCATTTTTGCCTTTTGAGAATGGAGACTTAGAAGGAGCTCTCCTGTGGCTGACAATGCAGTCACAGCAGAATGTTTCCAGCCTGGCTTGCCTTTGAGACTCAGAGGTGCAGTGGGCTGTCAGTGTTGAGCTAAGAAGGAGCAATGTCATACATACTCTTGGCTTGCAGAAGGTTACCTCAAATACTTGTGTTTACTGTACCTTAGCTTGTGCATTTAAAGCGTATTTTCTACTTCAGGATGAGGAGCCCTCATGTGGACAGTTCCCACAGATGGGCTAATATTTGCTAGCTCTTTAAATTGTGCTAGTGTGAGATGCTTCACTTGAAATCTTCAGATTTTTTCCAGCTGAAGCTTTTGCATGTCTGCCTGCAGAAGTTTGCACTATGGCATTGCTTCTTTGTTGCGTTGATTTTTTTTTTTTAAGCTGGTGTTGGCAGCTGGTGGCAAAGGAATGATTTTAAATGGGTTGATGTGTTATAAAAGGCATAAAGAGGCAGCTTCTAGCTCCTCATGTCCTGCAGTTAGCACCTCAAGGGGGCTGGGAGTCTCTGGGATGACCAAGAATTACAACAGCACTTATCAGTGACTGACTCTTGGCTTCCTTCAAAGGTGATTTCTCCCATTCCAATTGATTTTTTTTTTTTTAATGTTCCTCCCCCTCCTTTCCCCCATTCATTCCAACTTCTTTAACTTGTGAAAGTGAAACACAGCTTGGCTTGCTTCTTGTGAAGATCTGCCAACACCCACATTAACCCACAAGTACCTTCCTTCTAGCCAGTATTTTGGCAGGAGACCTTCTGTCTTCATAGTGCGTAGTTCCTTCTGGAGAATAGAACTTTCACTGCTGCTCATAGTTCTGCTTAGAAGATTTTCAAATATGTGCCTTCAGGTCAAAAGGGTTTTTGAGTTTTCTGCGTGATTTGTCGTGAGATGTGAAAAGAAATCTGCACTTAGATCCGCCACTCTTTTTGGCACTTTCACCGAGGATGTGTTTGACTCGCTCTGGTTATGAGTGCAGTCTAGTCCCTGGTGTGTGTGTGAGTGAGGATGGCCACTTGTGTTGGTGAATGACAGGGGAGAGACCCCAAAAGCTGCCCCTTTCCCACCTGTTGCACCAGCACTGCCCCTGTTGGTGCCACAGGACAAATGGTATCACCAACCTGTGTGTAAGAAAATGCCAGACAGTGCCTTCCCAGAAGGTGAAGGTGCTGTAGCTGTCACTCTGGCAAGGTTAAGGCATAGCAGTTGCATGGGATGGTATCTTGTGCTGCATTTCCACTGCAATGCCAGGCTCTCCTCGTGACTCTCCTCAGGTTAGGCGCTGTCTTGTTCAAGACAGGGCTTGGAACCTGTCCTGCCTTTTAATCCACTTCAGCATCCCCCTAACTTTCTAAATAAATTGGAAGTGTTCACTTTGGGAGAGAAAAACAATATTTTAAGGTATGTGGGAGAAGTGCTTATTCTCAGCTCAGCCTTATCAGAAACAGAATGTTCCAGCATTCCCATCCATTATGTAAAGGGGAAACATGAGGGGAACAATGTAGAAATCTTGACAGGAATTTTCCAGTTGATGGTATCCATTGGCCCCCAACAGTGTTTCCCCTGGTGTGTGCTTAAGCAGAATGTGGGTCTCTCCTCATAGCCACAGCTACCTGCAGCCTGCTTTTGACACCACTCCTGTTCCCTCACACAGAAGGTAAATTGTAGCCAGGATGAAATATTTTTGCTAATTATAAAACATTAAATGATCTTCATCTACCTTCTCCCCAATGAACAATGCAATTGAATTATCATTAGAGTTTGTACAGAACCTTTGATAACAATGGAGCCATTTGTATTAAATTCAGGCTTAGTTTTCTTATTCCATGAAGTCCCATCATTGTGTTGATTGTACTTTGAAGTCATAGCAGGCTTCCCTCTCCTGCTATTCACCTAATTTATTTCAGCCCCAACACACAGGTCCTAAATTCTTGTTAAATTTGTTTCTGAACAAAAGGACTAAAACCAGAGTGTCTTAAATGAAAGACATGAGGCAGTTACGGTTCCATTCATTTCCTCATATCTATTTGCTGTATCTAGAGAGCTATTGTTATGTGTGCACTACTGGGAAATAATAATACTAATAAAAAATAATAATTCTCCTAGGATTTGCTGTCAATAGAAACAATCTATGGAGAACTCAAACCTAGACAGTGAGTGATTAAAGTTTAGCAGCAAAACTGAAAAATACTTTCTGAATGCAAAAAGAAGCCAAAGAAGAGACAGGAACTAGAGGGATCTGCTTGGTCTCTGAAGCCAGTGTGAGTTAGAACGCTGCTCTAAAGGGTAGGAACTTCTGTGGGAACTCTGTGTCCTCATGGCTCTCCTGTCTTTCTCCTCTTTCCCCAGGAGACCTTTTATGGCTTGGGGGCATGCCACAGTTGTAATTTTATCTCTACCTTAAGCAGGGCTGGAGCAGGAATTTAAGAGCTTAGAGAAAAGTTTGGGTGAACTCAGTGTGTGTGAAAGGCTTTATAAAGCTGCTTGCCTGCGCTTCTGGGGACTGTGTGGATGATACAGAGTGTGCAGTAGGATGTTAACTGCTGCCTTTATTCTTCCCAGGTATCACAGATTTGATTGGCTTCTGACAACTGACCTTCCCCAAAATAAAAATTTAAGTCATGTAGGAACCAAATTTGAGTTAGATCAGGGTCAGCAATATACCCGGCTGTGTAAGAATTGTGCTTGTCTGGGTGAAGTGGTTGGTCTTACTTTCAGAGAAAATTTTTTTTCAACCTAGATGAGTGGAAACATACAGAATCCTGGTTTCACTGAAGAAGCCTGGTTATTTAAATCCTTCTGTCTCTGTTAGTCTCCTCTAAGAGTACAAAAGAGCTGGTAAGGTGGGATTAGTTTCCTTTCTCTGATAAAGGCAGATTAATTTTAACACTGGCTAAAATTGCACCCATTTTCTCTTGGTAAATGAACCATAAGACACACTGTCAAAAGTGAGCCTTCCATAATGACTGTGGTTAATATTTCAGAGCTTAAACTCAAGCATGAGAGAATCGGCAATATATGCTGTACATTAGCTTGATTTCTATTCATTTGCAGCTCAAGAGTATTCTTCTCTTCCCCCATGCTAATTTCAGAGTTCTGTAGAGCAAGGGATTTGCATCTGATTTCATACTCAGGTATGTATGTATTTTTGGGAAGGCTGTCTTGTAGGCAGAAGCGAGGCAGGATAGTTCGTGTGCTTGTGGTTCTAAGCTGGGGCTCAGGAAGTCTCAGTTACCTGCTCTCTTGCAGAGTTCCTATGCTTAGCAGAAAATCCCTGTGTCTTGTGGTGATTCAGTTTCTTGAATTGTAGAGTGAGCATGAAAATCCTTTCCTTGCTTGTCATGGAATCCATCAGTTCTTGGGTTCTGCAGAGGTTGTGGTGCACTAAAATACCCTGTTAATAAGATCCAAAGTTAGCTGGGGAAGATCTCCTAGGGCTCACTGGCTGAGCTGTGCAAACACAAATGTGTTATGAGGAGTACCACATGTACCCAAGGCACGTGCCCTCTCTGGGTCTGTGGTCTTCCTTTTTTCCCCATCACTATGTTTGTTCTGAGCACATTCATATGGGGCAGTGAAGATCTGCTGTCTGTGAATCTCAAGACTGAAGTGCCAGGCAAAGGGTGACTTGTGTCTCATCTGTTGCCCCCCTGCTGTCCATTTTCTGTGAAGAGGCTCTTTGGCCAGCTCGCTTGGGTTCTGTCCGTGGGTGCTGCTTCACCTGCAGAGACCATGCTTGGCTGAATGCAGTTTCCATTTGCTTTGTGTTCCACAGGGGTGTTTTCTGCCTGATTCCTGCTCTCACTTTCCTGGAAGAAAACATTAAATTTCAGACTATGGCACCTCTGCTGTTAAAACCACATCCGTGTCTGACTGCCTGAGTTTCCCATTACCTTCTAGTCTTAATGCATAAACCAGTGCAGCCAAGTAAACTATATAGTGCTTAAAAATTACTTGACCCTGTCTTTCATTCTTATCATCTGCTTCAGCACTGCTTGGGATCTGGAACATCTGAATAGCCCTTTTGGCTTACAAAGCCATAAGTGAGAAAATACAGCAGGAAAATTAAAGTTTTAGGATGGGCACTTGGGAATGTAAATTGAGACAAATTATGCAGAGGATGTAGGATAATGGTCTGAGCCTTGGATGTGAAGTTGTAGGACAAAAGCAGCAGCTCTGGTATGCTAGAAACAAAAATAAGATGATTGTACACAACCAAGGTGATAGTTTTCCTAAGAGCTCTTGAAACAACCGAGATTAACATTGCAATTATTCTCAATAACGTAATTTTATTCTACTTGAACATTCTGTTGTCTTGCTTTTTTTCTATGCCAATTAGGGAAGTGAGTTTTTTTCTTAATTACCCAGTTCTCAAGCCCTGATGTAGATTTCTAACACTTCGAGGCATATTTAAGCAGATCTTTGTTTATGCATTTGGGGGAAAAACAAACAGGGAAATTTGGAAAATGTTTTTAACATCAACAGTCCTTTGTGAAAACATGCTGTTGATTGATAACCATAATGCTAAGCAACTGTTGTTTCTACAACGTTGGTGTTGTACTCATTCCAGAGGAGTGACAGAAGATGGAAGCTGTTATTCCCACTGTTTTGCCTTGATAAGCCAGTTCATTTTTCCCCAAAAGCCTTTACCAGTTTCACACTTTTCATCCTCACTCATATGAGGAAAAGGGTGCTGCAAAGACTCAGGAAAGGTTTCAGGAACTTAACACTTACAGGAAAGAGATTAGAAAGCGCCACTAGCACTGCTGGAGTGAGCCAGAATTCTCATTTCACATTTTTATTATGGGAATCCCTAGGGGTCCTGCTGGGACTCTGCGCTTTGCTTTCTCTGCCCCATTTCACAGCTCTCACTGCAGCAGTGCCACAAAAGAATCTCACCTTTATTTATGAATATCTGAGAGAGAAATTATTAGCACCATCTATTGGAGAAATAAAGATACTGATTTCTCCACAGGTCTGAATATGCAAAATCTCTTCCCGTTTTGATTTCCAGCTACAGTTTGCAGTGAGAATGTGCTTAGACAACCTGCTTGTCTTTTAACTTACAGCAGCCTGGAGTCTGCGCTTGGGAGATTGTGCCTTGTTTCAAAATACACCTCAAAGAAATGCAGTGAACCATTTAAAAGAGGGCAAGCAGACAAAGATTCAAATGTCATAATGGTACCTTGGCCATGGCAGGTTCTGTCACATCAATAGGACAAGGGCAGCAGCTGAGAAACAATTTGCAGCTGAGGAGATAGGCGTGTCTAGTGCCTTGAGTCAATCTGGGCTAGTGTGTCTGAGAAATTTGGGTGAAGAATGGGATATTTGACCTTCTCGGTCCTTATAGGACAAGGAAAACTCTATTACTTGAAGAAAAAGCAGAGGAAATACTGTTATTAGCTGAAGACTGACTTCAAGGCACATCTCTGGGTTGGAGAGTATTCACGGTCTGGAGTAGTTTCAGGACAAGCATGGTTTGGTCACTGTGGCTCCTGACCAGAGCAGTGGCCTCTGTCACATATTTCAGGTCATTTACACATGCAGAGCCTAGTGAGCTCCTGACTATCACTTACTCTGCTGCATTATGGGCCTCTCCCTCTTTTAGTGCTCTTGCCCATTGAAATTTTGGGCCATTCCTGTAGCTTTGGTCTTCCCTGGGCTCTTCCTTCAATAACAGCTGATGTCTTGATGGGAGCACCATGCTGGCAGTCCGAGGCTCAAATCCCACTACTGAGAAGGAATGACACTGCAAGAAGAGAACACGTAATGGTCTCAAGTCAAAAAGGCCTGATGTCTGCTGCTGTGGGAAATGTGTAGCCCTGCACTGATAGACCAAGATCTGGTATACTGCTGGTTCTAAATTGTTTGCCCTACCATTCTTGTTGGAGAGTACTTAAAGTCTTTCTCATGTGTCTGTTGAAAAATGTTTCCTTAATACTCACCGTAATTATATTAAGGTCTTGTTTATCCATTTGCTGTTATGCCAGCACAGTCTTTTAATTTTCACTCTGTGGTATCTGCACAGTAGAAACAAAAGTCCTATTGTTTTGTAGCCTCTGTTTTGCTTGGTAAACAAGCAAAGGTCTTTTATGTCACAGTAACATGAATGCAGCTAATGAAATGAATGTTTTTAAGGAGTTATGGTCTAACAGGTAACTAAGTAAAAGTTTAACTTACAAAGAATTGGACAATTATTATTTCTGATTCTGGATGGCTGTTGGAGAGACCTCAGTACTTTCTATCAAAAATTCCTATTTCACTAGCTTGCTCTATCAGTGAGAGCAGATAAGATAGCTAGATCTCAGATAATTAAGACGCTGAAATTCAATGACTTAGCTACATGAATGCCATTCTGAGCCTATGGGACGATTAAATACAAGAGAAGGGGGAAGAGAGCTGTGAAAGGGTTGTTACAACCTCGGGAGGTGGTGTAAGCTGGGCAGTTTCAGCTTTGATCCCATGGGCTACACAGAATTGCAATGCTCCTGAAATGCATACTGCAGAATTGCTTATGCAGTGGCAACCTCCCGAGCTCCTTCACTCCAGTTTTAAGTGATCCTAGTGACAGCTTTCCCTGCATGCTTCCCTTGAGAGCTGTGTGCTTGGTCTAATTGATTGACCCATTAGCAAAGCAAATTTCTCTTGCTATTCAGCCAAAATTTTCCTTCTGCTTAATTTCAGCCCATCACTCCTAGTTATGCCCCTGCAAAGCCTGCCTGAACTGCCTTTGCCACACTATAGCTTTATTGATCCTGGCTCTGTATAAGTAATTCTTTACTGACTGAACTTATTATTGGCAGTAGCAGGGCAGTGATGGCACTGGTGAGAGTCTGTTTCTTGATCTGTGAGGCTAGAAGAGAGGAATGCAGCGAAGGAGTTTGGTGGTGTTCACTGAACTTTCTGAATGGCTGCATGGAGTGGTGAAAAGTGGTTTCTGAGTTTTCCCCAAGTCTTCAAATATTTGAGTTTGCACAGCTGCGTGTGTGTGATATGTGTGAATATCCAGGACACTGGATGTCAGGGCAGGAGTCCTGAAATCAGAAGTTAACTCGTAAGTATTTGGCATCTGGGAGATTTTTCAAGGGCATAATTTTTGGATTCCTGTCAAGCAGTGTGTGAATGTGTGTAGTGGGGACAGGAGGTGCATAATGTCTAGGGAAGTTCTTTCCTGCAAGTATTTGGCTGAGGAAATCTGTTGTGTGAGAGGCATCATGAGAGACGACTCCCAAACTTCATATCCTATGATCCTTCCATTTCAATGTCTGTTCTAGGTTATATACTCTAGAAGCACTGAGCATGCTAAAATACCCACGAATTGAGGGGGATAATCACCCCTGGACTTGCTCACACCCTGTTTAAAACTACTTAGGTAGATCTCTGTCTCACCATGAGCTTTGTGCTGCTGAGTTAGTATTCTGTCTCTGGGGGTGTTGCTTATCTGAGAGGTCAAGCAGGAAGAAGATCAGTGATTCTCCTTGATTCTCACATTTCCATGCCCTTACCCTTTCTGTGCCTCAGTTTGCTCCTGGATGCAACCAGATCTCATTCCTGGGGTACTGGAGTGGAACGGGGGAGAATGGTATTTCTTTTGTTGGAATTTAATTAGAAGACCATTCACAAGACATTTTGGGCAGCCTGCTCATGCTATCATGGAAACTGCTGGTATGTGCCTCTCTGAGCTTACAGATCAACAGGAGAATTAGAAGGGCACTATTAACAAGAATTTTAAAGCCACTGATGAAATTGTTTCCCATATAGGGGAAAGTAGAGAGGCATGTGTGGGGTAGCAGACAGTGGGAAATACACTCTGTGGATGAAACATCATGTGCTCAACTGTGCTGGTACTGCTCCCATAGAGTTTGTTCAAACACAAGCACAAAATTGTAGTTACCAAGCCTTAGGCACTACACAGCATTTACAAGCTGAGGTATCAAACTCCTTGTTTCAGGATACTGGGCCCCTATCAATGCAAGGAGAGCTAAGCACAGAAAATTGCTGCAACCTGCTGCTGAGATGCCAGCGGACACTGAGCCTCCCACGTTCTGGTGTGTGTTCCTGGAGGCTGGTTCTGCACAAGTGATTAATAAATGGGAGCTGTGCACCTTTCCGCTGTGGCTGCAGAAGCAAAGCCAAGCCAATTATTTGCCCATCAGAGCTGGGTTACGGTGTCCCTCCTCGCATCTTCTCTATCCATTCTTTTGTTTTTGTATTGTTTTGCTGAGAGTGTAAATGCAGAGATGATTAATTGCCTTGCTGACCTGATTCTGTCGCTACACGGGATCTGCTTATATCAAAATGCTCCAGCCCAAATGACTGGAGTATGTCAAAGTTAGGTGATTAAAGAATTATAAAATACTTTCTGAACATCCTATTCGCAACTCATTGTGACTTTGGACAGAAGCCCAGACAAGTGGGGGAGAGAGAACGGTGAAAAATAAATAATAATAATAATAAAAAAGAAAATAATATTAATAAATTCAGTGAGAGGGACTTCTGCAATATTTTGCTCTCATTTTATTGAGAAGATTGATAACAAACATTAGTGAGGCAAAATTACAGTGATTTGTATAGATTCCCAGGTGAACAAGTTTAACATTAATAAAATATTATAGCCTTCTCTATCACAGAACTATTGTACTGATCATAAAATGAAAGGGCTTTATATATATAGGCAGGGGAGTGTGTGTGCTCTTATAGCATGGATGGAGGCATCTCATTTTCTGCTAATAGATGAAAATCTGTGTTGGGCTGGAATAGTGAAGTGTTTAACTCTGCTAATGCTGTGGATGATTACTACTCTGGGAAAGGATGCACCTGGCAAACTCTTACTTAGATGCCAAAGCAAACCCGATGGATCTGGCTGAAATGCCCTCTAAGCCACCAGAGCCTTAAACCCAGCTCAGGTGGCCTGTTAGTTTCTGTTGAGGCTGGCAGCAAGCTGAGCATCCCGTGGCTCTCGTAGGTGTGAGTGTGGCACAGCACATCGGGGCTGACAGTTTAAGTGCTTTCTCCATGCTGCTCCAGAGCTTGTGGCAGGAGCTGAGCAAAACTGAAAGATATCTAAATAGGAATAAACACTTCAGGAGGAGAATTTTTTATGTGGTGTTTTTGAGATGAGTCGTTTTGGAGTTTCTGTATTGCCTGGTTTTATTTTATTACAGACAATGCTGAGGGATAGGCTGGGTAGCACTGCCTTTTGCAGGCTTCTCACCAACAGTCACTGGTTTCTGCTGTGCTGGAGAAAGAAGCTGATGTTCCCTCCCAGTCCTGGGGCATTTTTCTGGTGATTGCTCTAGTTTACAGAAAATACCTACTGGTTTTGTGGCCCTAAAATGGTAGGAAAAGGAAAGATGAATTTCACCATGATGCAACACCATCTCTGGCTGTTTTGAGGCACCTCTGAGTGGGGCCAAATTGTCAGTCAGGTGAAGTGAACCAACTTCCATGCTTAGCCCTCCTGTGTGCTCCTTAAATATACTAAGTTGAGGAGATTAGCTCACTACCAAGGTAAAAGAGGAGATGGATTTGTGGTGATAGTACTTATACAATAAATTCCTGTTTGCTTCATGTTTCATTTTCCTGTGTGATAAACTAATGTGGCGTACTGGACATCTGCTTTCCTTTAAACCATGCAGAACTGATGAATTGTTGTTTTAATTATTTCTAGGGATTTAAAGAAGATGGAATTATTTTATTCTTCAATATAAAATATTTCAAATGCTAATGCTCTTTGGAAGTGAAGATAACATCTACTGCAAAAACGTGTTTGTTTTGACAGCATTGTATGTTTTAGCCAAATTAAATGAAGGAAATGATGTTTTAACTGTTTTTTTTCATTTCACATGACTAAAACTCCTGGTTCGAATTAAAAAACCAGCATCATCCCAACCATGTAATTCTTTCTTAATTTTGACCCCTATCCTTTTCTAGTTTTTCTACTGTAAATATTTAAGAGATAATGCAAAAATAGTCATCCCTATTCCCTTCTGCTCACCACCTATACTTTAAATGCTGTTTTGAAATGAAATGTAGAGAAACATACTTTTTGCAAACAAGGTCAAAGCAAAACTCAGTCCAGAAATCAAATCAAAATTCAATCCAGAAATTTCACTGAACATTTTCAGAGAGGATTATTTTTCTCTGATGTGTTTTCTTGCAAAAGAAAGCCATAGGTTTTCTGACCAGCTCTTTATTACTAATAACAAAGGTGTTATCAGAAAGATAACCTGTCTCTTAAACTAGACTTTACAGCTCACTGTGTTCTCTTAAGCTTTGAATTCACTTTAATATATGGGTGTCTTTTGTCGTGTAACAAAGTCAGCTGAGAAAGGACATTGAAGGATTATGTGGATGTGTACACTTGCAGCCTTTCCTAAGCATGAGCTATGGGTTGCAGTGTTTGCAGAGTGGAAAGGGATGTTCTGTCCTGCCCAGGGTTGGATGGGGTCTAAGAAACTATTGAAGAGAACCTCAGTAGCAGGGGAAAATCTGCATGAGCATTCAGATTGGAAACAATAGCTCTGATTACACCCTTCAGGTTTCTTACCTACTAGGTAATTCCTATTCTAGCATATAAAGTGATCATGTATGCCTGATCAGATAAGTGATCAGATGCCTGTGTGTTGGGGAGCTGACCCATCTTGAATGGAAACCAAGAATGGAATTGAGGCACCTGGATGGGTTCCTAGTTTGCTGATCCCAACAGGCAGCTTTTATCAAATTGCTCCACTGGGGCCTATTTGCAGTGCCAGTTCTTTGAGGCAGCAGCTTCCATGGGATGAGTAGGTTTCTGTCAGAGTCTCTGAGTCAGTGGTCTGCATGCCCTGCTGATCAGTAGGTAAAAATGCAGAGCAAGCAATACTGTGATTGGCTGAACCTTTTCCTTCCTCCCAAGAAAGGCATGACAGCTTCATGTAGCTTCAATCTGGTATGCCAGAAGCTGGGTTCCACTGCTTTAGATGCTGCTGTTAGACATCCATCATCCCCAATTTTAAGAGCACTGTCCATGTACTTCCTTTAAGAAGAAGAGGGGCTGTGGTGGGAGATGAGCTCTGTAAAGTCATTAGTTCCCCCAGGAAGTAAAGATGAATATTTCTGCATAGCCTCTCTTGTTATTCAGGCAGTTTTAGAACAGCTGTGCTAAAAGTGAAGCAATGGGTTGTCACTTCTAAACTGCTGGTGCTGTAAAGACAAGGAAGGAAAGGAATGGCAGATGTTTATCTCCATGTTTATACCAAGTTTTAGTGCATCAATCACGCAGCGCTATCAAGACTTGTGGAGGAGAGATAATAAGATTTATTGGTGGCTGTTGGGATAACCTACATAGTGCATAAATATGTTAGTAAAACTCCAAGGAGTCTTGGTCTATCAAAATGAAATAGGCAGGAAGGAGCACGGGCCTCCCAGCTATGGAGCAGCTGAGCACTTGGTGGGAGGTCAGTTCTTCACCATCAACATGAATTACACAAAGCTCCTGATGGCTTTTTGTGTTCTGTGGTGTTTGTTTTTGTGTGGTTTTGTGTGGTTTTGTGTGGTTTTGTGTGGTTTTGTGTGGTTTTGTCTCCCAACATTCAGAGAAGAACTGAGAAATGGAAATGAGGAAAGCAGACACTGGCAGTGGAGGAGGAGTAAGAGGCAAGGAATAAAATACTGTTTTCCATCCTCTTGTATTAAGTCATCAGTGTGACCATGGTGGTTGGACTTGCCACAGGCTGCTTGGTTGTGACACGGAAAAGACTCAAATGAAGAACTGTGTTAACTTGTGAGCAGTTAAGTTATAAGGAAAAAACATTACTTCCATTATTTATTACTTTCTAATGATCATTAGAAGCAGGTGATTCAGAGCATCTCGGGGGAAGGAATGGCTGGGTTTTCCCTTCTTTCATTCCAAGGAAAGAGGAATCCTGTCTCTGACTTAGTTTTGTTTCCTTTGCACTGCTTGGCCCCTTCTGCTGATGTTGGTTACCTTTTGATATGAAACACAAGCTGTGATCATGATGTATCTGTGTACTTACTTGTATACAGGTATTGATGGACCAGGTGATCAATTCTACATCAAAGTTACTTGCTATTTTTGGCTGACATAGTTGAGTTTTTCATTTTTTGTGATTCAGAGCTGACTGATAAACACCTGTGTAATGACAAAATTGGTCTGCAACCAAGCCCAGTTATTTCACAATATGCAGCACTCTGGGATTTATGAAAAACAAATACCAAGTAATGACTTGAGCATCTGTGGACCAGGTGGGACAAAGACAAGGCAGGCTAAGGCAGGGGCTGGTCCTTGTTACAAGCAGGTGTGGGCTTCAGAGCTGCAGACCTGCTCCTGCCCTCTAGTACACATGGCACACGCCACAGTACCAGCTATACTGAAATGGGCAAAAGCCATACATGGAATCGCTTCCCCTCCTGCTGTGTGGATACAAATGCATGCCTGACACCTCTCCAGGCAAATAAAACTGCGTCCCAGAAGTCCATGAGTTAAGCCATCAGTGTGCATGTGCAGTCCTGGAGAAGGCCCTGGGGTTTTGTATTTGTGCTCACACATTTGAGGACAACCTAAAAGGGAGAGAGCTCAGGGCATCTCCATTCTAATCTCCTACTGAAAAAAGGGACAATTTGAGGTCCAGCCAGGTGCATAAGAGCTATTCTCTGCTGGACCTTGAAAACTGCCTCAGATGAAGGCTGTGTGACTTCTCTGGGCAGCCTGTCCCACTGCCTGACTTTCTCACAGGGATGATGTTTTTCCCTTGTGCCCAGGCTGAACTGCTTGTGTTTCAACTTGCACCTGCTCTCTCATTCCCCACCGTGACAAGCCTGCCTCTTCTTGATGGGCAACTGCCTCTCCCTGTTGGCAGCTCCAGAGCCCCTCAAAGCCGTCTCCTCTTGGCTGAGCAGAGCCTGCTCCTCTTGGCTTTCTGCAGGATTGTTCCATCCCCACTCTCCAGACAGCTCTGCCCCGAGCAAGCTCCACTTTATTCAAAGCTCTCTGCACTGGGGGTGCAAAAAACTGTAGATGGTGTCTAACATAAACACTGAAGAGAGGGAATAATCACTTCCCTTGATCACTGGTTGGGCTCATGTTTGTGCTGCCTGCAAGGCTGCCAGCTGCCTTTGTTGCCAGGGTGCAGGGCTGGCTTGTGCTCTGCTCGCTGCCTGCCAGGACCCCTGCACCTCCCCAGAGAGCTGTTCCCCAGCCAGGCAGACCCCTGCCCCTCTCGAGAATTTTGGCTCTTGTTACAAGGAGCAGAGCATAAACAGAATAGTTCCTGCACTTGCCCGTGTTGCACGTGTTGGAAGATGAGGTTGCCTTCCTCATCCTGATGAAGATGATTATTTTCTCTGAGTATTTAGCAACTTGCCATTGTTTGAAGTTTAATAAAAACCAAAAAATACCCCTTAAAACATTTTATGTGGGGCCGTTATGCTCAGAGTAAGTTCCAGTCTAGGAAGTTTTCTATTTACCCCTTTTCTCCCCTTGAACAGGATGCATTTTAGAACATGTTTGATAATCCAGGAGACGTCTCAGAGTTCTAAACAGCAGCTGCACAATGTGGTTGTGTGTTTCCTTCAGCATAATAAATTCTCCTTTGCATCCACCAGTTACTGACATTGCTTGGAAGTGACACAGTGTGTGCTCCCTTCCTTTTATCAGTTAGAATTTTACAGTCTGAGAAGTTACAAAACAATCTTCCCCTTAACTTCTGAATGACTAGAGCTAGACGAGGATTAGCTGCACAGGAATCACCATTCCTTAAGTTTAATTGAACTGGTGTATCAGACTGAACAAATTTAACTTCAGTAATGTTCAAGATTCATGGGTGTGGTAACTAGTGCTTATCTAGCTGGGGGTTTATTACTTTGTAATTAAATGTTATTAACTCTCTAATTAAAATAAATAACCATACAAAGCTGAGAATGGGCTTAATGTATGTTGGGTTTTTTTTTTTAAATGCTGGCACACTGTAGTTGCCCTGCTACAGCATTAGTGATGGGCTTTTCCCATCAGAAGAGCCCTGCAAACTGTCATGGGAGCAGATAATGAAGCTGATGTGCTCTGTCTTTGGCTGAGTGGACATGTCTCTAGCCCCAGATCTGTGTGCAGGGTGGGAGCCCAGCAATTAATTTCTCTGGAGGGGCTGTAGAGGCTGTATGGCCTCGCAGAGCACAAATATGTAAATAGCTCAACAAGAGGCTGTTTTCTGCTGTCAGTCATCCCATACTTTGCCTGGTCCAACTGTAGATGACTCCATTTTTAGTGACAAATTTATGCAGCCTAATAGGATCAAAATGTATTTCTCCACTTATGTTTTTTGTTCTGTTTAATCTTTATAATTTGTCATACTTATATATTTACTCCATACACACAGACTTTCTTTTCTTTGATTTAATCCCTTTGCTATTTGTATCCCATGCTGTTTTATTTGCTAAAACTGTTATTTAGCCTTAATGATGTTACCAACGGTACTGTTTTAATGAATGATAGATTTCATAGCTGGAGTGTGTCATTCTATGGTTCTGATTCCTCATGGGAACTGAAATTATTCCATGCAAGACATTTCTGATGCCTTGTTTTAGTTACTCACAATCCAGCTTTCCAGCTGCTGGAAGAAGCAAATTGTGATGAACATTTAACATCTTTTATAGCAATGGGAGATGTAAAGTTAGGAATGAAAGGATCTCTTTTATTTTTTCATGCTTTTATATTTTAGCTTCTGGTCTCAAGAGGTGCTATCTGCCTACCTCTAGCCAGCTGGGAAGCAGTGCTCTGACTTTGGGTAAGTCTCAGCTTTGAGTGCTCTGGACCTCAAGAAAAATCACAAGGTTAAAAGCTGGGAAAAAACCCAACCCCCAATCTGGCAGTAAATAGACCTGATATGATGGAATTACTTAAAAATAAAATCGTAATTATCATGGACAGCTGATGGAAAGATGGACAAGATTTATTACGACTGTCCTGGACATTTGCAGGAGGAAATCCATTTGCTCTGAGTTTTGGGACTGCATCCAAGGCACAGTGAGTTGGGAACACTGGCCCTGGAGAGGATGGTTTGTGTCCAGGATGGGTGAAGCCCCCGTGCCAGGCACCAGCTTCACAGGCAGAGCTGGGAGCTGCTTGTTGCCCAGCATTTACAAGTGCTGTTGCACCCAGCTGTAAGGCCTCTCCTAGGCATGGCTGTGGTTCTTTATGCAGAATCAGAGCAGAGGTACAGCTGAGCAAACCTGCTGGGAGGCATGGCAGTCTTTAGACTGGGCTAAGTGGGAAGAGGTTCAGGAGAAGTCAGGACTTGCCAGTTCATCGCAGTGCTCTGGCCTCCTGTGCAGATGGGGCTGTCTGGGTCTTGTGTTGTGAGGCTGCTGCAAAGACCTGCAAATGTGAATCAAGTTGAGTGCCTTTATTAGTTAGAGAAAAAGACCGGAAAGGCAGGACTCGTGGGTTGCTGTGTGGTCAGGGTTAACTCAATTAACTGCTCTGTGCTTCAGTGCAAGCCATCGGTAACATAAGCATCATGATACTTGCCTGCCACTAAAGGCCATTTACTTAATTAAATT
Organism: Pachycephala philippinensis; assembly: GCA_013397055.1. Classification (NCBI taxonomy): domain Eukaryota; kingdom Metazoa; phylum Chordata; class Aves; order Passeriformes; genus Pachycephala; species Pachycephala philippinensis. Next base: position 486,449 of record VWZT01011256.1, read on the forward strand.
GCTGAGATCTGCAAATAAGAGATGCTTTAAATAAGTACTTCTGTGTGGGGTGGAAGTAATGGAGCTTGGTTTCCAATGGCTTTGTCTTGTGGTTCATTGCCAGCTCTGATTGAAACTTTCCTCTGGGCCAAGACTTCATGAGGTTGGGTTTTTATTCTTTTTTTCTTCTAATTCTCTCTCCAGGCTTCACAGGTGTTCAAGAAGAGGTAATCTTGGCCTTTCCTGTAGAACAGGCATTCCCAGGGGATGTTTCTTGGATGTCTCTTTTCTGCCCAGCTGTCTGGCTTGTTTAGAGGTTTTTCTGTGTTACTGCAGGTGTAAACCTTGGTCCCAGTCAGGCAGGAGTTTCAAGCAGTGCAGCAGGAGGGGAGACCTGCAGACACACCCACCTGCAACACTCAGGGCAGCTTGCAAAAGCCTGGCTTGCTTTGGAAATCATGTGAAAACTGGAGCACGACAGTGCAAACCTATTGCTTAGAAATGATGGAGGAACTGAAGGAGGCAGTGGGGTTCAAGTGTTTCACTTGGTCACTGTGAAAAAGAGGAGTTGTGGCCAAGGCTCCTAAGTCGCTTGGACACTTTGCTTGTCTGCTCCAGTGGGATGCTTTCCTAAGGATGTCTACATCCCTTTCTTCTTTTTAATTGTTCCTTTTGCATCTGGACACGTTCCTGTAAGGAAAGTGTGGTTTATGGATTTTCCTCAGTGCTTAAGGCCAAGGAGAGCCTGTCAAAACCAGTTAGCTGATCCCAAATCTGCTGTGTTGATAGCTCTGCGGCAGCTCCCCTTGCTGTAATTCATTCCTGCTGACAGGCTGTCCAGTTGGGAAGAGTTTTTTAGGTTTTTTCCTGTTTTTGTGCACCTTGCCTTCTGTGGTCACAAACAGACCAGAGATAATGCAGATACTCCACTTTAAATTAGACTGGTGAATACATTGCAAGTCTAGGAAGCAGATGGGGAATTGCTCACTACAAAGAAGGGTGTCAGAGGAGAGGGTTTATTTTGGGGGTCAGGGAATGGGGAACATGGCTGGTGACCTCTGTTTGAACGTGAATGTGTGTGAATATATGCATTACTACATGTGCACCCCCTGGGCAGTACTCCTGCTGTGGTTAGACTGATCAAGTCAGCTCAGGAGCTAACACTTTCTCCCTGTTATTCTGGGTGAAGTACGGTGAGACACTCTCTCCTCTGAGCTGCCTTTTTTTTCCTTGGTGCTGCTCAGCTGGCATTGGGAATAAACTGGCTGTGGGGTGTTAAATGCAGAGAAACATCACTCACTGGTGGAGGAATCCCTGGGTGCAGGAATTGCACTGCAGATGAAGTCAGGCATTTGGGCCTGCAGCTGCAGAGAAAATGAGCAGTGAATAGGCAGTTAATTGAAAGCTAAAGTATCTGTTTACTGACAGTATAGTCTTGCCTTTTCTCCTTTGTTTAATTTGTGTGAGATCACTCAAAATCAGCGTCTTTGCCCCAACATGTTTCCAATATTTATTTGTTTTCCCTTTTCCAGCTGAATTTATATGCCAAGCTTTTTATCCTTTCTTTTGTTTGTTTTTTTTTTTTTTTTTTTGGAGCCAGCATGCTGTATTGTTGATCCTCACTGTTAAACTGCTGGTGTGCATCAGTTGAAAAACTGATTCTCTCACTGAGCCAGTTAAATTCTGCTGATCTTCACTCAACAAGTAATTGGAACTGTAGAGAATAGGGATGCAAGGGCTACTTGGATAAAGAAGGGTTTATGGGTCTGGGCAAAAGGAGTTTTAAAATTCTTTTGGGATACATAGAGTAAACGTTGAGTCAGGAAAAGAGGCAAATATTTGTCGGATCTCATTGATTGAATGAGGCTGTTTAAGTCTGGCTTAAATTCTTCACAGGGCTGAGGGATTCATTCCTTGAAAGAATAATGTGGTTAATAATAATGCTCCTACTGGGTGAATTGCTGATGGGTAGTTTGTACCTGCTCAGCTTTTTCCTGTTTAAATACACTGTCTTATGAATATGTAGTGTCAATACTTTAATTTAGAAAATTACATTGGTCAAAAGTGTAGAACAGGAGAGCATTTTACTGAGAAGATGAAGTTTTCTCATGTGGGAGATTATAGAAAATAGCACAATAACACTTCAGTATTCTGATGTTATAGCTGCTGATGGTCTCTGACTCTAAGAGCTCCCTATGAGCTAATGTAGAATGTGGTTACCGAGCACAATCCCTGGCAATTGGTTGGTTTGTGGATACAGTATTGACAATATTCTAAACAGAGCCAATAAGGAACTGCTTGGGATTAGTTGTTATTAGAGCTGGCTAGCATTGCTTTCATTAATATTAAAATAATAATGTATGTATGTGAAAAGGTTTAGTTTTTTATTTTTTACAAAGGGTTTAAAAAACCTGGGGAGAGCTGAAATGAAATACAGCTTTCTTGCTGCTCACTTAAATGCTTCATGCCCCATTCCTAATCTCTTTGCAGATAGAAATGTGGGGCCAGGAAGAGCTTTCCAGCCCAGTTGCCAGAAATGGAGGCAGTCAGGGCTGTCTCCACAGAGATCCATGAGTACACTTAAAAGTAAAGGAAGTTGTATAGCTGAGAAGGAGAAATTGGGGCACTCTACTTCCATCAGTCTGCTTGGATGTCACTTGTCAGATTCAGTAGGCAGGTATTGGTTTGATTTTTTTTCTTTTTTCTCCTCCCCTCTCCACTGGTACAAAATCCCTTTTAGATGCAGAAGAGAGAGAAGAAAGAGGATCTGAAAATAATCTATAGAAAATTCATTTTAAGAATATTTCTACCTGCAAATTATTCTGACACAAAATTCCCAGTTAGTCATTTTCTTCAAATATTTGAAGAGCAGTCAATCACAAAAAGTGTCTTATGAAAGGATTTTGCTTTATTATATTTAATGAAGCTGAAAGTACACTGCTTAATATCTGGTCACCACGCTAATGAACACTTAGAAATGCCAGAAGCACAGCACAGACAGGCATTGGTGCTTAACAATAAAGAAGTATCCAGGATTTAATACCAGGACCCAGTGTGGGAGGTGCTGGACGAGGGATTGTACGTGGAAGGTAGAGCTGTTTGCAAGTAAAGCCATGAAGGATGTGAAGTGAACTGGGAGCTAATGTGGGCAGGATGATCAAGATGTGCTGGGAACATGGCCCTGGCTGTTGAGCCTCAGGAATCCTGAGTGATGCAGGGTAAAATCCCAAGGTAAGCGGAGAGGTGAGGCAGTGTTAAAATGCTCACAAAATCGGTGGAAACCTGTCAGCAAACCAAGACAGAGGTGGGCTATTTAGAGTAGTTCTAAAAGTGGATCCAGGGATGTTTATGGCAGCAATTTCATTGCTTGGAAACACTGGTTTTTAATACCTAAGCTTTGTGTAATATATGTAGTTATTCTGCAGGGAATTAAAGCAGCAAGAATTATTTGAATTGTCTGCATATATTTGTATTTCTGTTCAGAAGCTGAATCTCCTTTTGTTTGTGTTGTTTTCATTAGTTTCCTGGATTGAAGCTGCACATGAAAAATGTTTCAAACCATTTAAGGGGCAGGATTTTATTTGGTAGGAGTATTTCACAACTGGTTATTAAATCCCTTGGCAGTGTTAGAACTGAGCCTCCCCTTGGCTCTGCAGGCTGAACAGCTGGATTGGAGAGTGCCAGACTGCCCATCAGTGTGGCCCATCAGATGTTCACCCATAAAGATGGCCCCTGCAAGGGGGGCAGAAGGAAAAGCAGTTCAAGCAAGCATTGTATTGGACCATCAGGGCAGGAGCCAGAGACCTCACACTGTGGAGAGCTCTCCCGGGAGGGGGCTGTGGAAAACATCACTGAGTGGGCAACACTGCATCATCTGTGCCTCTCTCTGGATAACCATGCAGGGTTACTACGAGTGCTGACCATCCCCAGCCTAAAGAACTAGGATTTGGGGGTTTGGCTTGAAAATCTGCCCATATCTTCAGTTCCAGTTCTTCAAATCAAAACCTTGCTCGTTCAAGCTAAACCTTCAAATGGTTGACTTTAAGCTGCTACAAATTCCCCCTCTACTGATGGGGATCTGTCTTGGCTCTGGCAGGTTTGGCCTTAGTTTTGGATTCTGTTCACATATGTGCAGCATTAGCAGCTTGAATCAATGGTGTAGCTGGGAGCAAAGGTTACCGTTTCAGCTGCCTTGCAAATCCCATATCCAAAGCACGTAATGTGGTGTCACAGCAGCTTTTGTGCATGGTTGGGTTTTTCACCTGGAAAAGTGCAGCCTACTTTACTAAATGTTACCAACAAAACAGCTGCTTAGAAAATTAGCCTGTAAGTGCCACCTGCTGAATGTGACAAGGGACATGTGGGTCCTGTCTGTGATATCTGCACTTCTCCTGTCAAAAATGGGACCTCAGCTGGCTGCAGGTGAGCTGCTGTAGTCCTTTAAGAGGAAGCCATGGTTGTGTTCCCACTGTACAGACAATTCCTGTTCTATTGACAGTTTCCAGAGGTTCAAGGCCTGGCTGTGCCTTGCCATGGGTCTTTGAGTTGTACATTTCACCACTCTTGCCCACAAAGAACCACCAGAATAAATTTTGGAGCTGAAGGGATGTGTGGCCCAGGTGTGTGCAGGCGATGAAGGGATTACCGAGGGGACACATCCAGGGGGCATTCAGAAGAGGGAAGAGGATGTTTGGGCAGAGGTCTGGAAGCAGAAATCTGGAAGAATGAGGAAGGTGGACAAAATCTCAAAGAAAATGAGGGATCCAAACCATGAAATTTCCATGGATTAGTAAAAAATAGTTTGTGCTGTACTTCAAGGGTTGGCTTTGAACTCCTTGGGGGAAGCCAGAGCAGGCAGCTGGAACAATTCCTTTAGGTGATGAAAATCCACAGACCAGGCAATGTGTCCCAGAGGGGTTATATCCAGCTGAGATCAAGAAAAGCAGTGCGGTGTGGGGTGAGTGATGCACCCAGCTTCCCAGCAGGGTCGGGAACAGTCCCTTCCTCCCTGGCTCTCTCATTCTGCACACAGTCCAGACAATTGTTTGAATTCACCACTGCAGCACTGAATGCTCTTCCTGAACTTTGGCAAAACAAAGCTAAAAAAATAAAAAGTCTATTTTACCATTTAAAAAGAAAATAACAATCATGCTTCTGAGAGTCTTCACCCATTTATTTTCCAAAGATACAAGCAGCCTGTCTGTTTGAAAACAGAATGACCCCCCCAGTTTCTTCTTTTTTAAAGGCAAACCAAATAGCAGTGCAATACAAATCCAGGAGCAGTTCACAGTAAGAAAAGGCAGCTCAGCATGAGGTGCTGAATAAAACTGCAAATAAGTGAGCTGACAACAGTAAGCCCAGAGAATGCATCACATATTGGACTCTCATACTGGAGAAGGACTGATTATGTGGGGAAATGTGCAAAAAAGATATTTGTGCCTATTTCAGGATTGCTGCTCAGGTCTGCTCAATATTGGAACTGTAGGGAACTAAGTACAGTGATGGAGGGACCCTGAATGGATGTTTGACAAAGTCATTTGTAACTGTTTTGTTCTTCTAGTATGTGTGAAAAGCGCTAACTTTCCAAAGAAAAGTGTAGTGCTTAATTAAAAAAAAAAAACAAAACAAAAAAAACCAAAAAACAAACAAAAAAAAACAAACAACAACAAAAAAAAAAACCAAAAAAAACAAAGGAGAGGGAAAGCCCCAAAACATAACTATGGAAAAATGCCCTCAACATTCAAATTTTTGTTAAAAATTTTTCAATTTAAAGGACTATCAAAATGTCTTGTGATACTTATTCTTGTGCCTTAACATCCTTTTCTTCTGCCATCCCCCCTTCAGATGGGCTTGTGAGCTGGACTGTGTCCATGTTGAATTGTACATAACTCCACCACCTTCCATCCACCACTGTTACATGGAACTCACCTCTCTGTGGCACTTGGCTACTCCACCTTATGGAGAGACCAGCACTTTTAAAGTCAGTTATTTCTTTTGCCACAATACTCATGTCACTGTCAATAGCAGTTGTTTTTCCACAAGGTATCTGAAGTTGGACTGGGGAACAAACACCCTTTGAAATCCAGTACTCACTGAAGAACACGAACTTTATTGTTGATGCTGATGGCAAGACGGTTTTCCCCTTGCTAGTCTGAAAGTATGGCACAAAAAAAATTATTGCATTCTCAAAGAGCCTGATACAAGGCTCACAGACGTTGGAACGATTCTTGTCTCCTAATGAGCTGTAGATCAGGCCTTCATTAGTTTAAGAGGGTGAATGAAACATTGCTGAGTCTGCATCTCCGTTGAAAGTCTGTTTTGAAATACAATAGAAAGTTCTTCAAACTTCTGTTTATTAGAAAGATGGACCCAACCCAGGCAACTTCCTGAAATTTATCATTGGCATTACGTGCTAAGTTCTTGGTGAAAGGTCTAAATTACCTTTGGTTACAGTAAAGATTTTTTTCAGATTTAATTAAATGTAAATGGAAGTTCTTTATTTGTAATTATTCTTGGGAAAAATTATTTTAGAGTAGATACATTTAATAAAAATGTTTCTAAGGAATTCAGTCTTGGCAGAGACAGGAGTGATGGGAGCAAAGTGGGACAAAAAGTAATTTTATCACTTGATAATAAAAAATTGTGTCTAATTTTTAGAGTTAAACTTTGTTCTTAGCTGCTGCTGAACTCAGTGTTGCTGAATGAAATATTGAGACAAAGGTCTTGGGTTTTGAGGAGCTTCTTTGTAAGTTCTGGTACACAACTTTCTAGTTGAGACCTTAGTATCACTGTGCAGTTAGGTGCTGAAGTAAAAGTTTACTTTGTAAGAGAAGTTCTGTGCTAAAATCAGTGGGAATTGGGAATTCTTCTTTAACTTAACTTCTGTATGCTGACATTTCATTGGCACTACACTTGCTGCAGTGTTGATATTGCTGACTTGTCCATGGCTATGAGAAAGGCAAGGTGAGATCAAATCTAGAAGAGTTTGTTTTCTTGTCTTGTGCTGGCATCTTGCTCTTTCATGGGCTAAAAAAGTTTTATTGATCTTCAGGTTCTGTACTAGACCAAGCTGTGTATTTAAGCTGCTGTCTTCCTCTGCTGTGCATCTGGTTTTGAGTTTCACGCAGTGTAGGTGATGCTGGCTGAAATTGTATTTCTGCAATACAGAAACCTGTCAAGCGTAGCTATTGGGTTACGTACGCAGCAGTGGCTCTGCAATGCAAGGGGGCTGATGTTTTTTGTGTAGAAGTATTTAATTTAGTATTTAATACCAGTCTGTATTTGACTGTGGCATGGAAGGCTTGGCTAGCTGGAGGTTGGACGTGGAGCCTGTTCCCAACCCTGTGCTGCCCGATGTGTGAGATCCCCCTCTGGAGCTGCTCGTCTTCCTACGCTGAAAATAATGGGGGTCTGCAAGCTCAGTCTGGGCAACAAGCGTTAAAAAACTAAAATGATCTCAAATTCTGTCTTGAGTAACAAGTAGCATCTACTGTGGAAAATGAACAGTGATTTTTGTGCTCTGAATGACCCAAGATTTCTTGGAGACTGTACCCACACAGATCTTCCCTGAACTTACGACACAGCCCTTGGCGACAGACTGTTACCGGTGACTCTTAACCCTGAGTTTTCATATGCTCTTTTTTTACCCTTGTTCCTGAATTTAAAGGGTCGGGAAGGCTTCTTTCTTAAAATCTGCAGGTACAATTTCCCTCATGCAGATAGTATTTTTCTGTGCAGCAGTTTGATCTGGAAGCTGATGGTAATGTTTTCATACTTGCACAAAGAGCTCATGAACACTTAAAAGCCAGTGCAGTCAGCAGACCTATTCTTGCCACATCTCCCTTGCCAGGTGAGGTGTACTTCCTTTTGGACCAACTGTTTCAAAGGCTTTTATTCATGTGGTGGATAGCTGAGGAAAATCAACTCCTTAAAAGACAGAGTTTGACTTCCCTCTTTGATCAGGAAGAGAAAGAGCCATTCAATCACCATCTTATCTAGATCTTAGGAGATCTTTCTGTATTTCAGTCCAACTTAAATCACTCAGTTATGTGCGGAGTTGGAGGAGAGGGGTCATCAAAGATCCACCACTTCACTGAGGTTTTCTGTTCTGACTCCCATTATTGAGGTTGACAGCAGTACAGAAGCAGGCTCTACACCTTCAGGCTAAAGATGGTACTTTTCCATCATCTTGTAATACTGCCACATGAAGGTAAATATTAAGATATTTAAAGTAGCCCTGGTGCTTGTTATGACTAAGCAGTTCAGATAATTTTTTAAAAGCAAATCCATGCTTGAGCTGACCTCTGATAGACTTGCTTGATATGGAATAAAAAAAATTCTCTCAGCTGATAAACTAAAGCTGTCCTGAACCTTGCCACAAGAGTCAAAGACTTAAAAGTCACAAACTTGCTGTGATAACCCTGCTGATTACGCTCTTAATACTTTATAATTGGTATCTGAAGCATGTAAATGTATACTTGTAAAAATGAACTTACCAATCACATCTTCTCTCTAAATATTGTTTTATTTAAACAATCCCAGCAGTTGCTGCCTGAAATAAAAATCGGGTAAAGAACACCGTCCTGGACTGGTAAATATTTCAAATTAAGATTCTTTTATTTCTAAATAGAGTAATAAGAAGGCATCTGTTCTAGAGTAGAATAGTGTAGAATGAGTTATACAAGTAAAATATATTGTCATGATGAGTTATAATGACATCCATGGGGAGTTTCTTGCTTTTAGTTATATTAATTTATTTGCAGAATTATAATGAAATATGATGTGTAGAGGAGACTGTGGAGTTGTGTTTCTGTAGCCAAGGCTCGGGAGAGGTACCACAGGACACACCTGTCCAGTCAAAAGAACTTGGGCTGATTATTTTGTATAAATCACATGGGAACAATTTTCAGGTGAAGGACACATGGCCACTTGGTGAATGCATTGCAAACTGTCTGAAAAACTAGTCAGCTGAAATTGTGGGTGGAGGTCACCTTGGGGAAGGCACAGAGCAAGTGTTTTGCCTGGAAATACTTGATGTGCCAACTGAGTGCTCTTGTCTCCAGCATTGCTCTTTCTCCTGAGCTCCAGAGAGATAAGTACCATGGAAGAGCTTTCAGTAGTGGCAGGGGAACTGTATTAAGCAAAGCAATATCTTTTCCCCTGCATGTCAACCTAAATTCACTTTGAGTACTTTGAAGAACAAATTAAATTCCCCATTGTTAAATTCTCCTTCCATAGTATGGGTCAGGAAGAGTTTGGGGCCTGCATGTGTTTGTGTTCATTGCCACAGTGTGTTCTGTGCAAATCTGGCTGTGGGAGGTAAGGAAAAAGTGAGTAAGGTGATAATGTCCATGTGAATTGAGGTGTCACTTGTATTGTCATAGACAAAGGCTCAGTGAAAAACCCATCATAACCTACGTGCTGTTTCAACTCAGAGAATTTTCTGAACCTTCAGATTTTCACTGATATGTGGAAGACTACTTCCTTTTCCCTACTTCTATGAAAACACAGTAATGGCAAAACCAGAGACCTTTACATTGTGCTCACAAATGTGTGTCTTTTCACATGAGTATTGAAAACTGATAGTTTTTTCCATGTTCTTCTCGGACCAGGAATAGAACTACACGTCCACCTCTGTCGACCTTGGAGTAATTGCTTTTGTTAAGAAATTCTCTTGAATTTCTCTTGAAAAGGTCCTGGAAAAGGGGGCATTGTTTTGAGAAACTGTAGCTGTTCTCTTTCAAGGTATCATCAAAACAGGAAAGCTGATGTTTGTAATTCCTACTGAAAATTTTCTTAAGTTGCTAATGGGATTTGTTTTCATATGTGTTTTTAACAGACCTCTCTAAAGCCTCTACTGCTTTAACCACTGCTCCAAAGCCGTGTTTGTTGAGGTGGCAGTAAGCTGAGAGGCCAATAGGAAACCACCTGGATTGTGTGAGAGGCATTTCATGGCATACTCAGTTGGAGATGAGGAGGAAATATACCTGAAATATGCTTCATATTTTCATTGATTAGGTTTGTTGGTCTCAGAGGCAGGTAGGAACAGAAAAGAATTGCTGTATATTAAAATGCCTGTAGCACTATTGCACTTTTTGTCTGTACTGAGGCACAGCTTTTGTTTTGTAGGCTGGATTAGAGTGTCTCTTTTGCAAAATGCATTGTGCCAACAAAATATTTACCAGCTAGTGAAATGCTGGGGGAGAATGCTTTTCCATTGTGGTTCAAAATTTTTTAGCTGTAATTTAATTTTTTAAAATCAAAGACTGGAAGCAGAGAAGGAAATATCTTGAAGCCATGTGACTTTGAGGAAGAGCACCTGCCCTATGCCAGACTAGTTCTTTTCAGGGCTTGGTGGGTAACCAGAATCACTGAAGACTTACGAATCCTCAATCTATGAGTCTTGAACTGTGCAAATATTGCTCCTGTGATACTGAAGAGATTAGGTGACCACTCAAGCACCTGGGGGTTTTTTGTTTGTTTGTCTGTGGGTTTTTTTGTTGTTTTTTCTTTTAATTAGAAAGGTTAAATCAGTTCTGTTCATCTCAAATGAGGCAATGGTGCTAATGACAGTTCAGAGGATGCTCTCTTCTTGGAGTACACAGTCTGAATTCATACTAGGTAGCAGCAGTATCTTTTTGGTCACATGAAGATAGACCCTTGAGCTCTTGAGATTCCAAGGGTTTGACCAGAAGAGTTGAAGGGGGAAGGGATAAATTGTCTGACATACAAGGAATTGAATCAAAGTTCTTTATAATCAGAATTTCCAGCCTGAAACATATATAGGTTTTCACAAAAATATTAGATCCAGTGTATTGGTTATCAGAGGCAAGCTACAATATATCACTCTTTTTGTGAGATCCTGTTAGCCTGATCTCAGTGTGTCTGTGTTTTCTTTCCAATCATCTTTGTCTCTCCCTGGTTTTTTTGCTCAACTGACAGTTCTGTCCACCAGTTCGGTAATTACTGTCTATCATTTTAAGTGATGTGCTAAGGGCCAATATTTAAGGTCAGGGCCATGAACATCTGACTTCCCTTGAGAGTAGAACTGGTTGAGTAGGAAGGATATTGATTCACTGAATAGATCAACCGAAAAGAAGGAAATTTTTCAAATGCTTTTGACCTAATAGCATTCAACCTTCTCTACTTGAGGGAAGTTAATGAAGGGGTAAATCAAATACTGTATGAATCATGCATCAAAATACAAAATGAGAAACACTGAAAAAAAAGCAGCCCAGAGGCTTGCTGCTGATAGCTGGGAATGTGTAATAGGCAGGGTTTAGAACAGAGTTCTATATTTCTAGGTTTACAGAAAATGCAGAAATGGGTGAATTTGACCCCTAACTGAGAGTGGAAACTAATTCACCTGTGTGGCTACTTCAGTGGATTTGCATCTTAAATAGGAACATAGAAGTGACAGCAGAAGTCACTGTTTTACCTAAAAATGTATGAGGTAATTCACAGAAAGGGAGAATCTGTAACTGACTGTTCCCTCAAATGATGTCTTTTATTTCAGGAGAAAATTGTCCTAGGTCAAGTCCAGTTATTTCTTACTTTCCCCCATATGTGTAACCCTGAGCAATTATACTTTTTATTTTTGGGTAATAGCATCAATTACAGAGCATTAAGAACTTCCTAAGCTACTCAATGAGCACTGCAGGTGGTGAAAAACAGCCACCCTGTTCCCTAAAACACAAACCCAAAGATAATTCCATCATGGCTCGTATAACTGGCATTGAAAGAAGGCTCTGAGTTCAGGTGCCCATCTCCCATTTGGTGGAAATCATAGTTTGGAATCTGTGGTGTTTGATAATCTGAATTGTATTTTGTTTCTCTGGTCTGAATAAATGATGTGGAAATATCAGAGAAACTTTTTGTATGATGAACAGTAATAGGGAGAGAAGCAAAATAGTGATCCAAAAAGACCTTTAGATGTCTTGGCTGAGTTTAACTTTCTTGGAAAATCTTAGTTACATAAAACAGAAACAGCCTGCCCTGCAGAAGGAAAAAAGTGCCATGCAAGAAATGTCCTAATCTTCTGGGTTATCCACTCTGATACTTTTATCCTTGAACATGAATAATTTATGCTCAGGAAGTTGGTTTCTCTGTGACAGACAAGCATTTGTTGAGAAATCTCAGTGTTGGTCTTTCAGAGCTATCCGTGTGCTTCCTGTTGCCCTTTTAGAGAAGGCATAGATGGAAAACAGAGAAAAGCTCAGGCTTTCTTGTAGGGGAGTCTGACAGAAGTGCTCCTACCTTCTTTGATTTGATTTTATTTTAAACTCTGTTAGGAAGCTCACAAAATGCTGCAGAGTAGCAGAACATTATTGGTGTCTGCGATTAACCATTGCAATACTGATGAGCAAAAAAGTGTTACCCTTGAAGGGTTAGAAGTAAACACTGGTCTTGTTAATTGCATAAACTGAGTGTTTTTATCATTTTCAGTTTTATCTCTTAGCACCCCTTTGTTGTCTGTTGTCTGTTTCTTACATTCATAGAACACCAACTTTTTAATGAGCTCATGTGGAGCAGACAGAAAGGCCCAAGGCCAAACCTTAGTCTTCAGCTTGGTTGGAAAAGAGAATAATTAAATGCTGAAAGGGTGAAACAGTCAGGTGCACTGAAAATAAGGGCAAAAGGCTAATGAACCATAGTGAGGGCAGTTTTGACAAACCTCCCCAGAAGCTTCTGACAGTCAAAGCCACTTTCCAGTGTGGCATGGCCTGGCTGTGCTTTTATCCACCACAAACTGAGGGGAATGCTCAAAAAAATCTTGAGCGAGGCTACATCCAATTTTGTTTGTCAGCTCAGGTTGGATGGTGCATGGAGAGAAAGGGACTCTTAAAGGCAGTGTATAAAATGCTGTTTTTCACTTCATGAAGGAAGTGTTAGTGAGTTTTGTAGTTTATTTCACTCACGATCCTGGAGGACGTGAGTGACACATAATATTTTAGCAGTGAATGGCTTCTTTTATATGGTCAGACAGTACAGGAAACCATTATTAGGGTGGAGTTTTCAGTAGCTTTGTGTAGGTGAAAACAAAGGTTTTCCCCCAAAAAACTGCTGGAGATAACATTTCCCAAATGATACCAGATTTGAGGTCCTACTCAAAGGGCAGGGCTGCCATTCAGAGGGACCTAAGCAGTTCTGGGCCTGGGGTGAAATAAACCCCAGGGAACAGCCTGAGTGGGGAGCAGGTCTGCAGAGGGAGCACCTTGGTGGGCGGCAGGTAAACCAAGCATGTGCATGGCAGTGAGCATGGCTCACAGCATCCTGGGCTGTATTAACAGGAGCAGATCCAGGAACAGGGTACCCTCCTCTATTCAGCAGATACTGAAATCAGATGGGCTTCTTGGAAGGAAGGACCCAGAGGGAGAGCTCACAAGTGATATGCTTTTAAACATTCAGCCTTGATCTGCGTGAAGAGCTGTCTCGAAGTACTTTGGTAGTGGAAATGGAGATGAAGAATTGGTGCAAGATTGGATGCAGCTGACAAAGGGCACCCTAGATCCTCAGAACGAAGGATAATCTGCTGGCTGGGATGTGAGCCATCAAGGGCAAGAGGAGCTGTAATAGGAGGGATTAGGCACTTGAATTAAAAGAATCAATCAGTGGTTGGTAACTGGCCATGGTAGACACCTGGCAGCGTGGCTGTACAGCTGTGACCCTTGCATCTGGATATGCAGAGATGGACCCCTGCAGTGTCCGTATTGGAGACAGTAACATGGGTTTGTGCCCAGAGCAGGGGTTCCAACAGAAATCTGAATTCAAGTGCAAAGTCATTCCTCACTGATTGATGTGTGCACAGGGAGTCGAGGGTGCACTAGAGCAAAGCTACCCCCTTGCTGTCTGTTCTGGCAGTTTTAGGACCACACTGGCCAATGGAGCAAGCCTGAGGTTGCCATCAGGCTGGGGATGCATCTGGTATGGTGGAGGTGGATTCAGCTCCAGACCTGTCACCTGTCTGCACTGCCTGGTGATGAGCAGGGACACAGCCTGGTTTTGCCTGTGGTCATTAGATTTGTGACTTTCCAACCTTCCTTTGCCTGCCCTTAGATGAAAGGCATGCGATGATTCTTGTTCTAAAATTAAATAGCTTTGTTCCGTTGCCAGTGAAGAAAAAAACAAGAGTTCATTTTTTTATCTCTCTTAAAGGATGCCAAACATGGACTGAATTTCTTAGGGAATCTGTAGCATCGCCACTCTGTCTTCTTGTTACTCTGACCATCTCCATCACCATATCCGATGTGCAAATGTGGAAAGCAAGGCTTGGGTTTGTAATGTCTCTTTTTAACTGCTCTGCTCTATTGGAAAGGGGAAAACACGTTAGTGAGTTGTTTTGTCCCTCCTGAACTGTGCACAAAGTGGAGTCAGACAGATACCTCCTGGTCATACACCTCAGAGGTGATTGAGCAAATGTGAAAAGAGCGGGACATACTGGCTACGGGAAAGAAAATCAGCTCAAGCTGCTTCTTGGACTGTCCTTATTAAGTCTGAGGGTTGTCTGGACTCTGATGCTAATGGTGCACAATGTTTTGGGCAGCAGAGGGGATGCTTGGAAGAAAAGACACAGTCATACACATACCTGATGGATCTTGTATCTCTAGGGGAGTTACGGGGAGATGTTTAAGGGAGATGCCGAACTTCTGAAAAACTGGGAGTTTAGACTAACTGGATTAAGACGTGTTAGTGTTCACAACCAACCAAAGGACCAGTCTTGCTGGCTCTTGCTAACCAGTCATTCCTGATTCAGTGGCATGAAAAAAATCAGGTTATAGGGAAACCTATAGGTTAGCTTTTGTCATTACTAGTATTAAGTAAAATTAACCTCCTTTGATCAAAAGAAAGATGATGTAACAACCCATTTTGCATCATTGTATACCCATTAACAACCCATTTTGCATCACCCATGTCAGCATAAGTGTTAAAAATGAAACTAGCCAAAGCCCTAATGGCTTAGGTTGTAAAAAAATTAATCTGTAACGACAGAGAGCAAATGGAGAAGGAGTAGCAATAAGCATGGAAATTAAATTTTTGAGGAGGATTTAGCAATTTGCCAGCATCAATGTGTTATATACACGACTCTGGTAGAAGCACAGCTGTCCAGCTCTCAAGGTCTGCCTACTGCAGCAGCAGGCAGCGGTAATGTGCCCTTTGTAGCAAGGTACTCAAATTACACTAATTATTCCTGTTTCTTGGAAGGGGTAATTAGCTCAAGAGTAGTCATGCAGAAGGGCTACCTGCCTTCCAGGGGCCTCCTCAGTCACCTTGGTTTCACCTGAGGCCATTTGGACATACTGGCTAATTCAGGCAGAGTGGGTTCAGACACCTGTGTGTCATTGTGCTTTGCCCTGAGCAATTGTCAACTTTCAGAAAAAGAACAAACAACGAGTAATTGGCTTCACTTTTTTACAGACTGATTTTACCAGCTGCTCTTCTAAGGGACATAAGCAGAGTGATCTCTTTAAACTCAGGATGGACAGCTGCATCTGCCAGTTACTTCTCACCTAGAAAAAGTATCCAGCAAGCAGTTGCCTTTGCTCATGTTGCGTATTTTTGAATGTTTATTTTACCTTAATTTTTTTGGTGGTTGTGTTCTGCATACAGGTATATGCTTTCTTGGGAAAAGCAAAAAAAACATATTGGCCATTTAGGTAGTTAAATCAGAAAGTTTAACAGTATGGCTGAGGAAGAATTGCTGTGGTGCACTGTTCCTCATGGATAACTCTTCCTTGAGTCTACTGCCGTTACTGTCTACATAATTACCATGTCGTGGTACTGCAGTTTGATAATGCATGCGATTGTGAAAGTGGAAAGCTGTGACCTTGAGAAGGATGCAGGAGGTTAGGGAAAGAAATATGGAGTTCAGGGGACGATAAAGAATTGTAAGTAAATATGAATCTTCAAAATGATACATTTTCTGCCTTTTTTTGCATGTACTTGAACCATGTATCTAGCTGGTCTGGTTTGGTTTGGTTTTTTGTTTGTTTGGGGTTTTTTTCGCTGTCTTATGGGCTTCAGGTAGTGATTCTCAAGAGAAGTAACACTGGTTGGAGCCAAATTAGTGGTCTTTGAGCTCTAGAACTGGTGAGTAGTAAACAGTTATTTAATTCCCTATTTTTGTTACATTATAAACCTTACCTTGTGTTTTAAGTGACAGGAAAAAAAAATCAGTTGCTCAGGCTGATGTTTTCCTGTAGCTTGTGATTTGGAGTATTAACCAGAGGCAAAAATGTTATGTTGTGCAAAACATTAAAAAAAAAAATTGAAGAACCTATTTTTTATGTATAGTTGCATTGACAAATACAAATATTTCCATGAATGGAAACAGTGAAGAGCTCAGTCCTTTGAAAAAGGTACGCTAATTTAAAACTTTTAAATTTCTGATCTTAAAAAATGTGGAATTCTAGAAAAGTAGAGCTGGAAGTCATCATGAGACCTCATATAGCTCATTTCTGCCCTGTGGCAAGAGCAACTCAACCTGAACTATTTGGGACAGAAGTGTATCCTTCCTTCAGAAGGTTTGGGATACTGAGAATAGAAGCTCCACAGCAAATTTCAGTAACCTGTTCTCATACGTCATTGCTATTGCTGTAAGGAAATTTTCTGTTAATACCTGGTTTGCATTTTCTTTGTAGGTATTGCAGGTTTTGATTCTTCTCCTGTCCATGGCAAACCTGGAAGGGAATTTGTTCCCTTTTTGAAACAGCCCTGCTCAAAACCTGTCCTAGATGGGATTAGGATAACGTATTAGGATGGTTTTAAGCATTTGGAACAATTTTAATTTCCCTTTTTTTTTTTTTTTTGTAATTTTTTTGAGGACTGAATTCTCAGCTTTAAAAAGATGCAGTGTGGGAAAGGAAAGAGAAATTCCAAGAGTTGAGCAGGGTTATGTAGCTCAACAAAGCCAAAAGCAGAGAAGAACCTTCTTAACTCCAGAGTGGATTCCTGGTTTGTTACATGTTCTGTCTTCCTTACCTAAAAATTACTGAGATACACACAAGGGACACTTGTAATTTAAAGCAGTCTATCTTAGGGACAATTCACTGGTCAGTTTTGAATCCAGATGCTTGTGGTTCCATGCAAGCTGGTGTCCATGAGATTGGATCAAACACTCTTTGCTGCAGTGTCTCTGGTAGATGGGATATGGAAAGGGGCACGTGGCTGATATATGGTGAAGAGAAGCACTGAAAAGAGATGCTGCTAAACCCCTAAAAGCTGTCTCTGAAATTCCATCTTTTTTTACTGCATAATTAAGCACTACTGCTGACACATCCTCCCTTATGATTCCCTTTAAGTTGGAGCATCTGGCCGGGTGTTGCACAAGAGCCCAGTTTTCTTCTCCCTATACAACGGAGTTTTGATTAATTAATCATTGCTTCTGTTTGAATAATACATTAAAGATGCACTTGAATGTTCTAGGAAAAAAGTAAAATAAAAAAAAAAACACACACACACAAAGGGAGATACTGCTCTGGCTTGTGAAATGACATGCT
Organism: Pachycephala philippinensis; assembly: GCA_013397055.1. NCBI lineage: Eukaryota > Metazoa > Chordata > Aves > Passeriformes > Pachycephala > Pachycephala philippinensis. Next base: position 503,923 of record VWZT01011256.1, read on the forward strand.
CTCTTCAAATGGCAGGACTGTTGTAAGTGTGTTACTGGTCAGTCTGTATTTCTTTTCCTGCTTGGGAGATGTCATGTCCATTTGACTTGGTGATAGTCACTTGCCTCAGCAGGCTTTTAAGTCACAAAAATGTTGAATTTTACCATGATATGAAAGAATGATACAGTTATGATGAATATGCTTTCTGAGTCAGTGTTTTGCTATATTAAAAGGAAGGAATTATGAAGCTTTCATATTGTTGGCTGCTGTCCATTTTTGTGACTTCGCAGGAGCAGCTTTGTGCTGATGTGACCACAGCAAGTTGAGTAGCTGTACTCCCAAAAATTTTGCTATGGTTTCAAAAGTGTGGGGTTTGTGTTTGCTCAGCACTGAACCTGCCACTTCACAGGAGCTATTGCTGCTCCTGGGTTTGTCTAAGGACCTTAATTCTACCCTGTTCATGTCCTCCACAGGCTGGAAGCAGTGAGACAAGATTCTGAAAGCACAGCCGAAGGCCAGGCATTCCTGGTGCTGTGCTTTTCCCCCAATACCTTAACTATTGTCAAGAGCTCCAAAGGAGGACATCACCCAGCAGTTGCTCTCATCCTGCATGCAGTCTTCAACGTTGTGAATCCTCATTTCTTGAAAACCTGGATGTCAGCTCTTGGTCTGAGATTTTTTTTAAAAATACCAGGGGTTGGGCTAAGTTTGCCTTTATGTAATTTGAGCTTTTTCGAGTTGCTCAGTTTTTCCTGTGGAAAGGCAGAGAAGCAGCACATTGATGTTGGATCAGGCATGTTCAGTGTGTCTGGTAAATACAACTCTCTGCAATCCTGTTTTATTGACACTTCTTAAAGAGGTCTTGGTAGCACTGACAGAAGAGATAACGTGGTGCTGTGTGCTGAAATGAGAGCGAGCGCCTGGGTAATTCTTACTGCAAAAGAGATGGGGTGTGAGAGGAGTTCACTGACGAAATCCTGACTATGCAAAGCTAAGGCAGCTTCTGTCCCTGTACTTGAGAGACAAAGTGCTCCCTTCTCCCTAAAGGAAGGCCCATGGGGAAATCAAGATTTGATGCAAAATTAATGCCCCTGTTTCTGTGTCTGTCAAGTGGTGATAGCAGTAAGTACAGGATGCACCTGCAGGCTCATTTTGGGTCTGCCTTCCTAGGTGACTGAGCAGGAGAGCTTTCCAGTCTTTGTATAGACCCACTCCTGCTGTCAGATGTGACACTTGGCCAAAAGCCCCTACTCTGAAAATGTAACATAGTGAAGCCCAAATGACTGCTGAGATCTCAGTAGATGGAGCAGGGGCACTGCTGGATTTTACCCACGGAGGCTCTTGTAAGAGCTTTCCTCTCCCTCTGCCCCCTTTAATCCATTTTCAAGCCTAGCAATGCCTCATGTTTACCCAGCAGGCCCACCTGAAAAGGTCAGTTCTATTTCTTTGACCTTTTTCAGCTCAGTAAACATTGGCAGCTGGAAGTCCTTGCTGTAGACACGTCAGCTGCAGTGAAATGGTGTTGCAGGTAATGACATGCATACAGAGCATCTCTGACCTCTGATGTTGTTTGCCCATCAACACAGAAGTCGTCCTGAAATTTTAGTCCCTGTGACACCATTTGCTCTCAGGGAACTTGTGGATGGGTTTTGTTTCCCTTTTCCCTTGGCATTGTTTGGGTGCTCCCCTTATTTTGAATTGAGATAATAAATATTCACAATCTTGAATTCGTAGATGTGATGGTTATCACTAATGTGTGGTCGTGGGTTTTATATCCCTCAGGTGTTAGTACCAGTTTGTTGGGCTAGGAGTAAAATTTTTTGTCAACAATTTCTTTCCTAAAATTTTCCCTGAACTGGGAGACCATGTATAAGACCTGCATGAACTGGTGTTTTGGTGAGGATGAAGGGGAAGGAGAACAGCAACCTACCCGCTGAATCTTGGATTGCGACCCTATACCAAACATCCACCTGAACCAACTACTGAAATTAATGCCCCTGCTGTGGAAGTACAGGGGCAGTGAGAGCACCATCAGTAGTAGAGCTTTGTCCTGTTTTAAGAAGTTATGCTCTGGCATCTCTAGTCCAGCTTTGGACCTTATTTTTAAACTGTATGTCTCTCCAATGCCAACCTTAATCCATGGCCAGGTATTACCATCAGTCCCTGCTGCAAATCCTGTAGAGTCTCATCAGCCAGAACGCTCATGGGAAGTGATGAAAAGCAAGTTGTCATGTCGTGTTCAAATTATAAGTGCTTTTAGGTGGAGTGATAGCTACACAATTCCCATTAGACAAGTGATGTTTTTCTACACATCCTGTGCAAAGCTGAACCTCATTTACTACCTTTGATTTCTGATGAACATGAGCATCTTTACTGACTGAATTATATCCAGCATTCTATCTGCAGAGTGTTTTTCATCTTTGAGAATGTAGTAAAGAATTTGTTTTGATACATTTTGAAAAAATTTTGACAAATTGTATAGCTAGATTAGTACCACTCAAAAAGTAGGACTGTGTTTGGGTGAAAGTTTCTGCTTTGTGTCAAATAATTGATCTGTTACAAAACTTTCAAAAAGCACAATAACCGTAAAAGTAATTTCTGGGTAATGATAGGAACACCACTGGGTACTCTCTAAGTCCTTTTGTCCCTTGTTAATACCTCATTTTGATTGTTGCATTTTTAATACTTGGATTAAGACAGTGACATGTTCTGATCATTTCTGTTGAATGCACGCACATCTGGTTTTTGTTGTGTTTTAGTGTTGTTTGCTGTTGGCTAAGGATGAAAGGAGAGATCAGATGGTTTGAAGTTGACTTTTTTTTTTTTTTCAAAGTTGCCTTTGTTCATAAGCAGCAATCCAGGAGCTGAGCAGCGATTCTAATTGTGACTGACAAGCAATGATGGGAAGGAGGAAAATGGGAGTGATGATGATATATTGGCTGTGCTAGCTCAGCAGTGAGAGAAAAAAAATATTACAGTTGCTCCTTAAAATTGTCCATGCTTTACCTAAAGGAGAGATGAGGTTGCAAAAAGAAGGTACTTTATTATGCATTGAGCAGTCTTGAGTATGCCATGTGCAGATTCGAGACCTGCTGCTTGCCCAGAAACTGAAAAGTGTTTGGCACCTGCAGCGTGGTGACCGGAGAGTGAGGGCATGGGCTCTGTGACCTGTGCCAGCTTAAAGGGGTCAAAAGTGAACCCCCTGTGCCCATGGATTATTGGAACCTGAACAGAAGCCAACACCCCATTAACAGGTCACAATCTGTAAGTTCACCCCCTTGTCCCTCCCCTCTGTTTTGAATATTTTGGGATTTCATGTAGTAACTTGGTGCCTATTATATTACCTTGTGCCATTAAACAATAATGTCAAGGAAGGGATGTTCCACCCTGTGTATTTAATGATATAGAACATGATTGTAGGAATATTGTTTCATGAAGTATGCTGCCTGCAGCTGGCTAAGGGTTTCTTTAAATAGTTCCCACATCTCTCATGTTTGTTGGAGGGACTGTGCTGTCAGCTCTGGAGAATGGGGAGAGTAGTCTCTGCTACACTTGCTCTGGACAAATACCTTTTTAAATTAAAACACCTCTTCTGTGTTTAAAGTTAGGCAAGAACAAACTGCTTACTGTAAAAGATAGTGCCTGAGCTCCTGCTAGGAGATGATGCAACTTGCAAACGATGAGCCAGAAAAAGTCTTAAATGTTTTTCTAAAGACTTTTCCCTCCAGGAGTGCCTCACCATTGTCCAGAGTAAGTGTCAATATGACCAGGTTAAATTCCTGAAGCTTAGCTTAATTTCCAAGAAGTGAAGCCTACCCTTGGTGAATAACAACCTTCCTGAACATAAAATAATTTCAATTAAAAATGAGACTGAAGGAGGGGAGATGTAAGTGTGCCATCTCCCTGAGGTCATTGTCTGGGGTTTGGTGCCAGAGTCCTGTATGGTGCAGTGAGGTGTCTGCACACTCAAGTGCCACTCACTCCTGCTCTGTCTGATAAAAGTCACATTGGTCTCAGGGTTGTTTTTTTTCCTTCTTACACTTGGGGAGATTCTGACTTAACATTGAATAATGTGTGTTTGCTTCAGCTTACGTAGGAAATTCTTAGCACTAAGAGGATATTCAGCCTAGTGTTGACAAAACCCCTCTTTCCACTCTGCATGTGGCATTGCACCATCCCCTGCTGAAATGACACCGTGTAATGCTGCTGCTAAAAGAGACACGAGCACACCATGTTCCCAATGCAGCAAGCAGAGAACCTGGGGGAAGAGTGAGATAAACATGCTGCTGGTGTTACATGGGGATGATTTTTGTGTGCTTAGGCCCTGTTGAAACAAAGGGAGGAATTTGCAGAGGCAAATAGCAATTATCTCAGTGGGAATATGGCCAGGGCATCAGGATTAACATTAGTGAAAAAATGCAGTAGGATGGATCCTTAATGATTCTTGGGATTAGGGCATTGGCTTGGCTTTACATCTGATCTGAAAGGTAACAGTTCCTGAAGCACAACACAAGATGGCTTGGTTCATTATTGGATGAAAAAATGCTGCGCTGTTATTTTGTAAATAAAGAATTCTGCTGGCTGTCCTTACGCTGCAGAGTACTGGAAGGAAACACCAAGTGAAGTATTGCTGTGCCTTTTTTGACATGTTCCATCCAGGCTGGGAGCTGGACATGGTGCCTTTGCTCTGTTTTGCTCCTGCAGTTGCACTGTGTTCTTATGGATGTGTTTTTAAATGTCACAACATGTCTGAAGCTGGTCACACTTGGCCTTGCAGGTAGTGATGACTTTCCGGTCATTGTTGTAAAACCAAATTTGCTCCTCCCATCCATGGGTTAGAGATGCACCAGTTACACTACACCGGAGTATACTGGAATCGTGCTATTCCAAGTTTGTAGCCCTTGCTGGGGAAAGCCAAACTTGCTGAGCAGCTTATTTTCACACAGGGAAGTTCCCATTTAATATCCTCAAGGTAATGTTTAGAAGGGCCTCAGCATCTCTAAGTGTTGGGCTGCAAAACCTCGTCTATTGAAAGCTTCCTTGGACTTGATCAATTCATTTGTAACCACTCTAAGCATGAATATAAATGTTGCTCACCCGATTAGCCTGTTTTATAGCACTTCAAAAGCCTTGATAAAACTGGTCAATGCTATAAATACCTAATGAGTGCTGAGCCTCCTTCTTTGCAAATAAATAAATAAAGCATAGCACAAACTCTAGGTAATGCTTTCAATCAATCAGCATAAATCCTTCTTTGGCTGCAAAGATGAAGCCTGGGATGATAAAACGTAGTTGCTTTGGATGTGCTACATTGATTATATTATTTTTTTCTCCCTCACAGTAATAAGGACAAACACGAGCCACTTTTCTCTTCCACTTTAAATGTAGTTTTCTGGTAGTTTCACATCCTCTTCTACTCTGTAGTACTTGCAGCATTGCTATTTTAATACTAATGTGGCCTGCTGGTACTGAGTTTACTGGTTTATATTGCTTTTACAAGGTACAGTCAGTGGTGGATAGGTTGGGACTCCAAAATGGAAACCTTGTCTTTTCGGGTGATCCTGTTGCCATTCCTTAACTCTCGCGCCCCCACAGCCACTCACTCGGAGATCTTGTTGGTACTAGCAGGTTTATTTTTGGAATGCGTATTTAGAGCCATAATGTAACAAAGTGTCATGACAGCAGAGGATGCTGTCTTGGTAATTGCTGTAGGAAAATACTTGAGAGAATGCTGGAGCTCATAATGAAGAGGACACCTTAATGTTCATCATCCCTCTGACCTGTTCTTATTATGGCTGAGAAAGACCAATATTGTGCAGGTACTCTAGAAGCAATAAAGGGGTTCTCAGCGTGGTTCACGAGGGGTGATGGTCCACACTGCCTTTGGTTCCTTGTATTGGCTTTTCCTGGCCACTACACCGTGCATTGACACATTTTATTCTTTCTTGGCAGCTCAGGCTTACAGATGATTTATTGAAATCCTATGCGTGGTACAATTAAACCACATAAAAAGTGGCTCTGACTGTTCCTGCTGGGGTCTGAAAGATCTGCTGAATTGATCTAGGGCTCTAACAGTGAGAATAAAAGTACTTGTTTTTAAGCAGAGTGATTTATATCCCACACTTGATTTGATTCTGTTTCTCTAAACTCTTAGTTTAGTAGCACTGTAACACACTGGCTCGGTCCAGTTGTAACAACAGCAAAACTGGGGAAGATTTTAGACAAATCTCTCTCAGGTTAGAGTGCAGCCTCAGCCTGTTCCCCTGCAGCCACCTGTACACCTAGAGTGGCACAAGCAGCAGTAAAAACACTCTGCACTCCTACTGAATGTGATTGAATCAGATCTTTGTGAAAGCAATGAAGTCACCCCCTGGATTTTTTTGATGCCTAATAATGACTGTGAACCACTTGTTTTTCCTAAGCACAGAGTTTGGCCCTTTTCTCTCTTCTTCAGATCTTACTGAAAATTCACTTTCAACATCCTTCTTCCTTGGCTAGGTTTAGCATAAATTAACAATTTTTTTTCTCCTTTTTCAGGTGTAGGAGCCTCTTAAAGATAGCAGGTATTGTCTCGAGTTTTACTCAGCATCATAATATATGGGATATGAATGTCAAATTCTTCAAATCTTAGAACCTATGTGTAATTTCAGTAGTAAAATTGCAAGGCTTTTCATGACAGCTTTTAGGTGATTCCATGACTAATCCAACCTTCTGCAATATGACTAATTAAAAAAAGAAGCAGCAGACTTCAAAGCTGGAAGAAAGTATTTATATTTTCCTGGCTTTTTCTACCAAGAATGGTTTTTTATCTGGCAACTCCCATGGTTTCTCAAGTTAATTAAGGCTTCAGCAAATTGTTATAAATCTCTCCACACCAGCAAAACAAAAGTTTTATCTTTAAAACTAAAAAAAATTATTGCTGGAATGCTGGCAGGGAAGTGAATTGTTTCAGATGGGCAAATTAATTTTTTTCCACGAACATTCTGCCTCAGTAAAATACATGAAAAACTCAGGAGGAATGTCAATGGGGTTTGCATTGATTTAACAAGTTATTTTTCACACACAAGTATAGCTTTATATAAATGTTTTTGCATGCATGTACACATGTGCACAAGTGTCTAGAAAAGTTAGTAATTTTGCAGCTCAAGGGTCAAGCATCTCTGTCTGTAAGAAAATGATCAATGCATAGGTTGGCTTGGGTTATTCATTGCACTGAAACTAGTAGGAGGAAAAATGTCCTTTTATTTCTTTTTTTTAATTTTTGTTTGTTTGTTTGTGTGTGTGCTTTGCCCTTTTCCTGGGAAACCATCCTGGTTAATAGCCTGCCTTTAGATGGGATGCAACCTAAGTGCAGAAATGTTCTTTGGCTAACAGAGAATGTAAAGGGAAAACAAAACCCTGTCACATCGGTTGTAATCCGATGCTGAAGTTGATTCTATTTACAGTGCAACAGCTGCTCTCTCTTCTGGCAGAAGCTGTACCTTTAGGCAACCTTTCCTGTAACTGGGACAATCTGCTTGTCTGGGTGCAAAGACTGTCACTATTTGTCCTGACCGTTCTGATGCTATCCTTAACAGAGTTTGAAATTTACCATCCCAATCCTTAAGGCAGCAGTAGAGACAGAAAAACCTAGCTTTTAAAGAATTTATTTTTATGCATCGGTGTCTTTTTGTTTAGTTTTGTCTGGAAACATGTGGTTTATCTGAATCCTCTGGCATGTGTTCAGGGGTGTTTATAGATATTTATTTCTAGTGAACAAGCAGGTCACCAGGAGATGTGGTGGTCAGCCCTCGCCAGCTGATACCCAGCAGCCCAGCATGGGCAACTCGCCTGACAACAGCAAAGCAGGGTTTGACCCTACAGTAGTTAGGAACTAAAATGTGAGTAAACACATGGGGATAATATGCATCAAAGGTTTGAAGAACTGAACGTTTTGGGGGCAGAATAAGTAAGGAAAAAGCCAACCTAATGAAAGCCTTCCTGGTGGTGACCCACAGTCTGCTGCCTGACAGTAGGCTGTGAGGGTGCCTGCACTGTGACACCTACTGAAAGGGTTAATGAACTGGAGGATTTCTTGCTGGAGGATGAGTTGATAACTTAAGGACTTGCACACCTGTGATGTCCACACTAATAAGTCAGGTTTGAGCTGCCATTCTAGTTTTGTATGCTGTCCTTGGCAAAGGCTGTCATACAGATGCTTAGGAGGGAGCATAATGTTTTATGACTACAACACCTGCAGTCCTCTCATGGAAGGAGTTCCCAGGAGATCCTAATCATACAAAGCTAATACTGCTTAGCCACTGATAATATCGTGCTGCCAAGCTGAGTTACATGGATTGCTGTGGCAAGTGCCTGGCTGATTAATTTTAATTTAATGTAAATAGAAATGGTGTCAAGGATATATTGTGTAAACAAGAGATGTCTTTACACATGAAGGCATTAGTGGTGGACTGATGAGCTGAGATGGCCTGACCACCACATCCCTCGGTCACGTCTGACAGAATTGCTGAGGTAAGGAAATGGAAAGTAGTGATAAAAGAGTATGATGTGAGGTTCCTGAGGCTGATGGAAAAAACTTAGTGGCAGAGTCAGCACTGCAGGCTCTGCCTTCTTGTAGTGATTCTGGGGAGCATTGTGGGCAGTTTTTATTCCACTCAGCCCTATAGAAGAAAATTTAGTGCCCTCTACTTTAACCCATGAGGGCGTAGAGACAAGCTGAAGGGAAGCACCACTGTGAAGGGAGCAGGGTGGGAAGCATGGTATGGAACTAGGTGATCCCAAAAGTCCCTTCCCACACAAACCATTTTGTGTGTTTGTGGGAGTTAATTCTCCTACTGAATTAACCCATCAGCAAACTTATTTCCCTTAAGCCCGGGGTACAGAGAGAAACAATTAGCTGCAGGCTTATATTGCTGATGAAATCAGCTAACAAAGTGCTTCTACTGCTGTAGCAAGGAAGTTGGGCTTATTTATGATGTACCCTGCCCCTTCCTCCCCCCAGAAAAGAAAAAAAAAAATCCAGATATATATGTAAATTAGGTGAATCTCTTAAGCTCCTGTCAAGTTGCCAGTTCAAACCTACTTACTGCAGGCAGATCTCACTTTATCATCAGAACCTGGTTGCTCTCTTTGGACCCAGTCCACAAACTTTGCTTTTTGCCTTTCAGGCTGCACATACACAGTTAATCACCTTACAGCCAATAAATGACTCCAAGTTGCAGTAGGTCATTAGATATTTTTTTTTAAGTAGGTCGTTACTCCTTTTTTCTTTCTCCAGAGCATTCTGAGGGAGAAACTCTGATGTGAATATTCATGAGAATACTAAAAGTAGGCAAGTGAGGAGATGGACGCGTTATTTATGTTTGAGGAAGAAACTGTAGCCTTGCTTTCATCATATTGACTTCTGGTAATTTGCATACTGGACTGAAAGACTTTAATTATGTGGGTTATACGAAGAAAAGGATGGCTTGCTAGCTAGAGTTATGAGCGCTCTCTTCTGTGCCATACACCTTGTTTGACCTGGGCAAATCATTCTGCTTTAGTTTTTCCACTTGTGCTAAATGGGGATAGTAATTACCCACTTCGCTGAGGAGGGCATGTGGCTGAAATTAATTAATGTTTATAACGCACTTGGTTTTCCTGATGAGGTTTGTAGCTGTGTTGCCGAGTACAGTCATTTCTGGGTTTTGGCTTGTGTGTGTGCATGTGGTGTGCAAAGGCTGGCTCCAGCAGAAGGGATAGTAAAATACAGTCTTAAGAATAAAATTTCTTGGCACTTATATAAATGCAATTAATTGCTAAAGATTTTAAAGCATGAATGCAGCTGGTACTGGCTTTGCTACTGAAATGTAACTGCTCTGTGGAGAGCAAAAAGGTAAATAACAAGGCAGAAAGCTTATGGTGTTTTTTAATGGGAGCCATAAAAATACTGGACCTCAAGGATAGCCCTTGGAGAAAAGAATTCTTTGGGACACTGAACATAGCTCACCTGAAATCTTGTGGACTTGTGAAAAATCCAGTCACCGTAACTTCTGGGAAGAAACTGAAATCCTGATTGAACCTCAAATACTTATTTTACAGTATGGTAGTAAGTGGAAGATGTTATAAATCATACCAATAGATAGAAAACAAATACTTAACACATATGTAATGGCCAGAGGATTTTTTTTAATGTATTTCTGTATGATCTGTAATCTCTTCCAGACTAGTTTCTCTCAATTACATAAATCCAGCAGTACCCAGTAAAATCTCCAGCCTTCTGAATGTTTGCTAGAAAGCAAATTTATGCAGATCTGCTCAAGTGAGAGATCTTGGTGAGGAACATATTGCAGTGAATGAGCTGCTCCACGATGTTAACAAAAATTCTCAGTGTGGAGGGCCCACTGACAGCCAACCTGCAGATGCAGTTGGGCATTGAAACCAGCAATACTGAGACTTAGCAGCAGGTCAGGTTAAGCAGAGGCTTAGTGCAAGGGAAATTGACCTTGGAATTAAGAATATTTTTATGCAGTTTTTTGGATTGGGATGATATCAAGGAGATGTTCATTGTAAAGGATGTGCTTAAGTGCTTTGCTGAATCCAGGCCATAATGGCCACGATCTTGACCTTTCTTTGATATGATGGGTAACATCTAATGGGTGAATCACTCCTCTGCTTGAAATGCAGCTTTTGAGCCAGCCCTAACTGTAACACAGATTTTCAGATGGCTACTCCAGCCCTTTCCAGAGTCCCTCTGATGCTGTCAGTGAATCCCGAGTAATTCACTGCCCCAAGGAGGGCTCCGGAGAACTCTTGTTTTGTCATCCTGGAGTGGGTTTTTATTTTCTAGTAACTTCTCCCTAAATTTTGACTCTGATTAGCAGTATGCCTGCATTTTCATAAATGATCTCAAAGAGCTCCCTTCCGTCTTCCCCCAGCACTTAATTACGATGTGTAAATATGCACACAGCCCCATTACTGATGTTAATCCCAATGCTGATAAAGCTGAACAGGAACGAGTAGAAATGAATTGGAATAGGGATAAGCACAGGTCTTTCATTAGCCCAACTAAAAGTAATCACAGATCTCTTGCTGGTAATATACATCTTCCAGATAGAGTACTAATTGCTTCTGGCAGTGCTGTGCTGTATCTCAGAGATAGCTTTATTGTAATCCTGCCGTGATCTAATGCTTTCACATACCAGTTACTGCTTTCCCCCTCTTTCTCTCCTTGATAAAGTGACCTTACAGATTTTGAACGTTCAAACTACACCTTGTAGTGTCAAGGCTGAGGAAATCTGACAAGCTTTTTTATTTGTTTTTTTGGGGGGAGGGTTTGATTTGTCTCTTTTTTTTTCCCCCTTTCAAAGTTTTCCTCTAGTGTTTGCCATAAAGTTGTACAGAAGTCAGGGAAATAAACTTGTGCATTACATGTGCCCAGGGTAATGTTTTATGCAGCATCCAGTGTGGTTGCAAATGTCACTGATAGATAAATCAACTGCTTCTTTCTGCTTGAGCAACCTGAAGTGCTCCCACATATGTTTTGTGTTATCTATATATTATGGGCAGTCTTTTCAAACTGTGGTACCTAAAACTAAGTTGTTAAGTCCACAGTTAGGGCCAAGCTCTCATCCTCTTGAGTTCTTTTTAAGGGATACTAAATTCCATAAATAAAACCTGTTGTTTACTTCTAATTAGTATATAAAACTTCCGTTTGAAATTATTGAGAGAGTTGCTGGGACATGACTCATGGGAACATACGGAAGTTGTCTGGGTTTTTTGGTGCATTGTTTTTTTGTTTGGTTGGTTGGTTGTTTTTTTGTGTGTGTGTGTTTTGTTTTTATGTGTGTTCAGTTTTGTTTGTTGTTGTTTGTTTTTTCAAATCAGTGGGAGCTCTACCTAGAGGTGCAGCTGCATGGATAACTGATGTTTTTGTTTAGTCATTTTAAAGGCAAACAGCAGGGAGAAGAGCTTTGTATGGATCGACTGAAGAAAGAGCATTAGGGACGTTAAAAGTCTGCAATGTCCTTCCCTCTAAATGCTTGCTATCCAGTTAAATTCTTTCATTTGAATTGGACCACCAGACTCAGCATGAAGTATTCATTATCAACATGTTAATTAGCAAAACTAAAAGAGCTTTCAAGCCAAATAAGTAATTTTTATTGCAAAGCCCCATTCAATTTATGCTATTTACATGGAATCCCTCTTGTATTTTTGGTACTTTATTGAATCCAAAAAGAGCAAACAGTTCAACTGACAGTGGATAAATTACATAACTTCTTGTCACTCCATGTTTGATCAAAAAACATTGTCGATGACAAATGTACCAGCTTGTACTGATCCAGCTCAGAGTTCTTTAAAATATATCTCTCTGGCTCAGAAATGCTAGAGGTGACCAGGTGAACAAATGCAGCTGTGTGATGCTCTCATCCTGGTACTGTGTTGTGGTTGTCTCATCCCCTCACCTCCAGCTGCTCACCTTCACACCACACCAGTTTCTGACTCAGAGTGAGAGATATTTTGGACTTGGAGAATCTGAATGGTCCTTTTGGCTTTGAGCAGATTGTATTGTGTGATGTGCCAAATCCAGTCAGCTCAGTTTTGCTGCCTTCCTCCTGGGGAATACTTGAGATCGTGTCACTTATCCCTCTCGAGATGTTGGTTCCCACCTCTGCTGCTGCTGTGCTGTTACTGAGAAACACAGCCATTTAGAGGAACATATTTTTGCCTGCAGACTCAAGTCCTTTCTGTGAGTTTCTGTAAGTACTTGTGTGTGTGCAGATGAAGAGGGTTGCCAGAACAGGAGGCTGAAGAATATGTGCTGAGACATTGTGTGTGAAAAATCTCCCAGAGATTGACAAGGTCTGGTGATAAGTGTCCCATCCAGACTTACATCTTAATAAAAGGCATTGAAGTAAATGCTGATTGTGATTTGATGCCCCAGCTTGATGCTGTATTGGGAGAAAAATAATTTTATTTGTAAACCAATTCTTTTGTTTATAACCTATTTTTTTAAAATGTCCATGATCTGTTTTGCTTTTCTTCCTGGATATTGTCTCACATGCTTGCTTTAGGCTCCTATTGTTTTATGAACCTGTCTTCCTTTTCTGGCTGCAACAAAAAATCTTTTTGGGGTTTCCTGAAAGCCCAGCAGGGCTTGGTTGTATGACTGCTCCTTCAGCACAGCATCACACTGAGACTTGGCTGCTTGCTTTAAATAAAATAGTGCCAGATATTTTTTTCTTGCTCCAAATAAACAATTTGAAGGAATTTTTGTTTAGTTTGTGAACAGTTTACTTCAATTACGGTTTATAACATCATTTACAAAACATGCATGCTGGAATGGAATTTGCTGAATTATTAAAGACATCAGTCTTATTCTATTACAAACATGGTCCTGTAAGTATCAAGAACTGAAAAAAAAAAAAAAAAAAAGATTATTTGTGTTTTAACTAATACCAAAAATTTTGTCCATGCGGTTGGGTTCTGGTTGCAGTCTCAGTCCAGAGGAAAAATTTCTGAAATTGTATGAGATCTTAAACTAGCTTATTTACATAGCACTATATTAAAATTTCTGGAAATTGTGCAATTATGCAAAACTTCTGGACTTTTTGGATAAACCATTTGCAAACTGTTGCTTCTCTTCTGGCAAGGGCAGCAGTAATAACATCAGTAGGGAAGGTGTGAGGTTGCAAAGAAACAGATGCACAGAAAATAAAAGCCTGGTTACTAAGAGACACCTGTTCAACAGAGCTGTGTAATTACGGAAATGTTTCTGGTTTGAGACCTGTGAATGATTTGTCTGTGATGCAGTGGGGGTTGGAACATCTGGTCTGAGATTTGCAGTTCACAGTGAAGCTTCTGAGCCCCTTGTTATGGGCACATCAGTGACTCAGGGCAGTTAGGTAATGTACTACCTTGCACTGTGGCGTCTAAAATAAAACCAGGAGCAGATGGCAGAGGCATGTCTGTCTTGCAAGCTCTGGGCTGACTAGGCAGCTCTATGATATCCCCTCCTGCATTTTTACATGGCACGCAGCACCCCAAACCAGCACTGCTTCCACACACCTTTTATGTGAAATAGCTGAAGGTTGTAGGGGATTTCCTGCTGCTCAGTGGGTGTAAAACCACAGCTCAGGAAGCAGAGCCCAAGCTAAGCACTGCTAATGTGTGTGTGAAAACTTATTTGGCCATATCAGTGCTACAGACGTGTCTGTCTGTCTTCAAGGCTGTTAAATACAGGGCCTCTTTTGAGAGCCATAGGCTTGTTTTTTAACCACTGCTGCATTTGAAACTAAGGATTCAGCAGAATCTCCCCCATGAGACTTGTAATGCTTTGCTGGCTAACGGAAATAATTCATCGTATCCAACTTAATGTGCAAATGATGAGGCTCAGGTAATGACAACATCCTATTTAGAGAGGATGATAGAAACTGGGGATTTGAAATGCAAGCTTATGGTGCTGGCAATTAATTTTGCATTGCTGATTTTTATTTCCATTGCTTAGATTTTTAGACTATATGGCTGCCTAAATTTGGCATTCTTGTGTTAATCTAATGACAAATGATGCTGCAGGTCTGAAGATAACTTGCTTCCTACTGCATTCAGCTGCATTCTCAAAACTTGCTTTTGGAAAAAGAGGGGCTCTGGCACTGCTGTATAGATTCTGAGGTGATTTCAGTCTAAACCAGGGAGAAAAATTACTTTTGATATCTGATTTTAGGGCTGTGATAAGTCTTGTGTCCGCTTTACAAGCCAAGAGCTAATAAATGTCAGTGTTGTAGCCAGTGAAAATATCATGGCATGAAACACAAAGAAACAGTCCACAAATACAGTTTAATTTTCTGTTTGATGTTGCTGCCCCCTGTTTTCCTTGAACACCAGCACTTGGAAGCTCTTCATCTTGCCTTATCTTTTGCATGATGCTTGAAGAGTTCAAAGTCACCTGGGAGATGTGATATGCTGAGTTCTTAGTCACTTTATATTTTTACATGGGCATCTCCATCCTTTTGTTTACAGGTACCTAAACTATATTCCTTCAAAAAGGGAAGAGAGGAAAGACTGCTTGGCTAGATTTTTTTTTCTTTTCAAAACAGATTTCTGGGACCTCATTCCTTCATTCCCTGAGAAAGACAGAGAACAGCTGCCAATAGAAGGTGACTCATAAGTATAAATGATAAGCTTGCAGAAGCTAGATTTGAACAGAAAAAAAAAAATTACACGATCTTATAGTCAGAATGAAAGGTGAACCTATTTTTTTCATCTAGCTTCCTTTATTTCTTTAGCACCCTGCATAAAATGAGATGATTTGTTCTCTAAGTGGAAAGCAAAGGAGAATAGTGTCATTTCTGATTTAACGCATTAGGGAGAGGTGGAAAACCTCAGTTCTCCAGTCACGAATGTTTTTAGTTGCCTAATTCGCTAGTGAGAGTGAGGGACTGAAATCCTGCCGAGGGACTGGATCTGTGTTGCTGTGGTGGCTGGAATAACTAACACCACCTTGGAACAGATGCCTGTTTGAAATGCTAAGAATTAGACAGCTCACAGTAGAACTGATTGTGAACCCCTTGCTGCAGGGGATTTTGCTGTGTGTTTTCATGTTTTGCTGGTTTGGGGTTTTATCTGGAGGCGGAGGAGGGAAGGATATAATAGTTCTAAAGAAAATGAATAAGTGGAGAAAACAGCTGTTTGGAGATATTTTTTTTTAAATCTATTGAATAATTCAATTTTATTTTCTTTGGGAATAGTGAATGAGACCGTGCCTTTTTAATGTAAAAATAGACAAGTTCAGTTGAGATTGAACAGTGCACTTGAAGGGTGTTTAGATTGCTTATTTCTATTCTGGCTAAATCACCAGCATTTAAAAGCAATTTAAGAACCTGAAGTCATCATAGTCTATTTACATAAGAAGAAGAAAAATAAAAAAAGAAATTAAATATGACATTTTGTTTAGTAAGTAGAAAGTATTTTATTTAATTGCAGAGCAGTTGCCCTCAATCTAGAGACTGCTGATAGTGTACTCACATAACTGAGGCTGTAAGTCTGTGCTAAAAGTCTTTTGCATACGTAGGTATGTTTATATATTGAGCTGGTAAGGTACTCTCTAAACAGAGATTTTAGATAACAGGGATTTGCACTGCTGTGCTGGAAGCAGCCTTGCTGTCCCTTGACCAAGTTTGGCCACCACCATCAATGCAGATGTTCAGAGCTTCCTTGGGGTCTTCTGTCCATGCAGGGTCACATCCCAGGTCAGTACAGGCAGGCAAGCAGAAAGATAAACATACCTGACACCCTGGGTTAGATCTTAAGATAAATGGAGAAAGATAACGTGGGTTTTTTTACTACTATTTTTTTTCCATCAAAGTTCAGAAGATACAACGCTTGATTTTTGAAAGCTTTTCTCCTGTCTATTGTATACATTTGGTGGTACATTTTTTTTTTTACTCCATTTTATTCTGTCTTCTTTTCTACCAAGTAAGACACGAAAGAGTTTTAGAATTACAGAGCATAGTGAATGGTTTTTTTCTGTTTCCCGTAAATGGTGAGACTCGTTGGATACCAAATACAGATTTTTGTTTCATAGCATCTTGACCTTCCCACCCACGCCTTCCAAAAAAAACCCCCAAAACGCAAACAATCTTTACTGTGAATTATTGGTTGTACATTATGGAAGGAGGGACTGTATTAGTCAGCTTTGCTACTCTTCTAGAATTGAAGCAGTAATTTGCTCCTTACTAATGCAAACTGCTTGTCACCCTAATGCTACATCCCCTTGCTATATATACACTGCTTTTTTTTTTTTTTCCCAAAGTACTTAAAGGCAGAAAGCAGAACTTTGTTCCTCAGGAAGTGAAAAAGAAGAAAGTGGATTTGTTATTCAGCAAAACAGAAGTGTCTCTATGAAATGAATGTATATCTCTAGAAAAAAAACATTGTCTGCTACTCTTCCTGCTTACCAGTGTCTCAATATCAGCCACTAAAAGCTTTAGGGTCAATTAAAAAAAACCCCATAAGTAATAACTGGAAATGCAGATTACTGCATAAACAATGTGCTCATGCAGTTCTGTGTCTAATTTGTGCAGGGAATTAGCGTAATTGCCAGTGCAAGCCGGGTAATTGGGTGTGGAAACGATGACCATGATTTCCGCATCCGCACGAGCTGCAGTTGTGCTTTATTTACCCAGTGGCCTTTTCCAAATGAGCTCATCCTTTGGTGTGGATGAACTTGGTGGGACGGATCACTCTTCACCGTGGCAGTGTGCAGTTTCAGAATTCTAAGGATAGTGAGCACAGTGGGTCTGGAACAGAAAACTGAGTATCAGAGAAGTTTTGTTCTAAACAGTCAGTGCTGTTTGACCAGGAGCTGCTCTATTCCTGCTACGTTTTTGCACACATCCTCACAATTGAGAGAAAGGTATTTTTTTGAGTAACCTCTGCTTGTGTAACTTCTCACTTGTGAATGATGTTGCAATTTAAATCACAGAATCCCAGAATATGCTGAGTTGGAAGGGACCCAGAAGAATCATTGAGTCCAACTCCTGGCCCTGCGCAGGACCATCCCCAAGAGTCGCACCCTGTGCCTGAGAGCATTGTTCAAACACTTCTTGAGCTCTCTCAGGCTTTGGGCTGTGACCACTGCCCTGGGTTCCAGTTCCCAACCACCCTCTGGTTGAAGAACCCTTTCCTGATGTCCAACCCAAACCTCCCCTGACACATCTTCAGGCCATTCCCTTGGGTGCTGTCACTGGTCACCACAGAGAAGAGATCAGTGCCTGCCCCTCCTCCTCCCCTCACAAGGAAGCTGTAACTGCAATGAGGTCTCCCCTGAGCCTCCTCTTCTCCAGGCTGAACAGACCAGGTAACCTCAGCCACTCCTCACGGCTTCTCCTCAGGGCCCTTCACCATTTTTGTTGCTCTCCTTTGGACACTCAGATGTTTCCCATTGAACAACATGAAGACAACATCAGCGTGTTGCAGCTCTAACCTGGCAGTTCTTAGAGGAATTCATCCTCTGGGGAGCACAGCACTGGTTTGGATGGGCTCTGGGGGCAGTTACTGGGGGTTTCTGGGTGCAGCTCTACAGACTTACTTGAGACAACCTAAAATAAAATTCAGCATCAGGCTTCTGCTCATGCCATCCTGTGTTTCAGTGCTGCTGCATCCCGCTAGGCTGAGCTGTGCTTTGTGCAGCTTATGGCAAGGATTGCATTCCCTTTGTGCCTTTCTCTCTGCCAGGCGCAGAGTTTCTTGTCACTGTACTGGTTTGACACGAGCAATCACTTTGCTTTCTGCATATAGAAGGAGGAAGGAATAGGAAAAGCTGGGAGGAAACAACAAAAAACTCTTCAGCTCTGTCTCCGACTCCAGGTTGTCTGCCTTTTCCTAGCAAGATTGGTATTGGTGAACGAGAATTATTGCTTCTTCATCTGTTTCTTTTCCAGCAAAATGTTCTGGTTCATTTTGTGCTGGTATTTGCGGCACCTTTTCATATTTAACATGGAGATAACACTAAATAACATATTTTCTCTGTGTAAGAAATTAAAGCCAGAGGACCCGGGTTCTTTCTTTGGGAAACAATGTGACGTTTTTATTTTTCAGCTTGGTTTTGCTTTAATCATCTTCTAAAATGCTTAACATTCTTTTTCCTATTGAAGAAGAAACTGGCTTAAAAAGGATAAGACAGTTTTTATGGAAAGATTTTACTGGTTTAATGACATGTCAGTGAGTTTCAGCTGAGTAGTCTTTAATCTTTAGATGCATTTGTAGAGTGATAAACCCTTTCAAAATGATAGGAAGCTCATTACTTAGAACTGAATTTTGTTTTTGGTTGTCACAACTAAATCTGTAGAGCTGATACCTTTTCACACTGGTTGTAACTTACCCCATTAAAAAGAGAAGCCACTGTCTGGTAATGCTGTGTCTTGGCATTACATCTTCACTGTTGAAGAAAAATCATGGTGACAGCTTATAGGTTCATGAGACTTTTTCCAGATGAAAGGTGTATATGCTTTTTTTTTAAGGATAGTTTCTGAATTTTTAACAAAAATGAGAAAGCACGTTTTTTTTTATTTCATAAAATAGCACATAAGCCCCTCTTGTAGCATCAGGTGCATCTTTAATACAGCAGATGTTGCAAGGCCAGTGATAAAATTGGGGGAGTGTTTTCACAGTGAAGGGTAACATGCAGCATTTTGCTTACCCAGAAACCCTCCACTCTCAGGTATGAGTTTCTTTGTGAGCATGGTGCAAATAGCATCAGTGTTGTGCTTTTCAAATTAGGAAGCAGCTTTCATTAGTTTTCCTGCAGATTTAATTTTAATAAGTCCAGTACCAACAGAATTTCTTTGCTTCAGTTTGGGGGATAGCTTTCAAGTGTATGCATGAAACTGTCTCTGCAGTAGAACCAGAATAAGGGAAAGCCCTTGGAAAGCTGAGCTTCCTGCAGCTTATACACCTATTTTTCAGGGCTCCTGAGCTTAGTGCAAGTGGGGGCAAGGGTTGCAGCCCTTGCTTGTGACATTTTTTGTTTGGGTTTTCCCAGCTGTGTTTGCTTCCTAGTGAGGCAGATCTTTCACTGAAGGAAGTTGGAGACAATAATTCCTCATTTTCTGCTGATTTCCACTGGCTGAAGATCTGTTCTTGGAGTGCACTATTCCCATTACAAGAATTCCTGAGAATGTCTTGTCTTCCCTGAATTGTATCCCCAACTGGTGCTCCACTGGAAACACATTGAGTGATACCAGGTTATTTCTTCCCTCTTTAATCTTTTCGGGGAATATAAACTGCTGGTGGTGCTTATGGTACAACACTGAGCTACTTGATTAATGGCAAGCCAAGTGTAAAGGCTAATAATCTACTTTCCTTACTGATCTGAATGGAACAAGCAGCTGAGGATAAAGGTGGTAGGTGAAATTATGAGAATATTTTTCTTACATAAGGCCTATTTATTCAGTTGCTTGTGTGGCTTAAAGGCAGAAATACAGAAATATCATTCTCCTTGAGGACGGGTGTTGAGCAAGCAGAAGAGATGGTGGGGAAAAAGTGCTATGTGTTCCCCTGGAGGCACATGTGTCAAATGTAAAACGTAAGTCAAAGGGAACGGTATATAAAGCTTCATTTCATACCTGTCTTGATAAATGGCTGACTGTAAGTGTAAGACAAATTTAGATGGGTCAGTGGACTGGTGACACGGCTGAAGGTTTCCTTTAGAAATAATTTAGGGAGAGTCTCTGCTATAACAAATGAATCCGTGCTGTTTCTCTAGTGTGTTTAGGGGTAATGGTGTGCAGGTGAGAGAGGTATGGAAGCAATGTCCAGCTTTGGGGCAAAATTCTGGTCTTTAAAACCCTTCTTAGTCGAGGGCAAGAGCAGATTGGTTTGCTGTTGGTGAGGGAAAAGATCAATGGACCAAAATTTGGGAATGCAATGCTGAAAAAGCACAAATGTGTAAGTGGGAGAGGTGCTTATTTTGCTGCAGGTTTGCACTCAGAAGTGAAGTGGGTTTGTTTGTAGGAAAGGAGTACCTGAGAGTAGAAAAAAATGCTTTCAAGCTGTTGAGTGCTTTTGAAATTAAGTCTCCAAGCCAATGCTCTCTAGTGCTCCCAGATTATCTGTGACTTGCCAGAGCTTCAAATGTCTGAATCCCTTGTTAGATTTTCAGGGATGACTCTTGTCGGAAGAGTTTGGGAATCAGTACTTCTGTGTCTGTAGGATGTTATTCATGTGTGATGTTAACAAGCTGTGGAAAAATACCCAGAAATCCTGAAACCCCAAGTTTTTAGTCTAAAAGGTTTTTATTAGAGTCTGAAATTCGGAGAAGAACTCAAAATATGTTTCCTCCATCTTTCACTGTTGCATTTGATACAGCTGATGAAAGAATACACTTCTCTGCAGTGTATTGAGAGGAATGGGCCATTTCTCTGTGCTAAACACTTCAGGAAAGGTGGTTAGTTTTGCTGGCAAGCAATAATATAAATTTTTCTCAAGTTACAGGAATTTTGAAAATGACAGTCAATAAATTGCTTTTCATTTTTAACAAGCTTAAATAAGGGGTATATGGCAAAACCATCGGGGAGATTGGGGTGTGTGGGTTAGTTCTGGGGTTAAGATGACACCCAATAAAGAAATCCTCCTTGCTCCCATGTGTTGGTGTGCTTTTGTTTAATGTAAGAGAGTTTTGGGGGTTTTTTAGGTATCAAAGGTACTGTCACTAGAGGGAATGACCTAAACCAGTGCTGTTTTCTTATAATGTCTGAAGTCTAAAGGACATCTGCTTCCACAGGATGATTTTAATCCTCGCTGTTGAACCTGGATGACAGCACTGGTCAGATGTTACAAAATGGTCAGTGGTTTGGGTGTTGCAGTTCTGGTAATGGGCTTCTGCTCAGTAGCCTTTTGTCTTTTGTTTTTTTGCCCTATGCTGAGAGAGGAAGTCAGGAACTGACTTGACTTTTTCACTCCCAAAACACCACAGGAAAATCCCAAACTTAGGTAGTTTATAGATAGAAAAATAAGAATATCTCTTCTTACATCTCACTTGACAGTGAATGAGGAGGAGAAGGAGGAAGAATGAAGTTCACCAGTCACTTGGGATGTGCCTTTCCTATGCATTCTGCCAAACCTTGAGGATATAGGCGGAAGGCAGCTTAGGTATTTTATCCTTCAGATAATAGGATCTTAGTCACACATCTTAGTGGGTTAATAAGATTTTTGTGCGTTGGCTTGTAATATACTTTGACTTTCCCCTCCTTTTGAGGTAGCTTCTTGATAAAATATGTGCCAGGGGAAAAAGGAGATGTGAGGTGCAAGTGACTGTCCTGCCCCCGACTTTAAGAGATGTCTCTGCAGCAGACAGACATGTGCCTTTCTTTTTATTTTATAAGTAGGAGGCAGCGAACATACTTCAAAACTGTAGCAAAGGAAATATAAGACTCAAGTTTTAAGGGGAAGGAAAGGTGTAGAGAGCAATAAAGGACTTTCTAAAGAATAAAAACCTTGATTTAAAAAAAAAAAAAAGCTTGAGGGGACTGTCATTTTGGCCACAGTGCTGCTTAATGTATTGTCATATACATTAGTTATAAATAGTATGGTTGATTACAAAATGGAATAATTAGCTTCTGTTGGACATACTTTGGCATAATAGCCACAATTTCAGTTTTTCTGTGAGAATGTGAACATGCAGCTTGAAGGTTTGTGTGACCTCCTTCCTGAGGAAGTTTGCATCAGTGCTGCAGGTCAGTAGATGTTCTCAGTTTCCCAAAGTGCTGTTTTCCCAAAACAAATTTCATGGGGATCCCAGGTGGGAATGCAGCAACAGATGGGTGCAGCTTTCCAAGGTGCAAACCCCTTACACTGTCATTATATTGATGCTTGTGCTTGTTACTAGTCCTGCCCTGGCTTGCTGTCAGAGTTGATGACACTCATGGGAGCTGTTTCATCTTTAGCTGGTGGCTGTAATTTGGATGGGGGTAGTGTGAAGAAAAAAAGAAATAACCTGTAATTCACGTTTCAGTGACAGGGTTTTGTTTGTCTGGTTGGTTTGTTTTTATCCCCCAAAAGAACCGGGGGAAGGATCTTACTTTGTATATATCTTCATTTAACAAGTTGTTTTAACTAAATCCTCTTCTCTTTGCTAAAATGCAACAGTTTTCATTCTGACAACATCAACCTGTTTTATAGAATATAGAGTCCCAGTGAGAATAGACCTTTAACAGCAATTTATATCCCAAGTCTGAAATGTGTGCTTTATGTCTGTTATGATCCCTGGGTGCCTGTTATGGGATTACTCACATCTAACCATCCTAAGTCTCTTTCCATAAACAAATGAAATCTTTGGGTCTGAGGTTCAAGGAGTATGCCCGGATGAAGCATCGTTTAACAGCTCCTTGGGGAGGAAGAGATAAGGTGGGAAAGTGAAGAAGTGATGATCTATTAACTGTTTAAATTTCCCACCTTGAATTATTGACAACACGTGACATTACAGTTTTACAAATTACTGTCTATAAACAGCTTGGAAAATATGACCTTTGCATTACAATTGGTCTCAGGATGCCTTCCAGCTTCAAACAAACAGCTGCTGATGGCATATTTTGCTGCAGCTGGAGTGGGTGGAAGAATGCAGGGAACTGAGGAACTTCTCTTGTCTAATCAGGCATATATTACAATTTGTCAAATGACAAAACGTACTCGGTGAAGGTTGAAATATCTGTTTGAGACTGGGCTCACTCCTCTGGAGTTTTGGAGTGATCTAATTTTCAGTAATAAAGGCATCTAATTCGTTAAGGTTAGTTGTCCTTACCTTCTGCCCTGTCTCTTTCTAGAGCAAGGAGACACTAGAGAGCCCTGTGTTACTCTAATTCCTCCTATTTCCTGGCCTGTGGAGACCAGTGAGTCCAAGCTGAATGGATGGTTTGTCCTATTTGTTCATGGCAAACCAAGTGCACTAAATTCTTGCTTTGTGTTGTTGTTCATGTGATTAACACACAAAGTAAGTATTGTGCTGAATTTGGCCCTGAGATTTCTGCTGATTTGGGAGAAGCTGAGAACACAAGGGCTTGATTTTTCATCTTTTCTTCTTATCGCTATTGAGGAGTAACAAGTCACCAAGTTAGTGTTGGCAGCCAGAGAGCTCATAGGGGACTTTATGAATCTTAGGCCTCAGACAAATTAATTTCTAATTTAACTCCATTAACAGGGGGTTGCCATAAGATGGGACCTACCAAGCTTGTCAGTGGTGATGCATTTTATTATCATTTGTAAGTGTAAGATGCATCAGGAATGGTAGAGAGTGTTTTTGGATGAACAGGTGTTTGGAAGAATAGATGTCCCCAACACAGTGCGTCAAAAGACTATGCAGAATAAAAATCATCTTTACACCAGACTTGTTTTCTCAGTTTATGAAAAACATACCTTGTGTCTTTTAATGTAATGTTGTTTATCATGGACTGAATATCAGTCAAAAAAATCTATGTTATGGGCAGATGTAAAATCCAGTAGGATTACAAGACGGGGAATAGAAAACTTTGACTCATGTCCTTTTAGAGCTAGACAGGGTGGAAGCTGTGACTTAACTTTAGAGCAGGTCAGGACCTTGTGAAGCCACCTCTTCCTCTGTTAGAGGACAGGGAAGAATGATTTCAGGAGTGAAGACCAAGGGGTTCATCAGAATAAGTATTCCCACCCTGCCTTCCGTAACCAACTCTCCTGAGCTCTCTATGCTTGATGTTTGTAATAAAACCAACTTACATCACAGAGCTCTTGTAAGGAGTGATCAATTAATGTTTTCCGGGCACTTTTGAGACCTAAAGACAAAAGACACCTTATAGTCTTAAGTTTCACTACCCCTGCTGCCCCAGGATGAAAGTTTTACCTTAAAGATCCAATTTCTGCCCTGGAGTGGGACAGAGGTAGTCTATTATTCAAGGATATCATCCTTATCTCTGTTGTAGTTGCCTTGTGGCCATGCAACATCACTCAATAATACTGTCAAGTATTATCTTTTGCTTGTGCCAGAGTGCTAAACAGTGATTTATTGCTTGAATACACATCACTTTCATGAAAGTGATTTGTTGAAACAATAGTAAAGTGCTAAATAAATTATTCATTGCATGCTAATTTTTCACTTTTATATTCTGTAGCGAGCTCCAGAATAAACAATCTGGATGATGTATAAATCCCAGGTTTTTGATTGTGTGTATCCCCCACCCCCAGTCTTTCCCCCAGGACATGGTTCTTTTCCCAAGGATAAGTATCTTCAGCCTTTCTCATCTTGGTTGCCTTTTGGGCTATTTTTCCTCTTCATGCTTTCTTCAGTTAGAGTTGGGTGAATGTGTTCAAGTAGAGGCTTGGATTACAGGTTTGGAGCAAAAATGTGTGTGTTTGGAGTTCATGGGTGTTTCCAAATCCTTTAGGAACTTAGAAAGGTACCTCCATAAATAGAACTTACAAAGCAGGATCCTAGTGGCTGACTGGCATATTTTCATAAAGTCTTTTTCCTGCATATTCCCTCTTTTTCTGAGTGTTGTGTGCTGCTGTGTTTTAGCTGCCACTGGCTATGCTGCAGTCCTAGATGAGATCAGGTGTCTGAGAAACTCCTCAGAAGCAAGTTTTCACTTATAGATCTGCTGGCTTTCCAAATTCCCTTCAGAAATGGTTTCTCAGCACTTGAAATCTTTGTCCCTTGGCAAAGCCCGGAGCCTGTGGAATGTTTCTGAGTGTTTCAATAGCAAGCCAGGAGCAGGCCAGGCACAGAACAGCAAAGTGCTTTTCTCCACTTGACCCTTCCACCCTTTCTGGGTGTCCACTCCAAATCACTGGCAGTGACTGTATGTTTAAGCACAGACTGCTGATTGGCAGTGAGTATAATGGGGCATAAGAGAAGAATTTTCTTTCCAAGTAGTTTAGGGCTTTACCCTCCTCTGGTCTTAATTCTAAAATAATCCCCTAAAGGCCTGTGTGGGTATTCAGTGAAATGAATAAACAGAAGGCTACATTTCCCTCTTGAAACATGCACAGAGCCCTCATGCTAATGGCTTTTAAGCATCAATGCAATTATAGTGTGTAATCGATTCTCTCTATACCAGCTTTTGTCTTCTGAAATGAAACCCTGTCTCTTTCATAATTATTTGCCTTTGTATTAAAACATTTCAAGATGACAGGATGTCTATTCCATTGTTTTTGTCCTCCTTCCCATCTTTCCTGCCTAATTCTGCCACTGCAAGAAATTCAGTTATTACATTTGCTTAGAAACCCAAGTATCTCTGGGTTTTTTTTCCTACAATAATTTACTCCCTAGATTTTCCTTTTGCTGCTTTTAATTTATTGGGTTTTGTTTGGTTTTTTGGTTTAGTTAATCATGTTTGGAGCTGCTTAGAAATATTTCCATGAAGCAGATTCTTATTGAATGAAAGGGGAATTTGTGAAAAGGGATTTCAGTGTGGAAAAAAAGGACTCAGAGCAGGGAATTAATTCCACTTTATAAGTTAATCAGCATGTCAGTGGCCAAGGTGTTTTTCTGGAATGTGATAGGCCTAAGTTTGGGTCCTTTTCAAAGCCAGGAGAAGCAGTAACTCGGTGCCTTGACCTTTGGGCTTTAGCTATTACAGTTTCCTTCTCTCTGCTTTGGTGGTGGTAGAATTTTCAATTCTTTTCAGACTGTAACAAATTTCTGTTTCATCCTGATGACAGGCATGAAGACTGGGACCATCTTTAAAAGGTTTGAGGGAGAAAGATGCTGCATTTTGCCTCTCTTTATAATAATTTGTGTTGCTGTCTATTCTAAAAGTTGTCACCATGCCAGGGACCCCTGTAAGCTGAGTAAAATAGAAAATCCCATACATCTTGCTCTACTGATTGAATTATACAAGATTAAGAAAGGAAATACTGGTATCCGTGTTTGGCAAACGTTGAATTTCTGGCCTACAGGTGGTTTTTATAGGTGCCAAAAATAGGAATAACTATAAACAAATTTATATAAGTTCATGAGTCCTAAAGCTATCTATGGTACCTATAAGAGCAAAAGAATTGGCCATATTCTCTCTCTCTAAGTGGCTAAAATTGTATACCTGGGAAAACTTTCACAAATATTGCTACATATAGTTTTATTTATTTGACCTCAATGCACATTTTTTCCCCTGAACTTCTGTCTCCCCTTGAGCTTATAGTAAACTTTCAGTATCCACAAAATTCAGTGGGAAGGAACTTCCCTACTCATATATACATAATATTTTCAACCTCCCAGTTTTGCTTGGTCCTGTATGCTGGAAACTAGTGAATAATAAATTCAGTACATTCGTGACTTTACAGATGTCTTTCATATCTCCTTTGTCTCTTTCTTGAATTGATAGTTGGAGTAATTTCTCACTAAAAAAAGGTCATTCCACATCTTTGATCATCCTTGATTGCTCTCTCTGATCCTTTATTATTAGGCACAATAGTCGCAATAGTTTTTGAATTAGGAAGAGTGTAATCTGCTGATTCTGGAAGTTATTAAGGGGAAGAGCCACCCTCTACAAGGACAATTTTTAATGCTTTCTCTCTAAACTTCTATCGCTCATGCTCAGGTGGGATGGTGGGCAATGTCAGGCCTTTTTTTTGTTCATTGGTGGATGCAGAAAAATGAAGGAATTTTACTTTATGGGTTCTTTGTAACAGAGATTGGTGAAATGGAGAGTTGGTAGTTCAGCTGTGTAACCATGTGGTTGTCCTGCTCTATCATTGCAGTCCATGTGGAAAGCAAACCACAAAAGTCTTCATAACTCCATAGTTCTTGCTACTTGAGTACTTGGTAGTGTCCCTGATACTGCTGGCTGGTATAAAATTGCTAAAAATAATATGACGAACAAGATTTGTAGAAGTAATTTGCCCCAAATAATGAGTTCTCTCAAATTTGGATTTTTTTATTCATGAGCAGCCTGTAAAATTCTCAGTCGTGAATTATTCAGGCTTATTTGTGAATTTATTTGAAAACATTTCCTCATGTAGCTGTCTCACCAAACAGTTCATTGAGAATATTCCTGTGTTCTGGTTGTGTTCCCCTTATTTACAGTCCCAGGGTTCTGGGTGATATTGGGAAAGTACAGATTAAGAAGGGAACAGATAGGTGCCCAATTATTTCCAGTTTTTGAATGTGCAAACTCTCAAACACGACAGCCTGAGAATGATGGTTTATTGACGCATAATGCATAGAAAAGCTTCAAGTCCTTTAGTTTCCTGCTCAATTATAGCAGAGCAGCAAGCTTGTGAAAACTTAATTTAGTGCTTCTTTGTTATTGACTTACGTTCCTGTTAAGTAGGCGATGGAAAGGATCTCTAGAGTTTAATAAGGGATTCATGGATCACTGCACATTGAGGTGTACTTAAACTGTCTTGATTGTGCCTGGATATTTGTTTCTCTCTTCCCAATTAGAAGGCAGCGTGACTGTTTCATCAGGAGAGTCTTGCACATGTATTTACACCTTTACATCTGGCTACAATTTTTTATATGGCTGTGTGTAAAATATTACAATACTTTATTAACAAATTAGTTATATTGCAGAGTGCCTGTCCCTGTGTGAGGCAGTGCCTACGACTAAACCTTTTCAGCTGGTAACAATAGAGCAGCCAAACTGCACGGGTTCTGAGTCCCAGAAGCGTTGCATGCTCCTTGCACGAGTGGAAAGCACCACAGGAGAGGGAAGACTTTTGGAACTGCTCTTTCCTGAAGCTGGCACATCCTGAAGATCAGCTCGTAGTGCAGAGTGTGGAGCTGGCACGTGACTGAAAGTAGATGCTTTCTGCTATGGTACTAGTTCTAATACAGAACTAAAGGTGGAGTTCATGAAGACCCAGCTCAGTTCTCTTATGCTGGAAATTAATATGCTCCCAAGGCACAGAAGACAGGAGCTTGAGATGTTAAAATCCATGGTTCTGGATAAGGAGTCAGGACAGAATAGCATCTTGAAGGTTTTTGTTGGGTTGTGAGGGTGGCAGGGTGCAGGGGAACCTTCCTTTTTTTTTCTCCTGGGATTTCAGTGGTCAAAAGATGTCTGATCACCACATCTGCAGTCCTCACAAGAAACTGATTCAGAAAGCTGCTGTAAGTGGCTAGCAATCAAGTACTAGAAATATTTTATCAAAAATACTGCTTCCAAATGATTCCAAGAAAATGTTGATGAGCAGTCTGTGCTCAACTCATGCTGAGAGCTGATGGTGTGCAAGTCAGGAAAGTAGACGAATAAGTACATGGTTTTAGTGCTGTGGATTATCCCAGGATAGCTGCAGCCTTGACTGAAATGCATGCAAAACTACATGTAAAGCATCAGAGTCTGCCAAGTATAAGGTAGAAGTTCTGGTTTTGCCTTCGTAAGGAAAGCCTATTGTGATTTGAAGTCAGCATTTGAATCCTGTAGGATTCAAGGCTCCCCTGTAGGGGCCATCTTTCTGGCACAGGGTTATTTCAGTCTAGAGATAACATTGTAAAATTCAGGGCCCAAGAAGCTATAGTGAACACCTTTAGAAATGTGATGGTGGTGTTGTGTTTGAAAAAATTTCTACCACTACAAAGCCATGAAAGTGTTATGAATTTAGACCCTGTTGTGCTGTGTAAGGTGGGAAGTACTTGCTGAGAGGGCATAGGGGTAGTGATGGGAATACCTCTGATAAAATGTATTGAAGATAAGAGCTCTGCTTGTGTAAATGAACTTGAGTTGGATTATCACAGACCAGGTTGTGTAGTGGGTCTTTAATAATAGTGATCAAACCTTGAACACAATGATTGTTGTAGTCATGTCCTTGTTTAGCTGAGCTGGAATGAGTATGGACATCTTGTGACACAGTACTCATGCACCATTCCCAGGAGTAAATTTGCCATGGTCAGTGAGTGCTGGGGGGTGTTACAGCTGCCTGCCCCAGTGTGCTGAAAAGCTCCTCAGTGCTGGTTTCTGTGTAGCTGTGGCTGATGTGCTTTGAGGACACACATCATGACCCCTGATGAGTTAACGTGGGCACAGAGTGCAGCCTGTCCAGTATGAACCTGACCAGTAGCAGTGTGCAGACTTTCACTACTTTCCTGGCCAGCTAGTTCAGCACTGTTTGATGAGAGAAATAGTTTTTACCAGGGGAGAAAAGTCAGTTTAAATGTAACCATTTAATTACATTTGGAACCTGCGCTGCAGTAAAGGACAAACTCTGGCTGATATCCTGAGGGAGCCTTGCTAGAAGTATTTACAGAGTAGCTGAAAACAGGGTCAAGGCAAAGATCTAAGCTAGGTGTAAACCTGGGTCAGAAGTGCAAAGGAGGATATAGTGAGACAGTGTGAATCAGTTGCTTATAAACCAAGGTAGGTCTGGGAAAAATTTAGCCATGTTTACCCTAGAATTTCTCCGGTGATAGCAAAGATCCTCTTAGGGCCTAACCTGACAAGTTCACAGAGCAGTCTCTTCTGCCCAGACACTGATTTATGTTTTGAAACCTATAGATGGTCCTTCACATCCCAGGTCTTGAAAAACAGTATGGGTATATTTTCTTTGAAAATGCTCTTATGGTTTGAAGAAAAACATGATGGTGTCCAATGCGCAAATGCCTTGTCCTTCCTAGAATAGCCACTGGGGACTGATTGCCTTTGGGAAATGATGGGCCAGGTTTAAGTACTCCTCTTTTGTCAGTCTGTCGTCCCAGGTGTCTGTTTCTTGCACTTTGTATGAGTAACTAAAACCATTTTTAGTGCTCTGTCTCCTGGTCAGTGCACTCACTGGGGATGTGGTAAACACAAGATCAAATATCTTCTGCTCTGAGCTGTCAGTGCAGAAGTGATAAAGTTTTGTCTCTCCTCTTTCCCAACTGCAATGGCAGAATAATCCACTTCAAGTGCTGATCCTAATGAATAACAGACTTTCTGAAGCCTTGTATTTCTATGCAAGAGGAAGGGTTATCTGTATTCACAGCAGAGCTGGAATAAGACTGGATTTTTAGCTCCTTTTCATTCTGTTTCTAGTTTGCTTGTTTTTTTGCTTCTTGCTCTTGTTAGCTTGCATTGATTGGTAAGTGGTAAAAAAGGGAGAAAAACACACAGTCCCAGAAAGCATAAACAAGGCAAGAGATGAAGAAAAGGCGAGACACTATTTTCATTTCATTACTGTGCTTCTTCACAGCCCCTATTCTGACATTTAGAACAACATAATATGCATGTCTCTGTTCATTAGGTTCCTCAGTACTACACTGTGACAGCCACAGAGGGTGGGGGAATGCAAAGACAAAGAAACAATCTTAAACATGAACTAACCTTTGCAGGCTAAATAACAAAGAAATGAGAACAGCAAAGGAGAAAAATGATTTCTGAAAAAGTAAATATATCCAAAATCATGGCCTCCAATAGGTTACTCAAGTATCATTACAAAAGGCAAAAAAGAATAGTGACCTCTAGGGTAGAAATAACTAATTTCCTGCCCAATGATTACTTTCTTTTTTACATATATGTTTGAGCAGATCCATGGTATTTGAACCATAGTGAATGACACAAGGAGACTGCTGAAACCATGGATAGTCTTAAAGACATTTGGCAGCTGATGCAGATTCTCAAAAATTAAAAAGCTTGTAATAGAAAAGGTGTTATGTGTTTTTGAAGTAGGGTATCTGCACCAAGTAGAGATATCTAAGCTGTTATTCCAGAAGCTGGTGCATGTGTACGCCACAGCGAGGTGTCAAATACAGATATTATCTTGGGAATGGTAAATGCTGAGATTTTATCCTAAATTTACTAAGATGTCGGGATATAACAATATTGCTTAGGGTTCCTGATGTAGCTAGTCAGCAACTGATATGCATGTTTGGGTGGATCCAGGGATGCCTCTGCAGGAGGACTGTTAGAGCTGTATCAAAAAGAATTGTGATGGAATGCAGCTGGCTTTCTTCCCCCATCAGTTCCAAGAGAACTACAGAACTTTAAAATTGTGTGGATTTTACTGAAATTTCTTGAGGAAAAAAAAAGGAACAAAAGAGACATTTCAGCCCTCTGGAGGGGAAATATTTTGATTTCTCCTATTGGCACTTCTAATTTTTTTCATTTCATATTCTTTTTGGGATGTCAATTACCATTTTTTCTAATTTTTTTTTTTTTTTCATTTCATATTCTTTTTGGGATGTCAATTACAATTTTTCTCCCCTCAAATGATGAGATTAAAATTCTCAATGGAGTTTTCTTTCATGGCTGTTTTAAGATCTGTAAATTTTCCTCACTTGGGAAAGAGTAAAAATCTGAGTATCTTATGAAAAATAATTCTCAGTCTATTTAGCACCAGTAATTACACACT
>VWZT01011257.1:0-11356 GCA_013397055.1 Pachycephala philippinensis
AATAAAATAAAATAAAATACAGACAGCAAGTATAAATGTCAAAATACAGCCTCATATATCTTCATGGTTTCAAATTTATCCACCATTTTCCCTCAAATCCTTTTGCCTCATTAAAAAATATTTCTTCCTTTCTTGCATGAATGTAACTCTAGGCTCAGCCCCGTGTTTTGTTCTTAAAATATAGGAAATAATATTGGCTTTATTGGGAGCAGCATGTTTGTGCATGGATGGCAGAATTTTTCGTTACTAGGTCTGACTGATGGCAAAATAGGTGGGTTTTAGGCTAGAAATGAAGATATTAAATGTTACCAGCTGCAATAATATCACTTTGCAACAATTGTTGATGGCTGAATATAAAATTAAATAATTATGTGCAAGACGTTTTAAAATGTGTATGAAGAATTCACACACATATATGAAAGACAAGACTTCAGAATGTGGAAATGAATATATGAACGTATTAAATGAATATATGTAAATATAATCTGGATTTTCTTTTATTCTTAAAATCAGAGAGATGATCAAATAAATATTTATGATTTGTGCAAACATCAACATTGAGTTATTAGGTCTATTTCTTTTATTTAAGCTTGTAAAGGGATTTATCCTGATGACAGTGAAAGATTTGGCATTGCAGGCCTGCCCTCATTATCTAGCAGCACAACAAGCAGTGACTACATCACTCTCATCTGATGAAGATGGATTCAAATCTCCAAGCTATTTTTCAATTTCTTTGGTTGCCTTTTTGATGGAACGTGAAAAAGTGCAGCAGAAAAAATGGTGCAGCCAGCCAGTACCATGTACCTTAATGCAAAATTAATGCTTATTAATTTTTGAGACATAAATCTAGAGTTGTACCTTTTGTGCTGGGCATTTTGCCACTCTTTGGCTTTAAGTGAGTAGATAACACTTTGATTGATTTTAATTAATTTCTAAATAGTCCCTAAGTTATATTTATGGTATTTATGTGTTTAGTGAACAGAGGCCAGTTCTACCACAAAGGCATATTTCTGCTGACCAGCAACAAATAGTATAATAGGCATTCCTTCTTTAATAAATGTATAAAATAAGGTGTGGCAAACATTAGGGCTTGAATGCAGTTCCTAATCTCTCCATTTCAAGCTCTGCAATGTGATGATCCTGGTTTTAGATAACAACAGAAATACCAAATAGTATTAATAGGAAAGTCAATTTTAAATTCATAAACATGTGTTTGTCTTCTGAAGCTGAGGAAGTGACGTTCTCCCTCTGACTGACACCTCTTGCTGCTGTAGAGGCAGACCAGAGCCAGAGGGTTGTTAGAGGATGTAAAATCAGGCACTTTATAGCTGCTACATCTCTCCTGCTGTGTGCCTTCACTCAACACCCCTGAAAGTCCTTGTGCTCCTTACATGAGGGAGGGAACGCGAGATGCAAGACCCAGAGATGTACAAGACAATTATAACTTGTCTGGAGGTCTTGGAGAGGTGTCCAAGACCCCAAGGTTAAGTCCCCTGGCCTATTTATGCATGAGCAGGTCCAGAGTCAGTGGCGGTCTCCCCAGACAACCACAGCACACGCAGGCTGTGGGTTTCTCCAGAGAGCAGCTCGTGTGCTGTGGGCAGTGAAAGCGGATCAGCCCATCCTCTTTCTAGCCAGGAGATCTCCAGACTTGTGGTCAGCAGAGGAAGGGAGAAGGATGGTTAAGCCATGCCCCTACCTTGGAGAGATGCTTCCACTGCCTTCCTTACACCTGAGACCCTCCCCACCAGCACATGCAGGATCCCCCTTTCAGATCCACCAGCAGCCTTCCCCTGTCACTCTCCTGTCCACATCAACCTCAGCCACACCTCTGCTCTTCTCCCCTCTCTTTCTGGTTAACTGCAGTCCTCATAATCCCCAGCTCTTCTCTTCCTGAATCCTTTGCCAATAAAAGTACATCAGTACCAATTTTATTATTTAAAACATACTTCAAGATTTGCGTAATTGAAGGCGTCCCGACCTGACAGCATTTATGACCCTCTTAAAACAATACTGACAGAGGCAGCTTGTGGCTTCCTTCATCTGGTTTCTACCTATCATTTCAGTGCTACCCAAGTGCAATTTAGATTTGGTAACACAACGTAGCCCTTTGGACTATTCAAATCATATGAAAAACAGCCTTACCGAAACCACCTTAAGAAGTGTTCCTGCACATATGCACTGGGGGCATTTTGCACAGATGTATCCAGACAGCTTCAGTCTTTTTGGATATCACTGTGTTGGTACTGCCCTGAATGTGTAGGGTTAACTATGCAGCAAATGAGAAAATTGTCAGTGTCTTACATTTGGGGATCATTATTAAAACCCTGGAGAATGAGAAACATTGACAAGTGCTTTGTTTCATTTTTTAACACAGAAAAAACCCGAATTCAAATGGCCCCATTTTTAGGCTTTACTCTACAAGCCATTAATATGCAAGCAAACTTCAAGAGAATGAAGGATTTTGAACACTTAGAATTGATCTTTAAATAGTCTCTTGATGATACACTGATAATATAAATGATGGTGCCCTGCAATTACAGGGTCATAGGCAGGATGATTTTGTGCTTGAAAAGAACAAAGTGCCTTTAGGACCTGTTTCTCATACAGAACCTTAGTCCTGTATTATCTTCTGGAGGGTGCTGCAGCTGCTAGGTAGAAGATCAATCACTTGACTTGCATTAGATTTGGCCGCTATGAATGCTTTTGGTATCCTTCAAAGTGAAACATCACACATCTGTGTAAGCTTAGGATAATTGCCCAAGTTGGAATTTACAGGGGACTAAGAGAAAAATGTTTCATATTGGGCAAGTGGGTTTATTTGAAAAAGAAGAAAAAAACAGTTAAATATTGAAAAGCAAAAGTACAAATATCTGACTTAATACTTCTCCCATAGTAGAGCAAAAGGCACCACAGTGAGACTCAGCAATCCAGATTCCTTGCTCCGGGGGGCTGTTTTGATATTAATGTATGTTTGTTTCTTTGTTTGTTTCCTTGTTTCCTTGTTTGTTTCCTTGTTTCCTTGTTTGTTTGTTTGTTTGTTTGTTTGTTTGTTTGTTTGTTTGTTTGTTTGTTTGTTTTCAGGGGGCTCCATTTGTTTTCTTGCTTTTCTGAAATGCAATAAAAGCTTTTCAAAAAGCTGACTGATTAACAGTGGCACACTGTTAAGTAGTGGCACACTTCCAAAGCAGAGGCATCTTCCAAAGCCTACTGAAATGAAAAAAAAGGCCCTCACGTGTTCCTTTGGTCCAATGGAAATATAGTTCTGTTGCTCCTTTATTTAGATGCCATCCCCTATAATTCTCTGACTAAGGCTGACCAGTCCTTCAAGTGCTTGGTCCAAATGAGCTTAATTCTCTTCCCACATAATCTGAACAGTGGGCTTCCTTCATCCATCCAGGGCAGGCCTATCTCTGGCTCCAGAAAGAGGATGAATCTCCTTTTCATTGACATCAGTTCAGGCACCAAGAGATGACCGGCTGGGCACCAGAGTAACTGTGACAGCTGTCTGACAGATTAGTGACAAAACACATATTTTAGTCATCAATTATCTTGAATTATTTCTACCTGAACATCTAATTTCAGCCCTGTCTTGTGCAAAACTTCCTTCAGAACTAACTTGCATTGGGCTGATGGCATTGATTGATGCCATTAGCAAATGAGCCAAATGAGCACCAGGCCAGTTGAATTTATCCATTCTGGTATCCAAAGGCATAAACATGCATAAAACAGGCTGCTGACTGCCCAACACTCTGCATGGCATCACAGTTACCCGAGGTACCTGTCTCTGAGAAGTGCTTCTCAGAACGCAGGAGCTCAGCTAAGGGGATTAGGTGTGAATAACAATCAGTTTTCCCCCATTTGTGCCCATCCGGAGAAACCCTGAAGGCCGAGCCTTTGCAAACACTTTCTTTGCCGTGGTTACTCCCTACACGAAAGCTTATTGATTTTCTGAGATATCTACTTTACCCCTTAGAAACGTTCCCTGGCTGCCCACACAGCAGACTGTGCTTTGAGGAATCCAGCAAGTGTCAGAGAAAGCTGAGGAAATTTCTATTTCACATCTATCCTTCTGCTGCAGAGACAAAGGTTTCAGCAGAAAAACCTTTTAAATAATCAATTCAGATTCTGTCCTGTGAGCCTGAAGCATTTTTCAGGCTGTGGATTTTATACTGGACTCATGTTCAGGACTCTCAGGTTCAGTCCTTGACTCAGCAGAAGTTGGGTGCCTGTGGCCTTTCCTCTGTTTGCACAGCAGAGGTGACGTGGGGATATCGGCACAGAGCTTCTCTGTCAAAAGATCTAAAGTCAGAAGGATCAAGTGTTATTCACTTCAAAGCAGTGGTTCATGGCACCTTGTTATGTCTTTTCGCAGACAAAGCTGAATTTGGGGAGTTAATTTGGGAGGTGGATGTTTATTTCCATAACACAAAGGTGACAGTTCTGCAGTCCTAGCTCTCTTCCCTTTTCCCTATTCCTACTTTTAGAAGGCTGTATGTATTTTAACTAGATGTACTATTGATCTGGTAAGACACAGAATAAAACCCTAACAAAATAATCAAGTGAGGAGAAGAAAAAGGAAAAAAGAAGAGGCCTGAAATTGCTTTTAAGTGCTTGTCGTATTTCTAATGCTTTACAGAGATCAACCTTCAGTAACCCAAAGGACAATTTTGTCCTTCATTCTCTTGCAATTTTTTTCAATGTGCAGGAAATGATGCATGTATTTGACATAAATCAGTTACCTAAGTATCATTTTTAGCCAGAGCCAGTCCAAGGTGAGAAGAAGCCAAAGCATTTATGAAAAGCAAACAAGGCAGTTTGCAAACACTTCTGGAAACAGGAACAAGCAGCCAGACACACCGAGGTTCATCTCGCCCCACTTTAGTGTCCACCAAGGGGACACTAAAGCTCCCTCTGTGATAACTGGGAGCAGCCTACAAGGTGTGTACAGAGGAGATCCAGAGTGGTCACTCTCAGCTGACTTTGCCCAGGAAAGACAAAGGTATTTAAGGATGCAGCTCACTTAATTTAGAAATCGACAACAGACTGAGATATACTGTGCCCTAGAAATGCTAATTTCTCTTTGCTGACCAGAATGGAAACTTGGGGAACAGTTCAGATAAGGACTAGGTTTAGATTAGATACTGGGAAGAAATTACTCAGTTTAAAGAGTGGTGAGGCCCTGGCACACGTTGCCCAGAGAAGCTGTGGCTGCCCCATCCCTGGAAGTGTTCAAGGCCAGGCTGGATGGGGCTCTGAGCATTCCCACTCCATCTGCTCCACATGTTTAGTAAAACAGGGCATAGCTATCATCCTAAAGACAGGTGAGTCCTGTACTCCATAGTCTCTGATTCCCCATCTGGTAACATATTTGTATACACAGATTTTCGGGACATCAGTCTTGTTGCACATCCTTGTTCCCAGAAGCGATGGGACTACCTGTGTAGCCTAGGAGATAGATTATTTTAATCTATAGGTATAAAT
Organism: Pachycephala philippinensis; assembly: GCA_013397055.1. Lineage (NCBI taxonomy): Eukaryota > Metazoa > Chordata > Aves > Passeriformes > Pachycephala > Pachycephala philippinensis. The sequence continues at coordinate 5,485 of VWZT01011257.1, forward strand.
ACAGAGGGAAAGTCTGAAGTTTGTGCTGTCCAAGAGTCTCAGCTATTATTTGCCTAAAAACTCCAAGCCCTCCCCCTACGAGGTCACATAGGATGCCAGCTCTCTACCTCCTGCTCATCTCCTGCAGAGGTGGGAGGGGTAACTTCAAATCTGCATCCATATGAAATCATGGGAAACTCTGAAGTCTGGTTTTAGATGTTATGAAAGCTCCAGACAGGGTAGTCACCTCAGACTAGAAAGTTGCTCATTTTCCTCTACACTGAGAAATCTCTGGGAGCAGTTTCCCTGAAGAAGTGAGGTCAGCTCCCTGCTATCAGGAAAGGGGACCTTGACCACTCTGCATGAAACAACCACATCACAACCCAGATAGGAAAGATAGCGCATTTTCAGTCAATTCCTTTCCTTCAGGAGGCCCTTTATACTTTTTGTGTTGTACACCTCATACAAACAGAACAAAGTAAAACCCTGTGTCCTAAATAGAGGTGGACTGCAGAGGCATCAAGTTTATTGAGAGACAGAACAAGGGATCACAAATCAAGGGGGACCATGCTGACCTATGGGTGCTCTGTAGTTACGAAAGCATTGTCCTTTCATCAACAGAGAAATAAACTGTGCTTTTACCTGTTGCCATCTGACACAAATAGTCAATCATAAATAACTAGCTGATGCACCCATTGAACTGCTATTTTCAGGTCGGAGTTTCTTTCTGTGCTCCCAGGAAAAGCAACATCAGCATCATTTGCCAGACTCATGGAAAAAGTTAATTGACTGTGTCCCACAGCTGTTTCCCTGTATCTTTATTTCTTCACTTCACTAGGTGTGCGGCCCTCCTTCAAGTGTAACTAAGTCTGAATTGCAATAGAAAGCACAGGAGTGACACCACTGCAGCCTGTTACATGAGCCTGGAGATGTATGGTATATTATTCCCCTTGTGATAGCCTTCGTAGATGAGCTAGCAACGAATTTGTACGATCCTGAGCTCTGACTTTTCAGGATTCTTGGACACTGGTGTATTCAGTCATTTCAATTGGCTGGTGGGCTTAAAGCTCAGTTTATTAGTCTCTATCTATATAAAACTGTGCTTGTCTTCATCATTTTGCACTAGCTGTTGTCTTGTTTTTTGGGGACTATGCCAGGTAGTACTTGCTTTCCTTTGTGTTGTGTGGCTGAATGAAGGGAATTAGCACAACGTGTGGCACTGCTTCAGTATCAGTCACTGGAGGAAAAAGCTTCATTTCTTAAACAGCCTGTGTTCTCTGCAGCTTTTAGGAGGAGCATTTAAAAACAGGGTTTGCCAAAGCCTTTCTGGTCTCACTCCACAGGATAATTTTATACACCATTTGTCTGCAAGGTTGGCTGGGAAGCAATTTTATTAAAAAGTTCAAGCTAAAGCAGTGGAGAAAGGGAAAGAAGGCAGAAAGCAAGAGACTGCCCTTATCCTGACACGTGGAAAAACCTAAAAATAATTTGGCAAAGTCAGAGTGGAATGAACTGTCCAGGGAGATGGTGGAGTCACAGTCCCAGGAGGTGTTTCAAGAAAGACTGGGCATGTCACTTACTGCCATGGTCTGGTTGACAAGGTGGTGATCAGTCACAGGTTGGACTGGATCATCTCGGAGGCCTTTTCCAATGCAAAGTATCCTGTGATTCTGTGACTGCTAAACCAGGGCTGACCCAAACAGCTGGAATTACACCAGGAACCATAATTAGGACTCAGGACCCTGACTGGAATGATACACATGTGATGATATACTAGTTGACATCATTGGTTAGTACAGAAAAAAAGATGGTGTTGACTGTGGGCAGAAAGCAGATGGAGGGGGCACATGCTCATGGAGACTTAGAAGGAATTGTAGAACAGAATTTGCCTTCAACAGACCCTACTTTACCTGGGCTGGAGATCATTTAACAAGGTACCAGAGAGGGGTATTACTTGGTGTAAAGCATGCTATACTGAAAGCCATGAACTGGTCAAAACTGTACGAGGTAAAGCAGGACAGGACTGCGACTTTCATCCAATGATTGAAGGTGACTGCCAGAAAACACACTACTCTGGATCCTGAGAATCCAGAGGAGGCCGTACAGTTAGCAACTATCTTTATAGGGCAGTGGACCCCCGATATTAGGAGGAAACTCCAGAAAATGGAAGGATCGGAGTGGTGTGACTCAGGAAAGTTGTTAGATGAAGCTTGGAAAGCATATCACAACAGGGATTGGGAAAAGGAAATGTGACAGGCTGGAAGGGAAAACAAGAGACACGAGAACCTACTTGCAACTCTAGAGGGTGCTAAGGGACCGTCCAACAGGGAAGGGGAAAGAGGAAGGCGAGGCGGAACAAGGGGAAGGGGAGGCGGGAGACGCCCATCGTTTCCCCGACAACGATTAGAGGAAGACCAGAGCGCGCTTGGTAAGAAAAAGGAGCTTTGGAAGCGGGAGTACCCGCAGGCTGGGAAGCTGGACCCTGCCTTAGAGGCTGTTACATGAGAAAATGAAGATTGAAGGGAAACGGGGGATTCTACCCCAGCTGAATCCCTGAGGCTGGGAAAAGAAGTGGAATTTTTGGTAAGCACAGGGGCAACTTATTCTCTATTGAACAGATGTAAAGGAAAGCTTAGTAAGGATGTGGTAACTGTAAATTGGTAAATTGTAACTTGTAAGCTGTGAATTGTTAAATGTAAATTGGTACATGTGGTAAATGTACACAATGTGGTAAATGCAACTGGTGCTACACGGAAAAGTGAAACTCGGTCCTTTTTACAGCCCATGAAATATAAATTGGGAAAGAACTGCACTACTTATCAGTTTCTATATATGCCTGAATGTCCAATCCCCTTGTTGGGGAGAGATTTATTGGGAAAATTGGATGCCCAGATAACTTAAGGGGAGCTGGGGGTCCTGATGCAGAAGTTGGGAACCTGGAGGAGACCTGTGGGCTATTTCTCCAAAGAGCTGGACAATGTGAGCAGAGGATGGCCAGGATGCTTGCAAGCAATTGCTGCAGCTGTTCTACTGATCCAAGAGGCCAGGAAGCTCAGGACTGGACAGCACATCACTGCTTTTGTCCCTCGCATGGTGGCATCCATATTAGAGCAAAAGGAGGGGCATTGGCTGTCCCCCAGCAGGATGCTCAAATACCAGGTTGTGCTCTTGGAGCAGGATGATGTGGAATTAAAGATGATAGCAGCCACGAATCCAGCCACGTTCCTCAATCCAAAGACAGTGGGTGAGGGAGCCCTGACACAGGATTGTCTCCAAACCATGGAACTGGTATATTCCAGCAGAACTGATTTACAGGATGAACCAATAGAGAATCCTGATTTAGAATTATTTACAGATGGCAGCAGTTTCATGAAAGATGGAAATAGATGGCACTAGTGACTGCCACTGAGATATTAGAAGCTCAGTCTTTACCAATTAATGCATCAGCCCAAAAAAGCAGAGATAATAGCACTAAAGCACTGAATTTGTCAGCAGGCAAAAGAGTGAATATTTGGACTGATCCTAGATATGCATTTGTTGTGATTTGTGCCCATGGAGCCATATGGAAGGAAAGAGGACTGCTATCAGCTCAAGGATCATCTATTCAACACAAAGAAATTTTACAACTTTTGAAGTTAAAAATCCAAAGGAGGTGGCAGTGATGCACTGCAAAGCACATCAATCTGGACAAACTAATGTTAGAGTGGGAAACCGACTGGCAGACAAAGCAGCTCGAGGAGTAGCTGAAAAAGGCATCCCAGAGTTAGTGCTACCAAAAAAAAATTGACATATCTGAATTTAAGGCTAATTCTGACAGTGCGGATCAATGTTTAGCAAATAGATTAAAAGCCACTAAGAATCAAGAGGGATGGTGGGTAACAGACAGCCAACAGGTTATAGTTCCACTTCCCGTAAGGAGGAAAGTAATGGGAAAAGAACACAACAAAACCCACGGGGGAATTGAGTTCCTGACATCTAGTCTCCACAACCCTGTACTTAGCGTGGGAACGAGTGAAATAGAAAAATCAGTAACAGTGAAATGTCCAATTTGTTTAAAAAACAATCCCATAAGCAGGAAAAGGCCACCTCCTCAAACAGGTAAAGACAAGCTTCACAAGCCTTAAAGGGGGAAATATTGCCAGATGAAGAACTGTTTGCACCTGGTGGGTTAATACAATGATCATTCTTGAAAAACCACTGGCCCACGGAACTGCACAATGCTTATTCTGTAGGAAGAAGAACTGGAGAGCAACCAGCCCAGTTCTGCCAACTTTTACCAGTTCACCAGGCAGTTAGGTGACTTTGGGGTGACCAGGGACCACCAAAGAGACCCCCAGGACAGAAAAACACATCTGCAGAGAGGAGGGAAAATATGTTAATGATTTTGGGGAAATGATTATCAAATGTATGTTTATTCCAGGAAAATTAATGATTATGTGTGTAAAAGCCTCTAAATAGGAGCTTTTTCTGTACTCAGCATCTTTTTCTGTACTCAGCATGTACAGTATTTCAGAGGATGTCCCCTCGGGCATCCAGCCAAATAAATAATGCCTGCTTCTTAATGCTACATTGGTGTTAAGGAGTTTGTATTTTTACCCATTTTTGCTAACACTGGAAGCACAGTGTTAATAGCAATGCCACAGAAACTGAAGAAGATTAATCAATAAGTTTCACTAAGAATTAATTATTATATCCTTTTGGAGAGGTCACTGGTTTATGTCATGCTGCTGCTTTTTCTTTAGGGAATTTTTTGTCACTTTATCTGATATTTCTCCAGTTGGATCCTTGTAGAATTTGAGATTATCTTATGACTGAATTTCAGCTCAAATCAAGTGATGATCTATTGAATAATCACACCGATCATAAAAAGCCCCGAAAAACATTGGTAATTTGTTCTTCTTTTCCACATTTAATCTCACCAGTTTCAAAAGCCATGCATACAAGAAAAGCTTGTATGTTACACTTCTGCTGGGTCTTTTCTTCTAAGACGTCTATAATACACCAAAGAATTTGGGAGAAGGAGACAAAAAGAATATTGGTCAATTCCTATGTAAATACAATGCCAGTAGGTCATGTTTCTTTCTTTCATTCTTATTTGTCCATTGGGACTCAGAAACCTCCTTCCAGCAGACATGGATGGATGGATGGATGGATGGATGGATGGATGGATGGATGGATGGATGGATGGATGGATGGATGGATGGATGGATGGATAAACTACTGCTAAGACATGTTTGTACTGCACCACTACTTTTATAATTAGAGAATGGCAAATGGGTTTTAGCTTGCCTTGGGAGAATACATTATGTTCATGAATCCATTGGTTCTGCTCTGCAATTCTAAAATGCACCACCAGGGCTAATGATTCACCAGTTTAATGTGAAGGGGCTGTGATTGCAACAAAGGGCAACAAGTCTCACTAGCTGCAATCCTGCCTTTAACAAACATTTATGCACCAGTCCCAGGTGGTTCCCAAACACAAATAGTTACACATTACTGCAGAGCAATTTTTTTCTGTCTCAGCTATTCAAAAGAGAAAGATTAGGAGAACACAATTACATGCCTGTAATAACACTCTGGATAGCCACGAGCGCTAACAAAAATTTGAAGCAATTCTACAAGACAGAGAAAATTAATGGGTCGTTGCATGGAACCTGTGAATATAACCAGCTGCAGGACTAATAGTATGCAGAACAGGAGATCAACACGTATTCCCTCTGCTGCAAGGAATTTAGGGGGACTTGGCTGGCCATTCAGGAAGTTTGGGAGTGGGACCTGTGAGGGAACGGACTCTCAGCTGCAGGACTGACATAGCAGGACACGACCGGGTAAGAGGGTTGATGGCAGAGCCTTAAAATGGGAGGTACAGGAGTTGCTGCATATGAGTATATAT
>VWZT01011257.1:11494-22573 GCA_013397055.1 Pachycephala philippinensis
TGCATATATATATATATGTATATCTATATATAAAATGCTGGATATAGTTATGATATAGCAAAATCTCTCATTTCCAAGTCAGTAGATTGGATCGCCAGAGGTAAGACAATGTGAGTGCAGGGGCAGAAAAGGTACTGGAGGATGGAGAGGAATCTGAACTCTATTTAAACAGGTCAGTAACATGACCTTCAACCTGCTCCCCTCAGGGTAGGGGCGGGGAGAGAAATAATTGGGAATGAACAAACTCAGAGACCCTTTCTGCTCATAGAAGGGAAGGGCCAGGCCTGCAGAGATCTCATGATGCCCTTCACTGAACTAGTTAAACATCTAAAGTAAGAACCTGTAGCTACTGCTGTTCTCCTGATCTGACTGGAAGGCTTTAGAAATCCCTTTAAAAGAGGAAGAGAATGAGGCTAATAGAATAACAAAAAGAGATAGGCAGAAACAATCAGGAATTGCCAGTGACAAAAAGGGAAAGAGGGAAAGCAAAAACCTGAAGGGCAGAAAGAGGTAGAGTAGGAGGAAGAGATTGGATTCAACACACAGCGTAGAAGCCGCTCCTTCTCCTGGCCACCGGACTGGTGAGGATGAACTGAAAATAGAAAGGACAAGAAGACACTGAGCAGCTTGAGACACCAAGAGGCCACAGAACCACCTTATGGGGATGCGTAACTCAGACGTGATCTGCTTTGTTGTAGGGAGTTTCTTATGGGTAAGTCATCTTTGAAATTCCTCTTTATGGGGTCTCTGCTCAGATATGGAGTTACCTTGGAAAGGTGGAGGGCCATTAGCAATAATAATTTCCCTGATACTAGAAAGAACTGGCCATATAAAAGGTACACACATACAAGATAATATTTGCTGCTATTCCAGGGATGGTAACTCAGACATCAGGGTACCGAAGGAAGAGGAATGAGAAGGGTAGGAGTGCTGGGGGGAGAATGCAGTTTTCAAGCTAGAGTGGGTATAATATGAAGCAGGGTATTTAAATGTTCTTAATATTTAAGCTTGGAGAAGGATCTACAGGTGGAGAATGACATGGCTTGTGGTGGAGAAAGGAGAAGTTGTAGTGAGGAGGAGGGTAAGAACAGTACTAAATAGGATTTTAAGGATTGCAGGAAGTTAATATATGAAACAGTGCTGTTGGTATCACTGTAACTTCAAATCTACAGCAGAATCTATGATGGAAAAAATGGAAGATAGATAACAGCAAGTCTTTACCACAGGAGATCCAGACTCATAATATAAAAGATATAAAAGATGCATATGACAAAGATTTAATTCACTCTATCTGTGTCTTTTCTGGTTTTCTCCTTCTAGTTCCCCCAGGTGAGAGGTGAGGAAGGCTGCCTCAACACTGAATTGTAAGTATTTGTCAATCTTGCTCTTCTTTTGAGAAAAGAATGAACACCGAAGGCAATACTGGACATGGGTTTTAGGACCTGATGGTTGACATTTTCCGGAAAAGCTTATTTAATTGTATTAAAAACTCATGCAAAATCACCATTACTTTCAATGTGAAGTGTATTAATTACTATTTTTATTGATCAACATACTGATCGTGTGGTACTGCTCCTGCTGCCTATTTACATTACTGCAATAGTTAAGAGCCTTCTGGTGTAATTTCAGTTGACTGGGATTATGAATTTAGAATCGAGCTTTCCTTGAAGAAATGGTTTGAAAGGTGTTGCTTTGGTGAATATTACTATCAGTGATGTCATTTGTAAGAATAACCAAAATGATATATTGACAAAAAAGAAAAAAACAAACCTGGATGCAGATCTCTAACATTTGCAATTGGAATTGGGCAAGAATAAATATCAGGAAAACAATAAAGAGATTAGGCCAACAGAAGGGAAATCCACTTATAACAGGGATATTGATGAGGTTGGACAACTGTGTCCTCCACGAAGCACAGTGAGTTTCTCATCATTGTGCCGTTTGGAATCTGGACAGTAAGTGAGGAGCATGAGGGGAGATGGAGGAGGGTACCATAAGGATCTTCCCATTTTTTTGGTATTCTGTGGATAACTATTTCTTGTACCCTCTTCTCTTCAGCTGTTCAGGTACGGAATGGGACCGTTTGTGGTATATCTGGTAAGATAACATATTTACTCTAAATATCTGCATCTCTAGACAATTCCAGTACGAAAGGGTGGGATTAAATGTGACCTGCTCGAGAGTGATGCCACCCCCTCCTTTTCCCTGGGATTCTTGGAAGCTCTACAAGAGCAAGACAACCCCTCAGCTGTCTCATGATCTTTAACAAAAGTTGACCTACCAGCCTCCTTTTTTATTCCACATATTTAGTCATACAAACAGTATTAATAAAGCATTCATGGCACAATATGCCTTTTAAAAGACTTTTTAAAGTCTTTTTTGATTTTTAAAGTAAGTTCTGTCTGATTTCTTAGTCATTCCCACCAGGATGAGATCAAAAAGGATGGTAGTTGTTTAACATCTAGAAGGCTGAATTAATAAGGGTATGCCAGAAGATTGCGAGATCCGATTTTTCCTCTCTGCTCATGACTTGTGACGAGATGTCTGGAATACCTCGTTTTGGTCCCTTCGTACAAAAGAGATGTTGACAAACTGAAGCCAGTCCCCTGGAAAGCCAATAAAAAGAAGCAGGTTTCTTGAGCCTGGAGGAAGCTAAGGGGACAAAGTAATTGCAGTTTTCCACCACCTAAGGGGGATCTTGAGAGCACATAAAGACAGAGACTTCTCAGAGGTGCTCAGTAGAAGCACATAAGGTGGCTGATCAAGCTGCAGCCAGGAAATTCTGATTAGACAGGAGAAAAAATGCTTCCCCTGAGGATGGTGCAGCACTTGAACAGGTGCCTGGAGGGGACAAAGGACCTGCATCCCTGGAGACTGTCCAAACTCAGCTGGACAAGGCCCCGGGTGACTTTGTTCAGCTTTGAGGTTAACCATGCTGTAAGCAGTCAGAGACAGTAAGAAGTGTCCTGCGAACAAAATCTTTCTGTCCTAATTCTGTGTCCCCTCCCGTTCCAGGCTGGTGCTGGTGATCGGGGGGCTCCTGCTCCTCTGTGGCCTGGTCTCTGTGTGCGTGAGGTGCTGCTTCCACTGCCATCAGACAGGGGACGAGGCGGGCCCTCAGCCCTACGAGGTCACTGTCATTGCGTTTGACCACGACAGCACCCTCCAGAGCACCATCACTTGTGAGTCGGCCTTGCCAGACCCTGGGGACTTCAACACCCTGTGAAGTGGGGGGCTGCACTGTAAAGCCCAGCTGGTGACACCCCAAGGCTGACAGAGGGAAGTTCATGGCAGGATGGAGGCAATGCAACCTCTGTACATGCTACAAACTAAGGTGCTCAGCTGTGAGACATGTTTGGGTGGAATAAGGGCAGCTACAGGTTTCAGTGGCATGTCAGGAGAGAGTAATTGTGGCATGGTGCTAGTGGGATTTCACACCCACTCCTTTTAGGGAATACTGAAGGGGCAGGAAAAGGAAATCATTCTGGCTGTGGGGAGAGAAAACCCTGTGGATATCCTCTAATCACATGATGCTTTCAGGATGAGGCAAACAGCTTTGGTCTCCTCTCTTCCAGCTCTCCACTCGGTGTTTGGACCTGCAGCCAGGAGGATATTAGCGGTGGCACACTCCCACAACACTGCCCAGGGAACACCTCCCCTCTCCGCATCAGACACCCCTCCAGTGTATGAAGAAGCTCTGCACATGAGCAGGTTCACGGTCGCCAAGGCGGGGCAGAAGGTGCCAGACCTGGATCCAGTGCCGGAGGAAAAAGCGCAGGCATCTGCCGAGGGCAAGGATGCCCAGCCAGCCCTCCCAGGACACTAATGTCTGGTTTTACTAACAGCAAACAGTACAGGATAGTTACATGCAGAGACTAATTCAGCTGGGCAGGGTTTTAAGAATTTCAGATTAACTTCCTTCGTCAGTTGAGAAAAGGGGGGAAAAAGTAACTGAAATTAAAAATATTTTCAGATCTAGCATAGTCTAATGGCTCTTTCTGACACCTCCTTGAGATAATTTGCATTATCCAAGCCCATTTATTACACACACACAACATTAGAAGCACACTTTGCAGAAATAAGCAAGCAGCAGGATCAAGGTGCTGAGCCATTTTGTGGCTAGTGATCTGCAGGGTGGCTGCAGATGCTGTCTCATTCCTCTTGCCTTTAGCCTAAGTTTCCTCAGGATGGCAGAAAGATCTTCAAAACAGGAAAAAAAAACCCAAACAGACATTTGAAAAGGTCTATTATGACCCAGTAATAACACCTGACTTCTGGAAAGTGCCAACCATTTATAGTAAATAAAGCAAAATAAAATAAAAGTTAACAATCTGTATGTAAACAAAAGGCAGCATACATACAGACAGTCTGCCCTAAATGCCCTGCAGGATACATAGAACGTATCTGGTTCTGAATGGGATATATAGCAATTGTGAAATAGTAGTCACAAGCTCTTATATTTGAATTAAAAAATACTATAGATGTACCAACAGATCAAACATGGGGAGAAGCAAGAACACTACCTCTGAAATAAAGCTCAATCATATTTTCAATGCATCCGTATAGTATTATTTATTAATTCCTCATGTTGCTATTAAAACCAGATCAATTGAAGCAAGACCATTTAAAACATGCAAGCCATTTCGCAGATAGAGTAATTTGTGAGTCTCTCCTGGTCAATACAAATATGTTGAACCATCCAAAAAGATGAACATAGGTATGGTCCATCTGTAAAACCTTGGACTAGGCAATCAGGAGAAGGTGAGTGTTGAATTACATCAGTGTTGTCTCCACCCCAGATTCAGCACATGAAAACATTAAAGCAGAACAACATTAAATATCCCATGATGATTCATTCAGCCATGAGTGAATTGCATCTATATGTTCATGCTGATATGAAGGAACAGGTGACACCTTTTTGAAATGCCTGCATGGCCCTTCCTGCTGAAGAACCCAAATTCCCACTTTACTTAATACACTGGTCTTCTTTCCTGTGAAATACAGAAAAGACGGTTGTTTTGTAGATAAGAAGAACAAGGACAATGTTGGACGAAGTCCAACAAGGACAAGGTCCCAAACATGTTTAAGAACCTAACTGCTGTTGAGATTACAACCACAGAAAATTTTAGAGAAGGTTGATAAGATAGCTTCAGGGATAGAATAAAGCTGAATTGAACAACCAAAACATCTTTGATGACGCCCCAGACCTTGATGAATTGAATTCCCAGTCACAGGAATTTTGTATCTAAAGGAATTTAATGAGGGTCTTGATTTTGAGGCCACAAATTTCTTCCTAAATTGCCTAGTCATTATTAACTGTATCATTAGCAAGTGATAAACTGGAATGCAATAAGCAAAGAAGTGACGTATAAGTTTATGTCCCTTCTGCTACACAGCATTCTTCAATCTTAGAATTATAGAATGGTTTGGGTTGGAGGGGACCTTAAAGAACATTGAGTCCAAACCCCCTGCCATGGGCAGGGACACCTTCCACTATCCCAGGTTGCTCAGAGCCCTGTCCAACCTGGCCTTAAAATAATAATAATTACAACTGTTTGTGGAACACCTGTTACAGTGACCTATTTTATCAGCTGCTCTCTGAAGTGCTGTTCAAGCCCGACTTCACCAAGCTGCAGAACATTTCCTGGAAGGCTCTTGTTTACTCCACAGTAAAAGCCTAAAGCGAGCAGAGACATTTGAGTCTGCTGAACATGTGTCAAGTGCTGTCAAGCCCAGAAACTCCCTGGAAGTCTTCACAGTGGTTTCCAGGGGAAACATCCAGCTCGTCCTGCCTACGAACCCTGAGCTGTGCTAGCATTTAACACGTGATGGTCACTCTTCTCCACATGGCAGCAATTCTGCTTAGCAAGCCCAGTAGTCCCAGTGCAGGAGCAGTCATTAAAGCATCTTTAAATTCCTGAAAGCCTTTCCTGCAGTCAGGCTCAGCTCCCTCTTAGAAAGGGGCTCAGGACTGGACAGACAGCCTCTTTTCCTCCCTGGCCCGAACTCCTTTGTCCTTGTGAGACAGAAAATATCCTAAAGCAGAAGTCCAGTTCCGAGGTAAAGCCTTTCCACATGATATTCCCTGAGCAGCCCCAGTGCTGAGCTGCACCAGTCCCTTGGCCACAGGACAAACTCGCCCACCTCATTGTGATGCCTAAAGAGGCCAACCTAGAAACAGAGACTAGACAGGAGTAAGGGAATAAAGGTGGATATTTATTTGAAAGGCCTTCAGAGGTGCACCCTGGGCAGGCCAAAGGCTGCACCCAAGATGGACGACGAGTCACGAGCTCTTCACAGTTTTAGAGGTTTGGTCCATTCGCATATCAGCATAATTTCACCAATTAAACTTTAGCTAATGATGTAATTTCCCCTCAGCTTGCCCCCCTTCTCAAGATGCTGGGTTACACATTTTGGGCCTAGGACGGGCCGGGTGTCCTTGGAGAGCAGCCTGGAGAGGCTTTGTTATGTCTATCTTAGCATGAGAGAGCAGCAGCTCACAGGCTACAGGACACTGCAGAGTTACACACTGGGAATACGGAATTTGAAAAATGTAAAAGCTAAAATGTAAGGCATCAATTGTGCCACAGGAGCCCGCAGCCACACACTTGGCACTGGGGATTCAGCCTAGACTGCAGCCAGAGCTGCACCTTTTGAGTGGTCTCTCATCCCTTCTCTTCTAATGCTAACACCATTGGATCTCTAGGCACATGCATACATTCCTTCCACTAATCAGGATTATTCCACAAATGAAAAAAATAAATCAGCATATGGTGGGTGGTCCATTCCGTTCCTTCTACAAAACAGAATTAATTGTAAAATGGTACTGCAATTTGCAGTTCCATTAACAGACCACTTTTCACCACCATTAAGTTCATATATTGGCCACCAATGATTACAATATTCAACAACTTGTTTTCATGTCAGGGGGTCAACCATCCCAAACCCCCAACCTTTTCCAGTTCCTTAGGACATAACCCAAAGGGGAACCCTTCCGGATCCCTTCTCCTAGGAACTATGAAGACAGCCCCACTCCCATATTTACCATCTTGGGAAAAAAAAACTTTTAATGCCTTTAGAACCTTTTACAAGCTTTCTATAACCTCTTACAATCTTTTACAACTTTTTCCAACCTTTCCCAAAACCCAAACCAGTAAACACTTACAAAACCCTCTGAGCCTCACACTGCAAACTTTCTATTAGTGCAACTTATGTGCAGGAAAAAATACCTTCAAATAAAGTACCTTAAGCAATGTTATACTCTTTTTCCCAGAAAGAGCAGTGTGCTCTACTCATCAGGCCAGGAAATGGGAAGATCTCCCCGAAAATATTTCAGTGTGCACTGGAGTGCTGATGATTCCTCTGGTCCACTGAGTTGCCACCTCTTCGTCCCATCTGGGGTACCAGAAGCTGTCACCAAAAGCTGGGAAATAAACTCTTTAACCAGTTTGTCAGGGTAGAAAGTCAGCATACCTTTATTCAGTGTTGGGGTACATGGGGATAGCTCCATGGAACATGTATGCCAGTTATCAAAACCTTTAACTATTTATACATTGGAGCAAACAAAGGAATTAGTGTTCATTGGCTTACAAGTTACATAGTTCTCTTCATTAATTAGTATTCTATCATCTATTGTTATTTATTTATTGTTTCTAATGCTAATTAGTCCACATTTTAAGTCTTTTTATTATCTTCTTCCCAGACAGAGAGAATTTTATTAATTGTCTTTGTTAGTTTCTGCTTCATCTTTGGTTTCTGCAAGTGTCTTTGTAGTTTATAAATTCTGCATTCTTTGTGTCCAGGTCTCAACAATAAATTTCTCTCTCAGGTCTAAGAGCACTGAAGCATGTCAGTCCCTAAATTTGTAATTTGTTTTTCTAACACATGGACATCACCCAGAGCTTGCCCGTCATCTGTTATCCACTTCATGGATTGAATCTCCTTAAAGCAATTTCCCTCCCCACACCGCTGCACAGGCTCCTTTTTAAGGAAATATTAACTTGTTTGGTAACAGTGCCACCCTTAGGTTCCCCTAAAACATGGAGTACCTGAGAAAAACCGGTTTTCAGAAACACCCCACTGGCCCCACTGTTGTTGTTGCTCCTTTGTTTTCACAGGAACAGTGATGCCCCTCCCCAACAGGCCACTCCCAATCACTGGCTGGAACAAAGGGATCTCAAACTCTGCTTCTCAGGTCTGGGGGTTTGTCCTTTACTGCTGCTTTTGATCACGCAGCAAGGTGTGTTCCTTCATCTCCTCATGACGTCATTTGGATGCATTTAAGCAACTTCAGCTGAGGCTGGGCCATACAATATGTATGGGAAGAAAGAGCAGCTTTTTTTAAAAAGAAAAATACGAAACTGTAGAAAATAGAGCAGCGAGACAGCAGTCCAGCACGGACAATACAGAGTCCTTTCCTAGAGGAAAAGAAAACATTTACACAATTGGACATTGTTTACTGGGAGTGACTAACCCTGTGCCCTCATCCAAGACCAATGTGCCCATACTGGCTCTGAAGGTACTACAGATCCAGTGCCAAGAGAAACTGGTGACCAGTCACGAGGGATATAGCAGAGACACCAGGCAAGGACAGTTCCATGGATGGCAGCAAGCAGATCAGAATCACAAGTGCCTTCAGGTATGCCATCTGTGGTTTAATCACCATTCAGACCACAAAGCACAAATTTTCTGACAGAAGAGACAGTGATATGCAGAGTCCACACTAAAGATTTAAAAAAAAAAAAAAAAAAAAAGTCAGTCTGTGGAGAAATAAATGAAGTACCCAAGGGGAGGTAACAAGGAAAAAAATATCCAAGGGAGTCCAGAGTTATAAGTAGGAGGACTGCATAGTACAGCACAGGCTGCAAACCCCGCCCCCAGATTCTGTGCAAATATTTTTGTCTCCTGCTCCTATGGCTGCAGCATTGGCAACGCTTGGGAAATCCCTTTTAGCATGTGCCCACATGACCTGCAGACACAGCAGTACAGTACGTGCTCAGAGCTATTCTGACACTCTAGGTTAAGAAAAAATACATTGTTTTGAGACTGCGAAGGGCCACTTTGTGCTGGCAGTCCAGGGTAGGAAAATTAGCCAACACCATTTCCAGTTCCTCCCTCTAGCAAACAAACCCAGAACATGAGGTTTGTCACATGCCCATGGGCTGACATTTTAACAACCCTAAGTCAGATGTTTAGGTGTTTGTCACTGCTTCTGCATGTATCATCTTCCTGCCTGTTTTGCCAGTGACGTTATTGTTATTATTGAAGCTGAAGGAGAGAGCTGGGAATTCAGTGCCTGACGAAGAGGAAGTGGGGAAGCAGGAGGAGTGAGTCTTGGGGCTGTTCATCCAGGGCTGCACCATCAGGGCAGGGAGAGTTCAGTCAGGGGATTTGTTGAGGAGAAGTCACCCAGCAATCTGCTCCCAGGGCCATGTCTTTGCACCAGAACAGGAAAAAACCCTGTCACTTCTCTCTGATTTGTCATGAGAAATTCAAACCAGGTGCTATCTCAGCTGCCTTGGGACCAGTCCTGGGGATGAAAACAGCAATTCACACGACAAAAGGAGTTTGAGATCAGCCTGTTAAAATTGCCAGAGTATATTGATGGCTTGGGTGAAACAGGCTAGAAAACTTACTCTCTTTTTTCCTTGAGGAAGAGGCGCCTACATCACTACAGGCCTTCAGTACACCTCAGCAACTGCTATGCCGGAGGCAGTTAGGAAGCAAGGATGCCAAACACAGGCTTTATTAAAAAGGTTTAATGCCATGAAACCAGAATTTTCCTTGGGTCTAAACCCTGGGGTTTCTTCAATCCAGGCTATTTGCTATGGGACTGCAAAAAATAATGCCTTCCTTCTGACTCACCCCTCTGAGCTCCTGTGACACTACCTGGCAGCTATGGGAGAATGTTTACATGTCCTAGGACAGACAGAAACGTGTTGATGGTGCTTCCTGTACAAACTTTATGCAGACAAACTGGTGAAGGCTGGGACATACTGGCTGGTGACATTCCCACTGTGGACTGCTTTATCCTGAGGAGATTTGGGCATGCACCTGCTGGAACTGACCATTAGCAGGCGGTCACACTACTCCATACCAAATAAAAGTATTTAGTAGGGAAAAAGTACAAGTAATAAAAGCTTAGAAAGTAAAGGGCCTGCCAGAGTTTTTGCAGACACGCTTCAGCCATCCAAAAGTAGATGCCATGATTCAGGTGAGAAAAATCACACCCCAACACACCTTTTTCTACTCTTGTTCATCCTCATTCAAGACACAAGGTTGAATTAGGAAACTTGGGTTTTCTCACCTCTGCCTTTGGTGTGGCCATGGAGAATCACCTTATGCATCTGGCTGTTCCACTCATATTCTACTACAACTAAAACACCTGCAAAGATAAAAGATCAGCCTTGGCAAAATTCTGCTTCCTTCTGGGTTAGGTATGCAAAGAAAAAATAATTTAATACAATCCAATTCATTGTCCCTAGGGTAGCAGAAATTGATTTTTGTGCTGATTTGAGCACGCTGAGCCTTTCATTAATACCTGCTCTTCTGCTGATCAGTGAATAATTGCGAGTCGATCTACTCCCAGGGGGAAAAAACCCAGATATTGTACGTGTCAGTTGAGTAACTGGGCCAAAATTGGCTCTCTGTTTTGGCTTGTTTGCAGACAGTTACCTTTAACTGCCTGCTGTTTGCAACACGCATCTGGTGTGACACATCACATGGCACGCTGAATGCCACCGAGATGCTGCAAACAAGGCAACAATCCAGATCCGACAGCCACGGGGATGGTCCGAGAACAAACAAGATTTTTGGTTTTATTTTTTTTTGTGTTACATCTCGCAGCCCCTGAGAGCACAGGTCACATCCACTAACCCCCATCTGGACAAGCGGGGGCATCCAGGCCTCACCCGTGGATGGGGTGCCTCAATGCAGCTGGTGCCGCGTTTATAACCCGAGTCACGCTGCGGACGGCGGGCGGCGTTTTGCCGCCTTTAAACTAAAATAAAAAAGCAATGTTATTGTAAAATATTTATTTATTTGTTTATTCATGTGTTTACGTACTGCCAGGCAATAACT
>VWZT01011257.1:22699-50122 GCA_013397055.1 Pachycephala philippinensis
GTGACGTCACAGCGCTCGCAGCCCGTCTCGGCGGTGGGGGGCTCTCCGTGTGACGTCACACCGCCGCGGGGTCGGTGCGGAGCCTCCCCGTGACGTCACGCCGCCGCTGTGCCGGGGCGGCTCCCCGTGACGTGCGAGCGGCCGGCGCTGGGCGGGCGGCGCTGGCGGCGGGGCCGGGCGGAGCTCTTTGCGCAGCGCCGGCCGGGGCGGAGGCAGCCGCAGCAGAAGCAGCAGCAGCAGCAGCAGCAGCAGCCGCCGCAGCCGCGAGCGGAGGGACAGCCGGGCGCCATGAAGTTCCAGTATAAGGAAGACCACCCGTTCGAGTACAGGAAAAAAGAAGGGGAGAAGATCCGGAAGAAATACCCCGACAGAGTCCCCGTGAGTGCGCGCTGCCAGGGCGGCCATGGCTGCGGGCCCGTGCTCGGGTGCCTTTGTTTTCCGTGCCGGCCGTCGGCTGCTGCTCGCTTTATTTTGAAGGCGAAGGAAATGAGTTTAGTACAGATGATCGTGATCTCGCTGATCTGATTCAAATCCCAGGCTGCTTTTCTCCTTAGTGCAAAGCTGGGGCTATTTATGATGCGGGAAAGGCTGCAGTGTGGGTGGGTGCGGGGTGGAATACACCTTTTTCCCTGGAATCCACAGAATGTCGACAGTGGGAACACTGCTGATCTTTTCCTGGCATGCGTGGGGCTGAGTGGGGAAGGAGCTCACCCTTGTCGCTGTGAAAATGGAGATTAGTGAGTGGGTTAACCGGGTACTCTTCACAGAAAACATGGTCTGCATCCGGGTCATCTCATACGTCTCTTTTATTTTTATTTTACTTCAGCTTGGCATGTCTTTTCAGTAAAGCCTTGCTCTTTTCCTTCGCGTGAGCAAAAAACCCGATACTTCTCAATCCTTTTGCCCTTCTGTTTAATCATTCTGTGGAGAAAATGTCACTTGGATTGCAAGGTCATCTAGCTAAATTTTGCTTCCTCATTCTTAGGCCCCTTTGGAGTGCCTGTGGGAAACTTCTGGCTTCATAATTCCGAATAATTATTGGGAAAAAAAAAAAAAGAAATGACAAATCTAATTAAGTGTGGAGTGTTTTTTCCTTTTTAATAAACATTTTGCAACTATTCTTTCTGTCCATCCCCGCTGGAGACATCTGCCCTAGATTTACTGCTCAAGGGTGCTGCATTAAAAAAAAAACTTGGACTCCCCTGTAAAACTAATGACATGGGGGGAACAGTTACAGCCCATGTTTTCCCTGCAGGCTAACAGCATTTTTTATCTTGGGAGTGACCCTCAAATGGGCTTGAAAAAGTTTTTGGAAGTCAGTGCTTGGGTGCCTTTGTTCTCTCTGTTTTTGGGAGGCCTGGCATAGCATAGGTTGAGCATGCAGCAGGTCAGCTTGAAGTGTGTGGGGTCGGGTATTTATGGTGAGGGCTCTGTAGGTCTAGAGTGAGACTAGGTGTAAATTGAGGATTAACGCGGCAGATTGCACAGCAGGCCGTGACAAACGTGTCAGGAAGAACCGTGTGGGGAGCCCAGGATGAGGCCTGGGCTGGCAGGAGGTAAAGGAGGTCAAGACTGGGGGGGTGCATCAGCAGAACTTTGTAAAGAAAACTGGGACCAGAATAAGAAAGTGTGCTGCAGTTAAGGATAAATGGAAACGATGCATGGCAAAGCCCAAATGTGAATTATTAGGGATAGCCTCTTGTCAGAGCTGCATACAAAGAAATGAATGCAGCACTCTCTTCTTCACTCATGTGTCTGCCCTTCCTGACAGCAGGATCCTTGAAGATGTCATCCTTTGGCTGCCTACACTGCAGTGCCGTGATACATCTCAGCATTTTGATGAGATTTTACTGCCCTGCATTATCTCAGTCACCACTCAGCAGCAACGCAAGTGTAGATAGTCTGTATTCTACCCTTAGGATTTTCCTTGTAGGTTTTTTAATGTATGTGAAGGGTTTAGTGCTTCAGAAGAGAGAACCTGCGTTACCCAGCAGACTGACTACAGTTGCAGTCAGATTAGCAGAGCACCTCCATTCCTTCCCTGCATCTTTGCAGGAGGGAGGTCTCTCTTAAGGTCTCTTAAATCAGTGGTGATCTGATTTAAATCTTTCCTAAATCTTTACTAGGGGCTTAGAATCCCCAACACTCACCTCGTTCTCATCGGCATGACTTCTTTTCCTTTATTATCTAACGACCAGTCTACGCACTCCCCCAGTCAGGGTAGTCACAGCAAGCAGTTTGGCTTGTCAGTAGTTTTTTAAATTGGAGGCAAGAACTAAAGGTTTCTCCCCACTGCAATTTATTGTGTTAGATAGATCGTTGGCTGTGCTGGTAAAAAATGTGGAAAGTGCTGTTGCTGTTCAGCTCGCACCTGTTCAGTGAGATTGTGGTGCTATCCTTCCCTCACAGCATTTACCAACGGCACCTTGTACAGAAATGCATGTCCTACTGCAAACTGCCTCAAAGAGCTTGAGTGCCTTGTACTAACTTAGGTACTTGAAAATCGTGAAGTAGCTGAGGCAATCATGTTTCTATTTTAAAATCAAACATGGAAGTTTCAGGAGGGTTGGCTGTGTTGGCCACGTTCAAGTGGAGCACCGGGAAGAGATGTCCTAGTTGGTACCTCTGTGGTGTGAGATATTTTGCAGACACTCACTTGGCTCTAGAAGGATTCAGGTTAGCATGGCACCATGTCCAGGCTAAATACACCCAGCTCATGATAACATTTTATTCTGGCATGGTGTCTCACTGATGGGGCAACACTTTTTTGCTTCCAAAGAAAGCTTAGTCCACAGCAGTTCAACCTTTTCTCTTATACAACAGCTGTGTTTTCCGATTTGGGTTGCCAAAGAGCTGTGGGAGCATGGAACCCTTAGAAATTAGTCCCACAGTGTCTCAGATGGAGTATTTACAGTTATGGGGTCTAATGAAACTAAAAAGTGAAGGAAGTTCAGAAAATCCAGCTTTAGATTTAGTTTAGAAGGTCAAAATGGCTTCTGCAGAACAGCAAGCCACATAGATTGAAATGTGATGTATCTTTTACCAGTTAAAAAACACATATCACAAAAAAAAGCCTGTGATTTTCTTCTGCACAAACCCAGTAGTTTCAAAGGTTACAGTGGAAAAGGAGATCTGGTCACTTTGGAATACTTCCTGCTTCTGAGGTAAACATTTTGCCTAGCTCCATTAACAAAAATTATCTTTTAGCAGAGGATCTCTTGGTCTCTGACCATAAAGCTGCTGAGTTTCATATTTTCCTATGTAAGGAAATCAGTATTTTGTGTCAGAGGTCTCTGTGGGTCCAGTTGCCCAGATGATAGGCTGACTTTAATTATTGTATGTTATATGATTAGGAAACGTCCATAGCTATATGAAGTATGGATAATAAACTTAAAGGATATGAATTTCAGAGTAGAAGATAACTACTGAAGAACTGGAGATTTAAAAAACAATCCCCAGTGAGCTGTAGTTTCTCTTTAATTCTTTGCTTCATTCTAGAGCACTTGGTATTGGTGAAAGTAGAAATTAGGATGTGGGACTACTGGGAGTAGGGCTGATTTTGTGCAAGGCAGTTTGGAACTGTAACCTGGAAAGAGTTTAACTTACTTGTGTTCACGTATTAGCCTCCTGACAGCTTCTTCACACAAAATTAACCTGAATTGGGAACATCAAGGTGTCCTAATTTTTTTTTTTTCCTCAGCCATTATGGTTTATTTTTGTGTCTGTTCTGGACTCTTTTTTTTCACTCACCGTGCTTACTGCTGCAACCCTGGGCTCCCAGCACAGCTATTGGGAGTGATTTTAAGTTGTCTCCTGTTTAAGTCATCTCACCTATCTGTTCTTTAACGTTGTGTATTTGTTACCTAAAGGCCTGGTAGCACCATCAGAGGGTAATATCCTTATCCACTGATGCTTTTTGGACTCTTTTGGTTTATGATACTCATGATTTGTTTCTTGCTTTCTCTCTCTCTCTTTCCAGGTAATCGTGGAAAAAGCACCCAAAGCCAGAGTACCTGACTTAGACAAAAGAAAGTATCTCGTGCCTTCCGACCTCACAGGTAACAATGTCTACCTCCTTTCTTCCTGATTTTCAATGAGAAGGTCTCAGAAATGCTTTTTACTCTGTGATCAGCACAAAGGAAATATCCAGACAGGCTCAACGTCTCGTTTATCTGCTGTCCTTGTTATATTTATACCTTCTAGCCTGGATTGCAACATGCAGAATTCTCTGAGATCTTTTGAGGTATCTCACTGGCTTAGCTAGCTTGTCACAGCTGAGTTCTAACCACGATGACAGTGACTAAATTGTGTATCATGGGCAGTGTCATCATCACCAGTCAATGATGACCTAGCTGCACAGTTGCCAGAGGCTGTACTCTCGTTGCAGGAAGAGACAAGTTCTTGGAATAGTCCCATCCTTTTCCACACCTGTGGCTGGAGTCATAGCAGCAAAGTTCCTTTTCTGAATGGTCATGGTGATTTTGATTGAGTGTGATTACATCTGTTTTCATTTAAGAACATGAATGAGTTAAAGGAACAGCATTCATTTTTCTTGCAGTATTTAATGGACTGAAAAACTTTCTTGTGCAACATAGTTCAAGCAAATAGTAAGGAGTTTTTTTCAGAAATAGGATAACCATTTACACCAAGGCTAAATTCTCTTAAGGTGTCTTTGATCTATAGGATTTAAAGGTTAAGCTAGTTAAAGGTCTTCCCACCAATCCCCTCAGCAGAGCATTTCATACCATAGTAGGTGGAGTGTGGATTTAGAGGGTATATGGCGTGAAGTCTGTACCTGAGAAACTGCCAGCTCTGAGTGGATTGGCTGCTCATGTGGTTACAGTCATGAAGTTACTGCTTTCTTTTACTGCTTTTTTCCCCTGAATTGTTCATTTCCCCCTACTTTTTGTATACAGCATGTGACTTCCACCACCAAAAGAAAACAGCCATGGTTAGGGTTACAATACAAAAATAAACAGCAGCAACAAAAAAAACCCCTCCAACATTCCATCTGCATCTAAGGCATTCTCTATTCCTCTTCAGTTGGTCAGTTCTACTTCTTAATCCGAAAGCGGATCCACCTGAGGCCGGAAGATGCCCTGTTCTTCTTTGTCAATAATACCATCCCTCCCACCAGTGCTACCATGGGCCAGCTGTATGAGGTAAGCCTGGCCCTTTCCTCTTGCCTTTTGTTGGCAAGAACAATGTCCAGGAGTGGCAGTGGGTTCAACTTGGTGACAGATGCCTGAACAAGGGGACCCTCTTGCCCCAAACTGTACCCCATCACCTGGGGTCAGGGAAGTTCCATCCCACAGTTAGGAGCCTGAGGAGCCTTATCAATTCAGCAAATTGTTTGCTAGTTGAAAGGGTTGTGGCAAATGGTTGCCCCAGCAGTCATATGTTGGTCCTACTACTTCAACAAAGTATTGAAATAAACCACTTTATATTTCAGAGGAAGGATTGGGGCTGGGGCTGGGGAGGGCAGAGAACATAGGTTTTGCTGTGTATACAAATGAGATTTCCTTTTAGCCAGTAAATGTAAGTAAAAATACAGTAAAAGGGCCAGTATCACTGGGCATCCATCTGTCTATAAATAGTTTCTTAGGGAACACTTATTCTTTGTCTAGAATTACTTTTTCGTGGCTTGTACTGTATAAGTGAAGATTATGTAGGATGCTGTGAACATTGCTACCCATTATTTCTACTCAGCAGTGTTATTTGATCAACCTTAAAGGCATATTGGACGCCTGTATTTCTCAGTTCTAAAGCCATTGGGCTATAGATGTATCATGGGTGGTTTGCAGCCTGGATTGATTTCTCCTTGATTTCTCCTTCTGCTGGGTGTTTTAATAAAAGAGCTCTGGCGTGGTGCTGTGAGCCTTGTTTGGTGAGCCTTTTTGACAATAACTGGACACTTAATCAGTCTGTGTACTGATGGAGATAATAAAAGATAACACAGGCAGGGTGCTTTCCAAATCTGGACACGTCTATGGAAAGTGTCTGACTGTCCAGAGCTGAGATCAGATCTCTGTTGCTGGCACTCTGCAGAATTTTTGTGTCAGTGTAATCACTTAATATCTCAGTTCTACTGCTCGTATGTAAAACAGGACTTAGAAATACGGCCACTTGTCACAGTGTTCTGAAAAATTAAAAATATCATCTACAGGTGATTTTTGACTTGTTAAAGCCTTCCAAGTCTCTCGTCTTGATCTTAAGACCATACCACTGCTGAGAAACTGCTGCACGGCCTGCAACAGTCAGCTGTTCCTGTTGCATGCTTACAACACAGCCTGGCTGTGGGTCTTCAAGGAAATTCCCTGTGTACAGAAATGTGTCCTGCCTGTCTGTAGAAGCAGAGCTGTGGCCAGAGTTCTCTGTGTGTTGGGAAGCAAAGCTTTCAATGTAAATGAAGAGAAACAGTGAAAGAGAAGTTATCTGCTCACGTTACAATGATCTCTGGGTTGGGCTTTCTCACGTGCAGTGACCTTCCAGCTTTGGCTCCTCACTTTGTCCCTTCTCCCCTGGCAGGATAACCACGAGGAGGACTATTTTCTCTATGTGGCCTACAGCGATGAGAGCGTCTACGGAAAGTGAGCAGCAGCCCCCAAGGCATGCAGGCTGGATGGACTGATGGAATGGATTGGTGGGGAGGGGGTTGCTGGAGAGGCAGGAGGAGGAGGATGCATGAGAAGAGAAAAAGAGAACTGGAAGTGAACCACATGCACAATGTCATCAGCTTCCACGCATTAATTATAACCATTATTTTTTAAATTGAGGGGAGTGGGGGTAGGGGGACAGGGTGAACTGAAAGACTAATGAGAGGTTCCACACTGGGGGGTGGGGAAACTCCACTGTTCACAATTCTTCTCTTGCCACAGCTGGAAGTAGTGCTGGAGGCTGACAGACAAGCCAATGTAGTGAAGCTCCAGGAGAGTGACTGGGCAGGATGGCCATTTTCATGTAACCCTTGCATTGGATGAAGAAGGCATGCCATGTATTGTACACTGACCTTGTCCTGTCTTGTCCATGGCTCCCATTCACTGAGCTGTGAAATACTTCACTCTGCCCACACAAGGCTGTCCTATGCTGACAGTCCTCACTCCAGCTGCTACTTGTGAATTGTTCCAAGGGTATTGTGTTTCCCATCATTTCCATCAGTATTAGAAGGGCTGGTAGCTCTGTCCATCAGTATTAGAAGGGCTTAACTCTGAGCGCTGGGAAGTCCTCAGCTGTGAGACGTGAAGGTTGGGGAAAGGAAGGAAAGATTCTGCAGTTTTTTTTTTTCCTTTGTTGCTTTAATTGCAACTGCTGGACAGAAAAATCAGAGATTACCCTTTTGTTCTTTTCAGTGAAGTCAACTGATAAACTCGTAAGCACAGGGTTAGAAAAGACCTGACGAGGCCACACCAGCTCTGAGACAGGACTGAGTATCCCAAACATGTCCACCATGGCTGCTCATCAAACTTTTTCGTACTGTACTTCACTGAGGAAGGTCCTGGAGGCTGCTGAGATTGTCTGTTCAGTTCCTAGCTAGCCTACAAGTGAGATTGCTTTTCCTGATACCTAACTTTAGTCACCCTTGCTGTGCATTAAGGCAACTAACTACTAGTGGTCTTGTTATTGGTGAACACAGAAAATTATCTATCAGTGTTGTCCTTGTACCAGTCTTCTGCAGATTTGAAGACGGCAGAATTCCTGTGGGTTTGGCCTTCCCTTCCATGTCTCATCCCTGTACAGCCCTTGCACCACGTGCACAAGCGTAGGAAATCACTCACTGCCACATGTGTTTTGCTGGCTTTTTGTGATTGGGTAACAGTGCCTCTCTATGCCACAAGAGAGGTTCTTTTAGACTTGAAGGGAAAAGGGAATAGATTATCTGTAGATTTTTTTTTCTTAACTTATTTTATTTTAAACCAGTGTTGTTCTTAGAAGGGTGTCAGATGGGTGCTGTCCTGTGCAAGCCTTACGCTGTCATGCCAAAGCAGTTTCTTCCCAGTGGCACGAACAGCAGATTTTCCCATTACTGCCATAACTATGATGAAGGAATGGGTCTTGGAGAGTGAGCTGACTTTCAGGAAAATTCTGGGGTCTTATCTAAAAATCAGAGAACTAGGCCTGAATTACTGTAAACATTCCTACATTTATGAGAGGGACCAATAGGGAGGAAAAGACAAGAAGGATGGAGAATACAGGTGAATTCCAAATTAAGTTGAAAGCGTTTGCTCAATTTACTTACCTGTAAAGTTAGATCACCATTCCCTGTGTTCCTCAGGAATGAGAAATGAAGATGAGTGCTCCTCTGAGTGTGGGGAACAGGAAATCAGGTTTCAGCCTTCTCTGACTGTTGTTACGTGGAAGTGCATGAGGGAGGAGAGCTCAGGGGAGTGTCAAGTGGGAGTTACTGGCAAAACTGTGTGAAGGTCAGGGAAGGCAGCGTAGTGGGGCAGGAGGGTTACTGCCTGTGTGGCGTGGGAAGTACCAGGAGAATGGGAGAGAAGGGAGGAACCACAAAGGATGCAGAAGGAGTAGTCAGAACAGGCAGACAGAAAATGAGGGAGCAAAGGATGAAGTGGGTGGCGTAATATCCCCAGTATTACATCCTGAACTTCAGGTTTGCTGTTCCATCCTGGAATAAATGTGTTTGGATGAGTTGCACCTACTGCCAACTTAGATAACTTCAGTTTCCTCCTGCATTGCTCAGTCATCTCTTTCAGACTCGCTCTCCTTCAACTACCAGGCTCTCTTTACATCCTTTGGGTGCAAATCTGCATCAGTCTCTTGTTTTAGGAAGCTCTGAATGTTCTGAAGCAGAGAACAGACCCAGGAGGCTTTTCAGGATAGAAGAGAAGACACAGGCAGATGGTGTGCACCTCTCTGCTGCTGTCCCACTTGTTCATGCCAAGCACGTGGTTAAGCACACTCAGGGGAGAAAGAGTTGCCATCTGGGGTGCTTGGTTTTGTGTTCAGTCCTCCCCTCCCGCTGCTGGGTTTATAAATGACACGTGGGACTAATCACAACTGTTTGTTACATGTAGAGTTTACGGTTTAATTTAGTTCTTTTACGGTTTTTTCAACTGAATTGTGGCATTTCTGTTTTTGTGCTAGTATTGTACAAGGTAATGATGGTAATTTTTTTGTGTTGGTTAGCTGCAGGTTCTTGTAAAATAAAGTTCAGACTAGAGCTTAATCAACTTATCAATAAAGACGCATTTGAAAATCATAGATTGGTCCAAAATGGGTGAGTAGCATTTCTTCCCGATGTGGGCTTGTAAATAAAGGGACAGCTTCACCAGAACTTTTCCCGCTACTTTTTCCCACAGCCCCAGGTTTACTCTGTCCTGTCTACCAGGACAATTCCCTTCTCACCTATTTTGGGTGGTATTGTCACATACACACCTAGCTGTGTCTTGCCATGCCACCAGTGGGAACTTTAACTAGACCTGGGTGATGTGAGAAAGTCTTAAGATGCATAATGAATACACTGATGCATTTTCTGGCCCTGAACAGCGATGGGGCCTCAGGGAATCACCAGCACTGCCTGTCCCTGCCAGGCCCCTTGGGCCACCCGTCCCGATGCCCGTGGCCCATGACTGTTGGCACCTGGCACTGTCCCTGTCAGCCCCTCAGGACTGTGGGCACCTGTGCTGGTGCTGCTGCAGCACGGCTGGCCTGCAGCTGCCCACAGCCCTGCGCAGCCGTGAGCCCGCTGAGGCCCTGCCCTCAGCCCTGCCTTCGCCAGGCCCTGGCCTGCCAGAGGGATTCCTGCATCGTCACCTATGGATGGGGCTTGTCACCACCTCTGGCTGTGCCCCACTGCCTCTGGTGGGTGCAGTAGGACAGGTCCCATGTGCTGTGCCAGCCACGTCCCTCACGGAGCCACTCGCCCTCCTTCCTGTGTCACCACAGCGCAGGCTGAGGTGGGACTCCGTGTGGGAAGAAGTGGCAGAGGCCCGGGGGGTCCACCATGCCACAAGGCCCTCTAAAGGTAGGAAGAGCAAAGACAAGGAAATTTGGGATTCCTTGAAGAGGAAGCCTGCACTAGTGACAAGTTAGGCTGCTTTTCCTTGTGGATATTTGTGCATTGACGGGGAAGGAATCCTGCTGGGAGCTGGCAAAAGAAGCAGGTGCCGTTTGTTCAGCACCATGACTCCAAGGCAGGCTCTGGCAGTGCGTGAAGAGGAAAGGGATGCATGCTGTCATCTGGAGAAGCAGTGACAGACATGCTACTTCCTCCCCCTCTCTCCGTCCATGTCACCTGTGGTTTGTATGGGTCCCTCTGGCTGAGGGGGCAGGAATGGGCCATGGCAATGCTGCAGAGGGACCATTGGCTCCAGCCCTCAACCCTGAGCACTGAGCAAGAGAGTTGCTTGGAGTGATAAAGTCAAGAATTACAACGCTGAAATTCATTTTATTCACTGAATAAAACCTTGTATGCTTAATAGGACCTTCTCTTCCCACCGCATACAGAGTGGAACCAGTGTGAGAGCTTCTGTTGCTGCTGCTGAGAGAGAGGCAGTAATTCATCCTGCATTGGAGCCTGCCCATAGCAGCAATTTCTGTGCTTATATCCACCACTGTGACTGAAACAAGCTGCCCCTGTATGGCAGAAGGATGCTGTGACCACAGCCAGACGAGTATAGATGCAGCTATTAGCTGAAATAATTTGAATTTCAGTTTCAAATAGAGTGAAGATTTTTCTGTGTGGGTTGTGGTATTGTCTGCTGGCTCACGTAGAAAAGCAGTATGAAGTATATCTAAGCAGTCATCTCCCACTCCCCATCTCACCCCTTTCCTAGGAAAAGGGTGCTACAGGGCTGTTTGTACCTGCCATGCTGCTTTGCATGTTTGTGTCAGTGCATTTGCTGAGAGGCACTAACACAAAATGTGCAGGCCAGTACATTGCTGAATGTAATTTGCCCGGTCCAAATATGAAATATTAGCTTGTGCTCCAAGTCTGTTTGATCTATAACCCTTGTTCTGTGGGTTATAGAAATGGTATTAAAGCAAGGCCTGGGGGAAATGATGAGCTCAGCTGGTTTAGAGTGGTTAAATAATTAATACTCTGCCTTGTTCACTATCACTGCACCTGGGATCCTTTTTCCATCCTGATGCTTTCTTTTGAAGAAAATACTCTCCTGGAGCAGAGAGATAATATTCTCCTGGAGCAGAGAGTATCCAAGTTAAGTGATCACTTCACTTGAGGCCTTAAAACATCACTGTGAAGGACATATATGGACTAATATAAAAAGTCCAAAATCGTGCCAAACACTGATGTTTTCACTTCCTGAGATGAAAGAAACACTAATTAGAACAGAGATAAGCCTTCCAGAGGGAGAAAGTCCAGCTCATTGTTGTCCCTCAGTCTCAGCTAGATGCTTCCCCAGGGTGAGGCGCAGAGAGTGACTGGAGAGCTCATTGCTCTTGCAGGACTGACCCAAGCAGAGCACAGCTGACCATGAACAACAGCTGCTCCAGCTTGTGTTGCCAATCTTTAGGAGGTCTTTGTGTTCCTGGAAGCTTGCAGGCATCCCAAAGCACAGCTCAGGCCTGGATATAGCTGTGTTACAGGAATAAGTCAATATTCTACTGAAAAACCTGGATCTTGCAGCACCTTTCTGTAAAGGAGGAGTCTGGTTCTCCCTGATTTTGCTCTCTGGCCAATGCCATCTGCATGTTGTATTGTTCTTTGGGAATTAAAAGCTTGTTAATAAATGCCAAAAATAGTGATACATGGAAGCAGGGGGAGAACATAAAGGTCCTAACTTTCAAGTAAGGACATTGCTAGAACTGCATTAAGATTGAATGTACTGAATTATTAGCTGAAGGAAAAACTGATCTGATTAATCTCTGTCCACTCTTTATTCCCCCCATATCTGGGAGGAGTCTGTCAGAGCTCAGGACCCTGTTTTGGCTTCTTGTCACAATCCTCTCTTATCACTTGAGCTGCCTCCTGCAGTGTCCACACACCATTCAGAAACCTAGAGAGCTTTCAGGAGGTAGCAGTCCTTGTGCCTTACCATCCTTGAGCCAATTGATATAACCTTTTCAGGCTGATAAAACCTTGGGTTTGCTAGCTTGCTACTTGACCCCTTTACAGTTTTCCATGTAGCAGCAGGCCTTTAGGTCAGTGAATGTAAATCCCTACATTAATAAATCCCTACCATTTGCAGAGGATATAACTCTTTGCTGTTGACTGGGGCAAAAGCATTCCCATTCAGTGTTCCCAGAACACATGGCAAGTCTCACAGCTGCCACCAAATCCGCAGACTGTTTCCTTGCTGCTGAAAATCTGGCTTTGCTCTCCCAGGTACGATCCCTTCTGCCAGCACTCAGCATTATGGATGCTGTTCCCAAGGGACTGATGGAGCACAGGGGATGACAAGAGGGTGGGAACTGCCTGCAGAACTTGAGAGTGTTTCCTAATGTGTCAGGGAGATCAGGAGTTCATGGTGTATTTACTTGCACAAACAGAGTTCTCCTCCTTGCAGTAAACCCTTTACCTTTTCTTTGCCTCTTGTGTCCTGCAGTATCCTACGATTCCTCCAGTAGCACCTGCCCTTTTTCCAGCAAGATTAGCATGAACAGAAAGCTTTCCTTACCCTTTGATGTCCAGCCACCTTGTCTCTCAGAGATGACAGAAGGCTGAGAGGTTTTCTCATGCAGCAGCCATCCCCTATCTCCATGACCTGGGGTTCAAAGAGATTTTGCAGCCAGTGAGCAGGGCTGAAAATGCCTCACATCCCACATCATTCCCACTTCATTCCCACAATGAGTACACACCTGTGAACACTCCACCTTGGCCACACACCCAGAATTGTGGCTACTTCCTGTGCCTTATGCTGGAAACACCACACCATGAACAGACCTGTAACACGAACATGTGCACCTTTTCTGCCACACATCCCACCACAGAGAGGAAATAGATAGTGAAACACAGGATGGAAAAAATGCATGGAGTACTACACAGTCGTGAGCTTCGGGTGATTACAGAAAAACTTGCAAGTGTAAAAGGAGGGAAAAAAGAACCTGTAGCCCTCAGAAAAGTCTACAGCCACTAAATTGCCTCTTATCTATGGAGTGCAAAGGATGCCAAGAAAGCATCGTTAATAGGAAACCTTGAAAGAAGATAGCCCACTACACACAGCCATATTTCAGAGGTGAAGAATCTTGAAATGCCCCTCTTTCTTTATACTTTGCAACTGAAGGTGAAAATTAGAGCCTGAAAAAGCAGGACCCTCCTGACTAGGACTGGATTGTGTTGGGATGAAAAGAGGCAGGCAAAGCTGGTGTATTTTCAGTTTGTGGAGTGCAGATGGAGGTAGTAGCATGGTGGAACAAGGTGTGGGAGGGGAGTGAGGACAGACAACTGAGAAGACTGCAGGATATGGATGAACCTGGCAGAACTGCGTGGGAGGCCCAGCACTGAAGTAACACATTGGTTGCCAAGGCAGGACTTAAACTAATGCCATAGGTATTCCAGAAAAAGCTCCTCCAGATTAGGTGGGTGGTTGCTCCAGCAGGCATTCAGGCTGCAGGTACAGGACATCCTAAATGCTTTTACCTGGTGTCACACAGAAAAGTTGTGGCAGAGCAAGGGATGGAACAGTTCACAAAGGGATGATCCTTCTTTTCCTTTAGCAATATTCTGAGCCCAAAAGCAAAATGAGCATATAATTGAAGGAGTGGTATCACTATGCAGATATGCTGGCAATTGAATAAAGTATTTAGGAAAGAAAACATAGAAAACAATGGGCAAAACAAGACTTAGAATGAGAGCCAAGAAAGGCAGGAGTGAAGCTGCAATGTACTGTGTAAAAACATATGTAAAAATTATGGAGAAGGTGGTAATACAGATTAGAATCTGAAATAAATATTGTTCCACTTTCCAGTGGTTGTTCAGATGTAACATTGGAATATTTCAGATCTCACTCACTCAGTGCATTTTTTTGCAAGGGGCACACAGCAGAAAATGAGCAGTGACAGGTCTGATCATATTTCATTAGTTTGCATTTCATTACTTCACACTTACCTAATAAGTTCTGTATGCCAGTCTCAGTTCTCTCAGAAATTATCTATTTGGACTCAGAGTGGCCCTGTGGGGTAGCCCTTATTGTCTCCAGCCTGTTGCTGGGAAAATGGAGGTGCAGACATGTGGACTGGCTTACCTCAAGGCCATTCAATGAAACAGAGTGAGAAAAAAAAAGCCTTGTCTCCCTGATCTCTAGAACTTCTAATAACAAGTTTCTGCTCTCTACACAGCACAATTTGAAATGTGGATTCTGTGCATTCATTTATCTTTCGTTAATGAAAGCACCCCTTCATTAGCTCTAGGAACACAGCGTTGTAACATTTTGATGTCCTGCCATTTGTGGACTGGAAAAGCTCTGATTTCTTTGCCAGAACCAGCAACAATAAGGTAGTTCCTCCTCTTGACATACTGCCAAGGAAACACTGTTGAATTGTCTTTGAGCAACAGCTCTCTTCAAAGCTCATTGATACATTTATCTGTGCCTTCTTTCTCTGGAACAAAATAGACATCACAGTGCAGGCCTGGGAAAAAAAAAAAAGGCGTTTTCTTCTTGTCATTTGCATTTTGTTGGATTTTTGGCAACTTAGAAGTATTTAGTATCTGGTCTCCTGTTTTACTATGAACGTTTCATAAAATTTGCACACTTTGACTGTTCCAGAAGGCAGAATGAGGCGGGTATTTGGGCCAATTTCTGAGCTCTTGAAAAATCACAAAGCTGCTAAGGCAGGTTCATATTTCAGCATCTTCTTTTATTGTAATATTCTCATATTTTTCCAGAAAGCAGAAAACACACACAATGTCATGTCATTCATTGTAGAATGAGCTGTAATTTGATGTGGTGCACTCACACTTCTCTTGACTCAGGCTTTGTAGGCCAGTTGCTCCCACAGCTTGGACATTTTCTCTGCTTTGTGCAGTTGGTGTTGGTGTGTCCAAATTACAGAACTACAAACATTTCACTCGCAAAGGATTTTTGGTCAGTTCTTGCTCCCCAGGAAGGATCTGAACATGCCACCTGGTCTAGCAGCATATTCTTGAACAGGATAATAAAGAAACAATTCTAAAAGGAAAGTAAGCTGTGCTGGGCAATTCAGAGTGAGGTGGTGATAAGAAAAGAACACCACTCAGTGACTTATAATCTAAGCTTTGCTTGCTAAGGGAGGTGGTATTAGTGGGTGGCTGGCAATTTCTAGCTGTGAAACACACACACACACACACACAAATAATCCAACTGAAAACTTCATTTGTGTCTGTGAGTGGTACCAGGGGCAACCAGTCCATATTGAGCAGAGTTTCTGTAGCAAGGCTGCCAGGCTGCCATGTGCAGGAGCAGCCAGGGAGCTGCCTCACAGCTACTTCCAACTAACTTTGATACGGATGTGAACAGCCCAGGATGCTCCAGAAACCTCAGCCTGTCAAAGCCAGTCAGAAGATCCACGACAGAGAACGTGATATCCCTGCTCAAACAGATTTAAGAAAGAAAAACACCCACAAAAGGGAGGAGATACATGAGGAGATGCATGGAAGAAATTATTGCTTGGGGCATGGTTGGAGATGCACTCTTGGAAGGAGAAGCTCCATGCCAGAGCAGGGACATGCCTGAGGGACTGTGGCTTGTGGAGAACCCATACCAGAGCAGAGGAAAATGAGCCAAATGCATGGATTGGCAGAGAGAAACCACTGCATTCCAACCTCAGCCTTCTGCACTGCCCATCACATCCTTGAAGGGACTGGCAGAGACTGAGTGTAATGCATGGCAAAAACAAGGTAAGCTGGGGTCCAGAAGGGTGGGAGGGGTGTTGGACTGAAATTGAGTTGGGAGGAAGAGGGAAAAAAAAGGTGTTTACCTAAATATTTGTTTAGTTGTCTCGTTTTGCTTTTTTTCTCAGTGGCCGAGTCAGTAATTAAAAATTTGCTCTAGTTGGTGATAAATTAAATTAAATTAAATTAAATTCTCCAAGTCACGACTGCTTTGGCCATGACAAGTGCCCTTACTCCACCTGGTAAAAGTGTCCAAGAGCAGCCTGGTGCTACAGCTTGTACATGTACCAAATCAAGTTTAGCCTTCTGTGTGATGGGGTTCCTGCCCTCAGCAACAATTGCTTTGCTGCCTGACAGAGATGGCCAGAAAGTCATCAATTACTTCATTTTCAGGTCAAGCAAGGCTGCTTTAGCTTTCTCCACGTGTTAATTAATGGTCAGTTTTGGTGTCACTAATAGATAACAAGGATGTAAGGTTGTTACGAGTTCCTCTGTGTTTCTTTCTGATCCATACCTGAATTATTTAAAGCAGCAAGAATGTAGTTCAGAGCCTTGGCTGAGCTTTCCCCCTAACAGCTGTTTGTGCTTTCCTTGTTTTCCCTAGGACTTACCAGATTCAGGTCTCATTTTGTCTGAGTGATAGTTCTGGGCAAGTTGCATCACATGACAATCCTAACTTCCATTTTCAAAGGACCTCAAAGCAATCTACAGAGATTGATACTAAAATGATCATCCTGCTTATAGAAAGGCAGCTGTTCTTTGGGCTGCAAAAAACAATCACAGATCAGCTACCTACAGGGTAGAAAAAGCATTAAAACATCAGGGCTCTGAAGCAGGAGAGGGGGGATGCTGTCTGCTGGAACTGGATCAATACCTGCAGAAATACTGAGGATAATTCACTCACAAGCATAGTTTGAAAATTATATTCTGTTTCCAAATGGCATGGTTTTGATTGGAAAAATGAAAGATGTAAGCCATGCCTCATGTGGGAGTTTTGAAAGCAGTAAAAATGAAAGACAAATTTACATAAAGAAAGAGCAGAGAAAAATTATATAGGATGGCTACAATTTGGGGATAGTGTGTTTTCTGTGGAGTTTTGCATTGCCTCTTAAAAAGAACAGAAACAGAGATGGGTTGAACTCGTCTAACCTAGTGTGAGACAGAAAACCCCCAATTATTCTGGTTTTGCACTTTCAACAACTATCATAAGCATTTTCTATTAAAAACTCATGTCTTAGTCAAAGGACTCAAATAAGCACTGCTTACATAAGATATTTATTTGTCTTCCTGATGGGTTGTGGGAGCTGTGAATCTCCAAAGTGTGGAACAGACATTATAAAGTCATCAGATGGGACAGATTCAATAATGTTAGTGCAGGACCCAAGAGCACACCACTAAGTAGGATTCACTGCTATGAAATTTAGGCCAAAAACTTGTCAATCCTGTCAATACTGTGAAAGTATTTACAGTGCAAAGGAGAATAACCATATCCTTCCAGCTGGATAACAATGACAAAGTAACTAATACACTTCTCTGGAGCAAGAAATACCAAGGAATCTTTAAACGTTAGGAAACAGCATCAAAGGAGCCTTAAGAATTTACACTGGAAGAAAAATCTTAGCTGCTTGTTTCTGCTTTCACTGGCACTACAGAAAGCTTCAGTTTGGTTTTTAGCAGAGCATCCTTGGTATCTAAAATCTGAGACAAGATTCTGCTCTAGGCTACATTCATGGCACTGAGATTGGTAGAGTTGCACAGTAACACCTTGCCTTGTCTGTAAGCACCAGCTTAAAATCTCTCTCCTTCTCTGGCATCAAAACAAGTAATTTTATAAAATCAGGTTTCCTTTAAGCAATTTTTTTTTCCTGGAGGTTGTAACACTAATCAAATGCATTTCATCAAAGTACTTGAGAATTTGGAAAAAAACCCCAGACAACAAACAGAACAACAAAATTAATTAGCAGGTCTGACTCACCTACATGCTTTATTTGATGACAACTGACAAAACTCTGGTTAAGAAGTAATGAAAAAGAATTTAAAAGGAACTTAAAATAATTTAAAATATCAAAATGCAAGTCTGCAGAAATATTATGTTTAATTGGAAGTTTATTTCAAATGTATTACTTGCTGCTAGCTAATTACTGTTGCAAAGCATATTTTAAAGGTTCAGAGTGCTAAGAACTGCCAGATCTGGCAGCATCTGCTCCTGTAGGAAGTTGATAAGCCCGGGGTTTTTTTTACACACATGATATTTTCTTCTGCTTTCCAAACTAGCTGGTTAAAATAACACCTATTCTCAAAAGTTCTCAGCTGAAAATCAGCTGAAAGTTCCACCCCCAACCAGAATAGTGGAATTACTGGATATTTCACCCTTCTAATACCCAAAATGCTGGCAATACAAAAGAAGTCAGATCACAGTGAAAAAATTCCCTTCTGCCTCTGTGATTAATATTATTAAATAAAACAGACTAGAGATATAAATTCTTTTAAAAGTGCTGGTTATCTAAACTTGTTTTTTCCCCATTTTTTTTTTCCTGACACTGTGTACACAGCAGAACTGCTTTCAAATTGTATTTTTACTGTAAGAAAAAAGCTTAGTCATTATCCCTGAAGGCAGCATAGAACAGAAAGCTAACAGGGTTTTCACCAAGACAAAAATCAAGGCAGATATATTTAATATTCTCCCTCTGTTTTTCTGATTAACACCTCGGCAATGTACAGTGCTTTTAAAAGAAAGCTGTGCTATATATATAATTTTTTTTTTTTAAATGTGTGAACACTGGTTTCACTCCATAGTCCAAATAATCTTCCACATCTCCAGTGTTGTCAGTATAGTTTATAAATCTAATCATTGATTATGGAAACGTCACAAATTTGCAGAAGTAACACAATCCTATTTCTTTCATGCCCCAGACTCTATAGGGAGATCAGGACAAAAATTTCATGTGCAGAGAGAAGACTTGTATATTTATGAGGAGCTATCATACATATTAAACAGCAGAGTGCTCCTCAGAGGCTAAAACAACAGCCCCAGGTGACAGAAATTTAAAAGCCAAGGATCCTGCCTGGTTTGCTTTACATTCTGCTAGGAAGAAATACAGAAAACAACAGAATTTACTGAAGTATTTGGAGCATCTCTGCTGTTTTTCTCACACGCTGTGTTGGGTTTTGTAATTAGAAGTGAATAGCTCTTAAAGAAAACTAATGAACACAAACAAGTAGCTTTGCAAAGTGTTAATTAATTGCTTCTGAATGGGTTACAATTTTATAATAAACTCATATATTATGAGAATTAAACATTCTTTAAGATACCTATGAAGAATGCAGGAAAATAATAATCTGCTACTCTTGCATAATTTTGATTACCCTTACATTTTTTTGAATACTAAAGGGGTTCTAAAGACGAGATTTTCAGAAATATTCTTTAGGCAACAACTGTTTTGTCATCTCAAGCCTCCTGGGTGTTACACTAGCATTTGAATTTAATTGGTTAAAAACAGCTTTATTGCTGTAACAAACATACTTCTCCCAGCTAATTCTAATAACTTATTTTGTCACTGCTTAGGGCAATGAACCTAACAACATAATCATCGGTATTTTAAGAAATACTACCATAAAATACAGTCATCCTGCCAGGTAGTCGAAGTGCTGTTGCACAGCACAGGACTTTGTGTGACTGTGGCCTACTTGTCATAAAAATTGGAACTATATTTATCTGTCTGCTGAATCCCATGGGAAGAAGTGCTGGATGAGGGGTCTGGCAGGAATTCTTTAAGGAGAGAGCTATTCTGGAGGAAATTCTGAGCAGGGGGCAAACAGACCGCTCAGGCGTGGTGCAGGGCACTTGAACCATGGCCAAGGTGGGCCTGAGGACAAAGGGACTGGAAGACGAAGGGCTGCTCTCATTTAGCTACAGAAGAAAGTAAATTTGTCAGTCTTGAATCCCTTGGGCGGAGCTGGGGTAGGAAACTGTTCAGTGGCTGTAGCTGTACTGCTTCTGCTGTGGTGTTATTGCAAAGGATTTCACCCCCTGCTCTCCTGACTCTGCTTCTGCCACCAGCTTCCTTTTGCCCATTTATTAATCACCTAATGCATTATTATAATAATAATATTGGCGAGGAAAACAGAAAAAGTGACTACTGAAGAAATTGTCAGAAGGAATTCATGTTTATTTTCATCTCAGCAGGATAGCAGGTTCACTCCTTTGCAGCTATTTACACAGCAATGTAACACTAGAAGCTTTGCTCCAGTTTTCTCCAGGGACAAACATAAACCACAGAAGAATTTAGGTTAGAAAGGTCCTGTGGATATCATCTGATCACTTGCAAAAACAGGCCAACTTCAAACTTCAGGCTAGCTTTCAGTTTTGGTGCTTGTCACCAGGGTTCACGAGAGAGGGAAACTCAGAGCTTGCGTGAGGTCACAGATTACAAGCTCCCCTCTCCCTAGGATTTCAAAACAGCGGTGACAGTGCTCAAGTACCTCTGAAAATGACTGAGACTCAGAGAAATCTCTCCTCCCCCTTCTCTACTACTTTGAAGACTGTCTGTCACTAGGTGAGGGCTATGAATGTGAACATCACCAGAGTGATCCTGAATGGAGCCAGGAGCAGCACTAAGACCTCCTGTGGCAGCTGCATTCATTCTA
Source organism: Pachycephala philippinensis (assembly GCA_013397055.1). Classification (NCBI taxonomy): domain Eukaryota; kingdom Metazoa; phylum Chordata; class Aves; order Passeriformes; genus Pachycephala; species Pachycephala philippinensis. The sequence goes on from VWZT01011257.1 coordinate 43,137, forward strand.
TGCACTGTGGCAGGTGGCACAGGAGCAAGGAGCACAGCTCCTCTCAGAGAAACTTCACAGGAGTCAGGCCTTAGCACAGCTCTCAAAATAATGCTTCCTAAGGCAAGGTCCGCGGAGGTGACTGAACAGATTTCTCCCAGATCCATGGAGCTAGGAATTCACAGCTGGAAGCGTGGATGGCACCATTCAGCAGAACAGCGCAGTTCTGTACACGGCTGTTGTACTTGACCCTGTGGGAGACAGAGCACACAAGCAGAGGGACATTAGAGAGGGATCTCCACTTTGGCAGGGGGAAGAACATCTCACAGCTTTGGAGGGAAGAGACCTGCTGCAGTTAGACTTCATGACCTTATGTCAGGGAGGATCCATTCCAGGACACGGGAGGTCTGGCAGTGGGACTTGTGATGCTTGGAGCTCAGTGTGAGACTCGCAGTTAGCCAGTCACATACTGGACTCTCCATTTCCCATCACTAAAGAGCAAAATGTTCTGTTCCACAAGGGATTTTTTGCTGTTCTACTGAAGGCATTTGGGACAGAAAGTATACAGTATCCCATTTAAAGTATCCAGTTAAAAGCATCTGTATGAGTATGTGAAAGGTGGAAGCCTCTGCTTCATTAAGGTTATCCAGTCAAAGACTCCTTCATTGCAAAAGAGCATAATGAGGACAACGTGATGAGACAGAAATCCACAGACACAAACATTCAAGAAATAACAGACAAAACTGCAAAGACTAAAAGTTTTCAGCTGCTAATTGATGGGTGGTCAAAAACCTCCAGGCACAGCTTTGGACAGGGGCACCCCTGGCTTGGTAACTGATAAGAAAGGTGGGGTGAAAGAGGAATAGTAGGATTTGAGTACATTCAAGGTAGGCCTGTGCAAAACTTGTTGAGGAACTTTTAGGGGATGGGGAGCAAAGAGAGGGGATCAGGTAAAGCAAGGGATGGGTCTGAGCCTCTGGGAGCAGCTGATGATTGCAGGCAGCTGTGTCACAGTCCTTTGCTTGCATGTGTGCCTGTATCCATGTTTGTGTCTCTGGGACACAAAACTGGTGGGACCTACAGACAGGAATGTAGCAGCTGTGTCCATTAGCCTGGGATAGAGACTTCCAGGTCTACGTGCACCCAGCCGGGATCTGGCAGCCCTTATCTGCTAGAGTCTATGGCCACTCTGAACATCCCGTAGCAGCTGTGTTCATTGCTGGCTGACTTCTGTCAAATGCCAGTGGGACTTTTCATGTAAAAGGAGGGAAGGATCTCAAGCCTTTTATCTAAAAATACAAAGAAAACACCATACTCACTTTTGGTCACTCAGTTTTGAGCCGTCTGCCCAGGCCCAGTCACCATCAGTGCTCCTCTGCAAACCAATCCAGTGGGATTTGGTATCTAGTATCTGGAAGAAGTCCTAGGAGGGATGAAAAGGCAGAGAGATCAGTAGACTCAGAGAAACCCAGCCAAGTCCTGGGTTCTGAAGGGCAAAGAAAGGAGTTCTGTGTGAGGGAGTAAGTTTTGGGGCCATTTCTCAATGTGAACACCTATTCCCCTCCTTCCTACAGGGACCTGCTTTGTGAGACTCAGCGTTTCAGAGTGCCAGGCAGCTTCCCCAGCTGTGGATTCTGAGGGCTGAACTCATGACAAACAAAACTCAGCTGCGGCAGACAGAGAGGAGCGAGTCCCTCTTGCAAAGCGTCTAAGGGAAAGCCTTGTCTTTGCCAATGCAGGAAAGTGGTGGGTGGATCCCAGGAGCCTTTTACACTCTCCCTTCCTCCCAGAGGGGAGGAACTGGCCCTAACAGTGCCTGGGACTTGCTCCCACTTCATCCTGCCCTTGCCCCTGCAAAGGCACCCACCATTTCACTGGTATTGCTGATGACCAGGAGATGAGCTCCCTGTGCCCGGCAGGATTCCTGGCTGGAATTCCAGTCCTTCTTCTCCTTGGAGAAGGAGTAACACCTGCCTCGGTAGGTCACCCACTCCTCAGGGCAGCGTGGACATGGACAGCCTGAAAAAGAATCATACATGTCTCTTCCCATTCATAGTCATAGCCTAGTTCCTTACAGACACATTTCACTAATACGTCCTTTCAGAAAATGATTCTCCCCAGTTACAGTAATGCCGTTCCTGAAGCTCTTCTGAGACTGGCAAAGAGTCAGAGTCTCTGAAGGAATCTATGAAGGGCATCCATTTTCCAGATGGAAACAGGTGACAGAGCAAGTCTTTTTTTAAAGAGAAGAGGTCCACGTTCTTCTTGGACCAATGAGCAGATTTCAAGAGCTCTGCTGTGCTCCCTGACAAAGTTCTAAATTCAAATGAAGTATTTTCAGTGAAGGAGATTTATTTACCCTTGGTGATAAAAACCACTGTTGTTCCCAGCAATGCCAAGAAGAGGATCCCTAGAATCACTGCAATAATCCAGCAGGTAGTAGATGAAACAGGAGAACCTAACGAGAAGAAAAAGAGTATAAATGTGAGAAAGGTGAGGTTTTCTCAATGGGATCAGCTCTAAAAATATAATTCACGTCAGACTGCAGTGTCAGTTTACCTCAGCCTGAGAGTCCAACAATGTCTGACAGGGTTCTTTTCGATATTCCACACATTGGTAATTTAACATTTAATAACAAACTTGCTTATCTGAAGACATATGATGTTTCATGAGATTCTGATTTAGCAGAATCAACCAGAGCTATGTGTTAGAAGCACAATACAAGTGCAAATTAGCAGAATGTAGCAATTTCAATACAGACATGAATCACAATACAAATGTGCTTCTCACTGGCAGAATTTATGATAATCTCACCATTGCAATGCTGGCTGGCACCAGGAAGAAATATGTATTAGGCTGAGCAATATATACACAGCCCCCATGCTGGTCTAACTTAGAAAGACATTCACACTCTTTTGATTAACTCATGGACAAAAATTTACACAACCGGTTGATATGATCAGCTGATCCACCCAACTGATACAAATGTTAATCGAAAAAATGGTATCTCTCTGGTCCTCTTATCTTTTTCTGCCAGCCATATTCAGTCACTGCATACTTCAGGAGTACATTGCACTTTCCTCTGGGACTCCCTCCCTTGAGACTTACCCCACTGTAGGGGCTTATTGATCAGCCACATCTCAGGTTTACATCTGAAGGCAAGTCCAAATACAATGAGTGTTTTGATACAGCATCAACAGAAGTTCTTAGATCACTCTGTTGCAGCTGCAAGTCTCCAACTTTAACCTACCTTGAATTGCCCATCCTTCCCAATCTCAAGCAGCAGGACAGAAAGGACAAAGTTTTAGCATACAAAAGCAAATCTCTAATTCAGACATGAAATCTGCTAGACTGCTTATTTACTAATGCATGTATCTTTTCCATTATTAACAGACTTTACCTTTGTTCTTGGTGTCCTTGTCCCCCTCTGTTCTTTGTCTTTGTTCCTTGGCAGTTCTGTGTTTCGCATTCAGGTAGATGTGCTTTTCATCCCTGTGACACGCTTTTAAGTGTTGCTTTTCTTTACTTTGCTTTACTTGGAATTTAGAAGTCCCATCTGCCACAAAGTCTGGGCCTGGATCTGGATTTCCCTGAGGGCCAGTAGATCTTTCCTCATAGCACTTTGGAATCATTTCTAATGACGGAGCATGTTATTAGCAGAAAAGTAATATACATAAGGAACAATGTCGTACATCAGCTTTTGGGAATACCAAATGGTTTAAGAAATGACAACAGCTCACAGAGAAGTCAATCCTTCATGATTAAACAACTGCTCTGATGGATGCTCCATAAATCATTGCTAGACAGGGAAACTAGCTTTGACAGGGGAGTGAAGTCATCTAGCATTCTTCACATCATATAAATAAGCAATTTAGGCTTGACCAAGATGAAAAGGTGAGGAATTAAATTTCCTCATGTAGCAAACAAGTAATTCAAGTGGGATAATTTACAGATTGCATTTCTCTCTTTCACTGCAAGCACCGTTAATGAAAGCAATGCAGGCGTGTTTGATCCGTATCAACATCCTTAATTATACCAATTTGTTTATATCAACAACACAGCAAAACACGAGAGTCTGAGAACTGGGACAAGAAAATTGAGGGAGGATTACCTTAACTCCACAGGAGGAAGCTGAAATGTAACAGTAGAACAGGTGGTGCCTCTGTCCTATTCTCTATATGTGACTCTGCAGGATTACAAAGCAACCATTACCATCTGACTGAAACAGGGCAACTGAGAGATGAGAAATAAGTATTGTGGTCACCCACACAGGAAATTTGAATTCTTCCACTCCAGAACTAAGTTCTACCATTTCAGACTTGTAGTGACGACCATGGCAACCTGTTCCTGCCATAGTTGCACCAAACGCTGTTTGAGCTATTTTTAATACCACGTTCACAGAGCAAGATAATATATTGAACAAGTTCTATCTGCAGAATCCATTACTAAAATCATATGCTTGTACTACCAGTCCTTTTCTACAACAACAGTTTCTCTGACCTGTCCAACAGCATCAGCCTTTCCGCTCAACTCTTTGATTTGTGTAGAAAAAGGTCGCTCACATTTGCTTAAGGATAAGTTGGGACTTCGCTTCACACAGAAAAGAGAAATTGGCTGATTGGTTTCCACGGATCACTCTGAACTGAACCATGGTCCCTCCCAAAAAGCAGGATACAAAACAAAGGTGGCAGTGGGCCTGCATGAATGAGCAAGGGGCTCCTGACTAAACTCAGACATAAAAAACAAGTGTACAAGGTGTCAGCAATCCCAGAGGATTTCCATAACTTGCATAAATGGGGTTAGGAAAGCTAAAAACCACCTTGATTTGAATCTGGGGGGAATTTGAAGGGCAACAAGAAAGGTTTCTACAGGTACATAAGCAAGACAAAAATTAGGCAGAAAATGTGGGCCTGCTGCTGAATATGCAATGGTCACAATGACACAGAGACTCAGTGCCTTCTTCGTCTCAGGTACATGAAAACTGTAAGAAAGTCAAGTGCAAGGTAGGCTTACCCTTGGTGGAGGAGCACATAAGTGAAATGTACCTACACAAGTCCATGGGCCACCAGTTCCCATAGCCCAAGAGTGGAGCTGATGTCATTGCAAGGGCATTCTCAATGGCCTTTGAAAGTTGACAGGGAGAGGTCCCTGAAGATAGGAAGACAGCAAATGTCTTCAAGAAGACAGGGAACTACAGGACAGTCAGCTTGACATCAGGAACTGACATTTTTAAATAAATCTTTACAATAAACCTTTGGCTACCGAAGGGGACTCCTTGGGCTTGGACAGGTTGCTCTGTTTTTTGCTGTGTGGCCTAATGGAGTCTAAAGGAGATTTTTCGCAGCCTCCACATCCAAAGATCTCCTCCTCCTCCCTCACTCCTCTTCGTGTGGTGTGTGGTTCAAGGGGCTGGCAGGTCCATGCCATCTTCAGGGACAGTTCTGTAGGAGTGAGCTCCAGGATGCAGTTGACCCATTTTCATAGAATAATTCTGTGGCTTTTGATATTTCAAACTCATCCAGACAGGGTAGTGATTCAGGGGGAAAAACAAACTAGCACAGTTCCTCCTAGTACTTCTGCCATGCAGTATAACCTGCAAGATCAGAATCAGTTGTGCACGCAGCAGAAATCACATAAAGCATGAATGCTGACTGAAGAACCGAAGAACTTTAGCCCTGTTTTACAAGTTTGTGGCTCCTTGTGGGCAGATTTTTGACATAAACATCAGACTTCTCCCACTTGCCAGCAAGCTGGATCTAAATACTGCCCCCATATCCCTGATTTCTTCACTGTGCTGCTGTAGTTGACTGTATATTCTATGGAAAAAATTAAATACAGAAAAAATTAAATACAGAATGTAGGATTGAGTTCAATAAGATCAATAAAATCAGTAATTCAGTATAAGAGATTAAGTAATTACACTTACTAAAACCTAACTAATCTAACCAAATGCTCTCCTCCAGCTTGGAGCTGGACTATATTTGTTCTGAAAATACACATTCAATAAGAAAAAAGCTTTGCTCACAGACAATTCAACTTGTATCTGGCTCCTCTTTTTTTTTCTCACAAACAGTATACCACAGTAAATCCATGCTTTGACAACATAACACCAGCTCACAGGAAATGCTTTTTCTGAAGATGTTAGTTTAAACCAGGCAGGAAATATCACCTTATCTTGAAGACAGACTGAGGTCAAGAGCTGAGAGCTCCAGCTCAGCTGTGGATGTGCTATTGGTACAGTGAAGAAAGTAACAACTGACCACAACCAGACTCAGGCACAAATATTTAATTGCTCTCATTCTTGTTGCAATGATTCAGGTGAAATAAAGAAAGATGTTTCCAGTAGCAACAGCTCTGCTATAGCCTTTCCACATCAAAATATTCTCTTCTTACCCACCCAAGCCTCACCCTTCACCTCCATTTACTGAATTTTGAAGTACTAATCATAGGAAGCTGATCACCTAAAAAATAAAATACTTCTGCAATGTAGAAGTTGAGCACATCCACTTCATTACAGTCACCCAATCAAGGTCCATTTAAATGCACAAGAGCATAATAAGCCACAGAGACACAAACCTGGTGTACATAAAATAACAGAGAGAGCATTTTCCACGTAATATCGGAGGATGGATGTGAAATTCTGTGTTGTTTTATTTCTGAAGCTGTTGACCATGAAAAGGTGAGCAAAATGTAAACTCAAGACAGGCAATTTGTCTTTAATCCCTTCATTATTTATCATTGGTTTAAGATCAGCATGAAGAACAATTCCACTCAGTGATCCTCGTGGATCCCTTCCAACTCAGGGCGTTCTATGACTTTGTGATTCTATGAAGTAAAATGCCTCTTGGAGAAGTGGGGGCTGTTTAAAAACAAGGCAAGAGGAACACCCCAGACCACCTCCTCCTTTTGTCATAGGCAGAAAGACCTGTTAAACCATTCAAAAATATGAGATTAACATGAAACTAATGTAAAAAAATTAGCCTTTTTATGTGTCTTGGAGAGTTGGG
>VWZT01011257.1:50137-95565 GCA_013397055.1 Pachycephala philippinensis
GAATTATTGCTATTTCGTGACGGTGCAGCACCTGCTATAAATAAAACCACAAGGTGCAGGAGGTAGCATATAAACCAATGCACTGTTGCATTCTCATGACCAAACCACAGCCCTCACCAAAAATGCAATTCTGTGAACGCAGAAAAGCAAGAGTACTGCAGTTCTTCTCTTCTGTGTGGCTGAATGGGAATCCTGTGCAACATGCCCACTGTAGCACTAAAAAGATTTTGGAGCTCAAAGACTCTTAAATAAAAACTCATATTGCTCATGCATGGTTTCAGAAAATTCGAAGCATGCTGAAGCCAAATTGCACCAGGAATATTTAGTATCTGTGCCTCCTGTCTGTTGTCACTTTTTGGAAAACTTTTTTCTCTCTCTGCCTGCTCTGGACAGGATTTCCTCATCCTCGGGAGATCTATTGGATTTAATTCAATCTCTCCCTGAAAAGGTGATCAGGTGGCTGGAGAGGTAGCAGATATAACCCTTTATGTGCAAGGAAAGACAAGCTACATTTGAGAAGAACAGAGAAACAATCCACCAGAAACTAACTAAATTTTGCAGACAGCCCTGTCATCTTTGAGAAAATTAAATATAATAATTAAAAGTCAACATTTTTCATGGGAACAAAATATTCCGATTAAACCAACTGTGAAAATTTTCCACCAAGCCTTATGTGGGTTCACTAAGGAGACATTCATGCATGAGTCTACACTGATCCTAAAATGGAGACTGCTATGTGGAAAAAATTTCTGTATAGACTGCTTAAAAAAGCAGGAAGAATAGTTAAACTAGGGCAACTCCACGTGTACAATTACATTTATGCCACTATAAAACTTATTCTAACTTAGATGCAGTCACTTCCAAACCAACAGATGTTAACCTGGGGGAGACAAATCAGAGTAAGAATGCTTACATTCTTCAAATGAATAAGGCCACTTTATTGAAGGGAAATGAAATTACACCGTATCATACAGCAGGAAAATGCCTTTCTGTGGGCAAATTCAAAAGCAGGGTCTTGGCACAGATTTGCTTTCAGGGGAAACCAAAGCAGATCTTTTGTTACAGATTGTGAGGTGCTCAACATCCTGAATTCCCATGGATTTCCTTGATCAGCGCTTTCACAACAGAAATAAAATATGAGCATTTGTGTAAGCCAGAGCATTGCTTTCTGTGCTCTGAGAACAGTGCTGCATTTGTTACCTTTAGCTCTCTGTTTAACCAGGCTCCCTGTGCATTATTTGTCATGTCTGCAGCAGCACTGGGGATGCTTTCATAGCTCTGGGATTGTATTACCTGCCTGAAACACACCCACCTTTCACAGGCAAGACCTTTCTGAATACCCCATTCTTGAGTGGGACGTTTGCACCAATCAAATGCTTTTTTAATGAATAGTTTATTCACCAAAGATAACTGTGAATTTGACCTAATTTACCAGGTAGCTTTGAACCTGTTTTCAAGTGAGGGAGAGTGAAGAGGACGTTATTATTTTACCATTGGGAAAAGAAGATATCTCAATTCTCCAGGTCAGATTTACACCAACTGGTTAATGAAGATCCAGGTGGCAATTAGCCAACACCATGGGAAAAGTCAGAAAGCTGACTGCTCCCTCTGGAATGGACTTTGCAATGTCCCAGTGTACAGTGGTGACACACGTGCTGTATGAACTCACACGACATTTATTTATGGAAGGAAATATCATTTCCTACAAAGCCTAAGTGACATAGAAAAAACAACTATTTCATTCTTGTCATTTTGCATTAAAAACAGAAAACTTCTTACCATTGTCTTGGGAAGGAGACCAACAAGTTTTGATGGAAACCAGAATGGAAAGAGCCATGCTAACTGGGGAGATGCAGAGTGAACATTGAATCCACTCCTCACCACAGAATGGTAAAACTATTCCTTTAATGTGCATTTTGTCTTTTTTCACAAGGACCTTTAATGCTCAAAGTGCCAAAATAGTAAGAGAAAAAAACCTTAAGGCACTGTCAACTTTAGAAACAACAAACAGAAGTGAGAAAATTTGTTTCACAGACTGATTCTGCTTTTTAAATGAAAGTAAAATAGCCACAACTTCCAGTGCCTCTAATTTTTTAGACTGCATGTCCATTAAAATCAATGATCAAATAATGTCAGATAAGCTTTGGAGTACTCACCTGACTTGCACAGAAGGCACACTCTCCATGAAAATGTATGACATTTTATGTAACAACTTCTGAATCCACAGACATGAAGGGTTTTGCTTTGTTTTGTTGTTGTTGTTGGGCAAGGAGGCATGGGGGTTGTTAGTTTGTGGGTTTTTTTGTTGGAATGCAGTACCCATTCTCCTGTGGGAAGCTATAAAGCACTGCAGAAATCCCAGACATTTAAACACTACCCCAGCATATTCCCCAGGACATCTTCTCTTTCAAATACCCAACTGGCTCATTTTCCTGGGCACAGAAAGGATGGGGAAAGATTTCCAGAAACCTCATGGTGGGTTGACTCTGCCCATGCAGCCACTCTGTAATTTCCTCTTCTTAACTGGACAGGGGAGAGAAAATGTAACAAAAGGCCCCCAGGTCAAGATAAGGACAGCGACGGACCATTCACCAATTACCACTACGGTCAAAACAGACTCGACTTGGGGAAAATTAGTTTAATCAAATTAGGAAGTATAATAAGAAAAAACCAAATCTTGAAACACCTCCCTCCACTCCTCCCTTCTTCCCAGGCTCAGCTTCAGTCCCAATTTCTCTACCTCTTTTCATCCAGCAGGGAGAATGGGGGTTGTGATCAGTTCATCTCACATTGTCTCTGCTGCTCCTTCCTCCTCAGGTGGAGGACTCCTCACACTCCTCCCCTGCTCCAGTGTGGGATCCCTCCACAGGAGACTAGGTCCTTCAGGAATTTCTCCAACATGAGTTCTTCCCAAGGGTTGTTTTTCATGAAGTGCTCCAGCATGAGTCCCTTTCCTTGGGATGCAGTCCTTCTCCAATAAGGGCCCCTCTCTCCACAGATTCTGCCAGGACTCTGCTCCAGCACAGGCTTCCCTCAGAGTCACAGCCTCCTTCAGAGAGGAAGCACTCCTTCAGAATGTAAGCACTCTTCTCCCCCTGCTCCAGCGTGGGCTCCTCCAGGGGCTCCAGGGGGATCTCTCCACCCCCAAGCCCTCCAGGGGTTGCAGGGGCTCAGCTGCCTCTCCATGGGCTGCACCATGGAATCTCAGNGGGTTGTTTTTCATGAAGTGCTCCAGCATGAGTCCCTTTCCTTGGGATGCAGTCCTTCTCCAATAAGGGCCCCTCTCTCCACAGATTCTGCCAGGACTCTGCTCCAGCACAGGCTTCCCTCAGAGTCACAGCCTCCTTCAGAGAGGAAGCACTCCTTCAGAANCTTCAGAACGTAAGCACTCTTTCCCCCCTGCTCCAGCGTGGGCTCCTCCAGGGGCTCCAGGGGGATCTCTCCACCCCCAAGCCCTCCAGGGGTTGCAGGGGCTCAGCTGCCTCTCCATGGGCTGCACCATGGAATCTCAGGGGAATCTCAGCTCTGGAGCCTGAAGCAACTCCTGCCTGTCCTTCTGCCCTGCCCTGGGTGTCTGCAGAGCTGTTCCTCTCACATTCACACTCCTCTCTTCCACCTGCTGTTGTGCAGTATTTTAAACCCTTTCTTAAATACATAATCACAGAGGTGCTACCAACGTTGTTGAAGGGCTCAGCCTTGGCCTGCAGCAGGTCCATCAGGGAGCTGGGGGAAGCTTCTGGCATCTTCTCACAGAAGTCATCCCTGTAGTCCACCCCATCACCAAAACCTTGTCACAAAAACCTAACACACACCTTTAACTCAAATTTCTAATTACATTTTCTACAGCTTCCTGAACACACTTTACTCCCAAATGACCACTGGCAGAATGATACCAACAGGTTGATTTAACAATAATGGTAACAGTTTCTTGTGTCTGGCATGGAGGAGAGATTTTATAGATGTTTGAAGAACAAAGGGATCCCTTCCAACATGCACACCTCATTCTGAGCTTGCAAAATATTTAGAAACAGAAAACTCTGAGACTTCTCCTTTACCAAAACATAAAAGGGCCCTTCAGAGGATTGTGTATTCCCTCACTAGGCTGTGCACATCAACACCAGCAACATCAGCATAGAGTTCAGGCACCACTGGCTCAGGCACCTGCAGCACTGTGTGCCCATTGCTGGTCTTCATAGCTATTTTCAGGGAGCACAAGAGGTGTGCTGGAGAAGGCCGGTGAGCTGCACTCCACTGCCAGCAGGACTTCATGATGCAGTACCTGTAAGGTGAACAAGAATGAGAAGCACCAACACAAAGTTTTGCTACAGTCAAATTATCTAATATTTAAAACATCTGGAGAAATCCTCTTTTTCTCCTTCATGTGAAGTTCTTTCAATCACCCTTTGAAATTTGCAGCCACATAATGATGTGTGGGCGTGCAGCTGTTTTCCGGGATGTCAATTGCGAGTATGGGAAATCCACTTTTGAAACAGCATTATGGAAGGAAAAAAACTCTGAATATTAAAAGAAATTATGTCTTCACAGAAAGAAATTAACCTTAGATTTTCCCTGTGGATGCTTTGTTCATTTCAGAGAACATCCTACAACTTAGAGGAGAAAAATCATTCCACAGCAGGGCTGCACCTTGCAAGGAAGCAGTGGAGCAGCAAAATGCAAGGGCACTTAAGGAAACAGAAGTAAGTGTCATTTTCAAAAGAAGGACGGAAAGGTTTTGGCCACAGAGGTTTTATGCAGCAGAACCCAGTAAGGAGATGTGGCAGACACAAATCTCCCCAGCTAACAAGTTACTCTTAGTATAGTCTAGACTTAGAAATCTTGTGTAAGATCTCGTTTTCTCTGTCTCACTTCCATTTAGCTCTGCCAATCTCATGTTCAATTGTGCATAAAGCAAGTGGCTTACATGGCTTGCTGGCAGCTGGAGGGCTGCTTCATAATGTTCTGTTTCTGCAGGTATGATAAGATGTCAGAAGGTGGCACCTCAGGATATGGTGGAGCACCTGGAAGGGCAAAAGGAGCAATGGTAGAAAACGCCACGGCAATGGTTGCAGATAGCAGCTTCTGTGCAAGACTGGCTTCCTGCCCTACCAAAATCTGTTTTTTTCCTACCACAGCTCACAATAACAGGAAGTCTAAAAGGAATTGATAAGACTGCAAGCTGGAAAAAAACCAGGGTGCTTATTTAAATAGCCCAACTTTACATTCTAAAATTCGAGATTTTGGGTCTTGTTAATTTGCTGTTTCCTTACATATTTTTTTTTTATTACCATTAAGTCTTCTTACCTAATGTAATCATTTCATACAGTAGAATTCCAAAAGACCATCTGCAAGAAAAGAAAACAAAGCAAAGTTGTTTGCTGGCTTAAATACATAAAAACAACTAGGCATGGCCTGCAGACAGGAGAAAGTATGAGCTGAAAGTATGAGCTGAAAGTTGGAGCATTGTGCACAAACTAGATCTGCCTTCCTGTGAATTTTGGGACATGCAATGATACATAAAGGGGTGAAAAAGACAGGTTTGACAGACAGGTGAACTTCTAGTCCCAAAATGAAGCCATACATGTCTGCCTTGATGGTAGGGGGTTTGCTCAGGAGCCTCTCTGGTGCCTGCCACTTGACTGGCACTTTCCGTGTGACTGAGCTGGCACCACGTGTGTGACATTCATAGGCCAGGCCCAAACCACAGAGCTTAGCAGTGAAGCTGTGATGAAGGAGGACATTTCTGGCAGCAATGTCACCATGGAACAACTTCTTTTCTTCAAGATAAGCCTGGGAAATTGGAAAAGAAAGAAAGAAAACAGGATGGTTTTAAAAGGAAATTTAATTGACATAAATTTTCACTGAGTATGCTTGTCTTCCACACTGTGGAGTACAGGCATGTGCTAACCAACATAATGGAAGCCTGTTTTAACAAAGCCTTCATTCTCAGTGCTTAGGCCAAGAAGACTTAGGCCACCATGCAAACTTGTGTTGCAGTCAAGCAAGAAGGAAAAAATGCAGCCAGTGTGAGCAGACTTACCAGAGCTGCTGCAACCTGCTGTCCAATCTCATACACCTGCCTCTCAGTGAGGTCATAGGGGACACCATCCATTGCCATTACATCCTAGAGACAAGACAGGAGACCTTGGTTCAAACAAATGCCACAGCAGTAGGATAGTGGGGAATGTTTCCTTCTAGTCTATCTAATCTTATGCTCCTCCTTCTCACAATTGGTCATAAATTGACAGAAATGTAAGAGGACATGGATGGGTCATGATGATGGTGTGTTGAGTAAGACAAGTACACTAGAGACAACTGGTGGGCATATTGAAGTGTGGGGAAAAAATTATAGATTAGACAGAAATTGTCAGAATGACAGTGAAGAATGACAATCCACACAGGTGGATACACTATAAATTAGAATGCTGAGTAGAAAAGCACATTTCTAACATATGAATGGCTACCTGGTATGAGACTAACAGTCCATTTCTCTTACCACCCTGCCTGTAACAGTAACCCTAGTTGGATGCCCAGATGCGAAAGAAAATAATGTAAGCATGCATTCTTCCTGTGGCATTTTACAGACCACAGATACATTCTATTTAAAAACTTCCTGAGATGGTTATGGTTCCAGCACGTTCAGCAACCACCGAAAGGCTACCTTCCATGATTGCAGTCCATCGTGTCTTGACCTCATATGAAGTTTCAGTACACACAGGAGTCAGTGGCAAGACATTCCATTAGTCAACTCCTCACTTCATGAAGAACCAGCTTCATTTGTCTGTTTTGAACATGACATGTACTAGCTACCACCTGGACCTTCTGCTGAACAGGACAGGAAGCCACCTTTCTGCATTTAGAGTTTCAGATGTAGGAGAGTGATGGATTTACACACTAACATGGCAGAGTTTTGTTTCTGTTCTTTTTGTAACAGTGAGTCATAGAATCACAGAATAAGCTGAGTTGCAAGGGACCCACAAAGATCATGGAGTCCAACTCCTGGCCCTGCACAGGACATTTCAAAACTCCCACCCTGTCCCTGACAGCATTGTCCAAACACTCCTGGCGCTCAGACAGCCTTGTAGCTGTGACCATTCCCTGGGGAGCTTGTTCAGTGCCCCACCACCCTCTGGGGGAAGAATATTTTCCTGCTATCCAATCTAAACCTCCCCTGGTATTTGGGGTCTTTTTTAGCTTGAATTAACATTTCCAATAGACTGCATATTTTCATACTATCAGACCTCATCCCATCAGATTTTACCCCTCATCAGCAATGGGCAGACATGAAGCCATCATTCACATACGTGAAATTTCTACCTGTGCATTATTTCATTTTTAACTACACTGAATTCCATCTGTTCTTTTTATTGGAAAGTCTTTCAATCTTGGAAGATTCTTCTGCAATTCCTTTGGGTCATCCCTTGCCTTTACTGTCTGGAATCATCAGCAAATACCATCACGGCACTGTCCTCCCATTGTTAGGTTATTAATACATGCTATGAAGAGCACCATGTCCTAGATAGCTGACCTCCCTCCAGTGCAAGTACCAACCTTTCCTTCTTATATTCTATTTCCTGTCTTTTACCAATTAGTTATCATCCCATGACCTTCCCCCTGTGTTGTAATTGCTCTGCTTTCTTAAAAGCATTTGGAGTGAGACAGGATTTAAAACTTTGGAAATTCAGGTGGCTGCATGAATTCACTCTAATTCCAGTGCCTGCTATGCCCTTCAATGGTCTGCAAAGTAGGACCCTTGTGTAGAACTCCTTTAGGGTATGGAAATAGTTCTGACTGATATAGAGGGATGCATGGAGAGATTAAAAGAATCATCCATGATTTATGGATAGGTATGTAACCTGAGGAATTTAAGAAGCTATTCTGTCATCACTTCTTTTGACTCACCTTCCGACATGTCCACAGAAATGTCAACAGGTCACCAAGAGACACATCTTCCATGACCATATAAAGTGGGAGCTGGTCTACACAACATCCAACCAATTCAACCAGGTTCTCATGACGGCCAAGATTTTGATGGAATTTAATCCTTCCCAAGAAATCCTTTACTTTCTGGGGACTAGCCAGGTCTGAAAGAACACAAGAAAACAAATTAAAAACAAAACAACAAGAAATGGAAGCAGCAAAGAACAGAGTGACAGCTAAAATCAACATGGACAGCAATCTTTAATCCTACAAAGACACTCCTACAAGAACACCTCTGACCTACTATACTGAACACTGCTTGTTCTTGCCCAGTACTGATGGCAAACCTCTGCCCAGCATCACATCTGGGATACAGAGACTGTACCAAAGTGGATCCTGACCATAGGCCTTACCTTGCAAGGCTTTCAATACCACAGTCTTAGTCTTCCCAGAGATCCCAGTTTCCAACTGTGCTCTGTAGATGCTCCCATAGGCACCATGTTTTATCAGCTGCAAGGTGCCTGGTGAGAGTTTCTCTCGTGGTATCTCTAATTCTTTCAGAGTCAAGGATGCAGAATTCAGCAGGCTCTCCACAGATGTCTCACTCAGCTGGATGTAGCGGTTCTCTGTTGAGCAGGGTTCCTGCTGATTCTTTTTCTTCACTGACAAAAGCAAATACATATGATTCATAAAAACAGACAGATGAACTCTTGTAATAGGTGGCAATGCTCATCCTTCTATCCTCCTTAGCTTTTGCTTCACAGTGTTTTGGAAATCAGGGCAAAGTGAGGAACTGCTATTGTATCTTACTTATCCTGGCCCTTGAAGAGGAGAAAGAATTTATCTCCCCCTTTACTTGATGAAAAGACAGAACCAGTCTAGAAATTTCTCCCATATTTAAGTACATAACCTTTATAGATAAGACACATCTGGACTTCTTTCCCATGTGCTCAAGCAATGAACATTTTCTTTTATTACCAATTCTCAATTATTTCTCTTAATATAGGCTCAAGAGGCTTTTTCCCTCTACATATGCAAAATTAGTCCAGAACTGTATTTTCATTTCCACACAGCCACATACGTATCAACAAACCTTTCCCTACCTCCTCACCAGTCCCTGTTCTACTTCATGTTGTCTCCATAGGAAGAAGGAGACAGCAGCTTGAAATTAAATTTCTTAAATGGCAGTATAGAAAATGGATTAACTAGGTGTGATCTACATCAGAATTACTATCATTCATAACTACCCCAGTAAAATTCTCCTTGCAGCAGCCTCCAAGAAGCTGTTACATAAATACACTTTGCAGCTCTTGTGATGCTACCACAGCATGTTAAACAGCCTACACTGTATGTTGCTTTAGATTTTTCTCAGATCCATCTATACTACGGATTCCACTACTGCTGCTGCAAAGTGGAGTACATCAGGGTTCCCAATTTTTCTTATATTCACTGGATTGCTGAATACCACTCAGGATCCTCATAAATGGTTTTGCCTAACAGCTCAAGCAATGAGGAAATGGAATTGACTTCTAGCCTCTGAAACCAATAGTCTTTCCTCTGGCTGAAAACCACTTTTTTTACCTTGGGTTCCAGCTGGTGCTGATTGCTCCTGCTTTGCTCGCAGGCCACGGCAGTGGAGCCAAAGGATTACAGTGAGCACAATGACAAAAAGTCCCACCAGGAGAACTGGGACAACGATCACTTCCGTTTGATATTCACGCACAACTATCAGCAGAGAAAGAAAACAGAAAACCAAGGAATAAGCAGCACATTGGTTATGTATAACCATGCAGCAACAATCCATTGCAGTAACCTTCAACCCCAAAAGTGTGTGCTCCCTCCTCTGCTCCTTGCCATAGCAACTGCACATTGTTAGTGCTGCCACCTTACTTTTCAAAGGTGCTGAGTACCTAAACTGCACAAAATCATTGAGATTCCTCCACCTAAAGTCTCTTATTTAGATGCCTTAATATGGAGGCCAGGAACTGTAGCCATTTGAAGTGCCATCCACCAGCGAAACAGAAATACCACTGGCAGCATGATAGCAGGGAGATGGGAAGGGCTGGATATTGCTATGTCATCACAAATACATGTGCAATTACAGCTCCAGCTCCTTCCAGTAAAATATACAGAGCATGTTAAAGGAAACAGGGTGTGGTTACCTTTGGAACTTAACTGAAAGACATTGCAATTAGCAAGGCTCGTGAAGGTAACTATCTTTCTCATGTCCCCCAGAGTTGGAGGTGGTCAAGACCGTTTTTTCAGTTCCCAAAGATGGCAGAAAGTCATTAAATCAAAATCTCAAAAAACTTGTCCTTTAGGGAGCTGCACGGAATCTTTAATGACTGCTGTACGCCTCATTCAAAGTAGAAATTCTCTAAAATGGCTGAAATTACATGAGATGAATCCTGCTACAGAGGCTGCATCCCCATAAACATTCTCCCCTGAAACACAATGCAGGGAAAGCTCCATCAAGTCTTTCTGTGTGGGCCGGGATGCAGGTGGAGGAGGAGAAAGGCCTTGGTACACTTTTTAGTGAGGCTGGCCTTCGTGCCCAGCATGTGAAAGCTTATTAAAGGAATGTGTGAATCTTACCACATAGCTTGTCATTGCTATCGCACTCCAGCAGCATCCGTGAGAATCTTCTCACATCCCCTGCCATGATCAATTACAAGCAAGCAGGTCTCCAACCCCCACCTCCTGCACAGACATAAAGAATAACAACAAAATTTATTAGGAGAAAGGATGGTGATGAAACAACAAATGAAGTGAATATGGAGCTTTCTACCCCATACAATCAGCGGCTGCATGAAGCAGCGCTGGGATTTGGAGGCTTAGAGACTGACACAGGACATCCACTATCACATCCTATGGATGATGCACTGCATGACCAGAGGGAATTTAGGGTTAAGCTTGTTCTACAGTGCTTCACAAGCAAATGAGGACCCCTAGGCCCAAAGGCTGGCATACGTACAAAAATCCATAGTTACGAACTTAATTATATTTAAAGAACAGCTAATACACTCCTAGCTAACACATTTTTTAGATGCCAGAATGGCTCAGCATTTTATCTTCTGGTCCATTACAAGCGAACAGATCAGCAGCATGCATAGAAAATGTCATTCTTGACTACAGTCCTTGCCACAATTCCTACTGTTGCTGCACAAAGACAAGGAGAAAAAAGAGTTGTCATTACGGTTCTCTGGTACCAACTTCCGAGCACTGCCAAGTCTGTAGGTATTGTGAAGCACAACATCTGCAACTCTTTTGCATTTGTAGTTGAAAATCCAGAGCCTGTACAAGCACCTTGTTCAGTCACAGATTCTTATAAACATTGCTAAAATTTAACACTTAACAGCTTCACAAACAGTATCATCTAGAACATTCTATAGGAATTGTGACTCTTACCCTGTAAGTACCTACTTTGTTTTCAGCTATGAGTTTAAGGCAATTAACCTCAGTGGCAAATATAGGGCATTTATTTTATGGAATTTGGTGATGAAACATTTAACAGAGTTTGTTCTCATGCTTAAAATTAATGACTGAAATTATTCTTTACCAGCTGCACAACAGAGGCAGTAGAGAGAGGAAAATTGAATATATCTGTGCTTTAAGGTATCACAAAAAGTCTGTTTCCTTTTTTTTTTTAATTTCATTCTTAATATGCTAGCAAATTTACCTGGTTCCAAGGTGTGGCCACACCATGAATCCAGTCAAAAGAGTAATAACATAGCAATAATACCAAGCTTTTCATTTACACTCTGAAAGCAAGCACACTAAAACAACCACCTCACCTCTAACGAACACACACACACTTACACACAAATACACAGGAACAGTCCTAGCTGCTTTCATTCTCAGGTACACACAGACTTTAGGACCATTAGCCAGCAATCACATTGTATAATCTAAGTCATGAACAGTCCAAGCTTCATCTTAGAACTTGTTAATGGCTCTGCACAGGTGCTTACTAGACAGAAATGCACAGACAGACACCATGCATGCACAGGCACAGAGAAGTGCACGCACCCCAGTTTGTGCTTACAGAGAGAGCAGCAAAGATCCATGGAAAAAGCTCTGACACAGCAGCCATGTCTGCACCGGTCCCTGTCTGTGAAAAGGATTCCTCCCTACTCCTTTATGCACCTCCCAGCAGTGATGCCAGTGGGTGGCACCCATGTTTTGCAACCACACTCAGGGCAGAACTATGGGATCCAGGAATGAAAACAATGGAAGCCATTGGCAATTTATTTGCCCTGGCACTGCTTCGTGCTGCTTTTTCTTATGGAGGTGTTACCACTGGAAAAGCTTGATTAGAGACGCCCATTTACACTCTATGTGTCTATCCTCTTGCAAAACCCAGGAAACAGAAAAAGAAGTCGTACTCAGTGAGATAATTCTGAAGTGCCTTTTAGAGCTACTTTAAATTCCCATACTAGGCTGTTTCTGCAACTTACTTTTTTAAAAGTCACATTATTGCAATTCTTACATTTCTATCCTCACAATGAGAATGGTAACTCAGAAATACATAGAACTCACGTTATACATTTAATCTTTTTTGCAATGGGAGACACATTAAAGTTATGTGGAACTAACATGTTCATGTGCATACTCAACACAGAGCAGGACTACTGAAATAGTTATTTTATTAGGTGAAGACAGTTTTCCAGTACCAAGCCAGGACAGAGGGGACAAAAATACCTTAAAAGGTTCAAAACCTGTACCTCACTGGCATTCTGATTTTCCTTGCCTGTGTATTACACTGTACCAAGATCAGTGCTGTCTAGATTGTGTGCACACATACACTGTGTTACTTCAATTTAGAATTTGCATTAGAGAATTTGTGCAATTTCAACTAAATGTCAGCTTATTTATTCCACTGGGTTTTTTAATATTCTTTTACACAGACTGAATCCCACTCACTGGAATTCATATAATCACAGAATCATTAAGGTTAAAATCATCAAGTCCAACAGTCAGCCCAGCACCACCACCATGTTCACCACTAAACCATGTCCTCATGTGCCACATCCACGGGTTTTTGTACATCTCCAGGGATGGTGAGTCCACCAACTTCACTGGGCAGCCTATCCAAATGCTTAATGACTCTCAGGATCTAATATAAATATCCCCTAACACAACTTGAGGCTGTTTCTTCTCATCCTGTCCCTGTTCCCTGGGAGCAGAACCTGACACCCCTGGCTGCCCTCTCNATGGCTGGCACAGCCCAGGTGCCATTGGCCTCTTGCCCCCTGGGCACAGCTGGGCTCATGTCCAGCCGCTGTCCCCAGCACCCCCAGGGCCTTTCCCAGCTTTCCAGCCCCTCTGCCCCAGCCTGGAGCTGCAGGGGGTTGGTGGGACCCAAGGGCAGGACCCAGGACCTGGCCTTGTTGAACCCCATAGAACTGGCCTCAGCCCATGGATCCAGCCTGTCCAGATCCCTCTGCAGAGCCTTCTGACCCTCAACCTGAACCCAAAGCCTGATGTCCAAGCTAAATATACAGTGAAGACCATGGTACCTAAAAATAGTGAAAGCAGCTGCTCTTGGACAGTGGGAAATACAAGGCAAATCCTTAGCAGAAGTTAAACTGCAGTCACCAGCACTTGCAAACTGCTCCTAGCAGACTACTTGGTGCCCTGCACGTGGCACAGCAGTTCCACGGCCTGGCAGCAGTGACAGGTTAATTAGCCCATCCCTGCCCTATGCCGACACTGCTCCTCTGTGCATGTTTCCCAACTGGATAAACACTCAGGGCAAGGTGGCATTTTGTTTCCAGACATGTTTGCTTTCCAAGCTGTTCTGCTGCCCTGGCAATTTAGACAAAGCACAGAGGGCAACAGAGGGACAGGAATAAGCAGCTGGAAGATGGCAGCTGTGAGGGCTGTGTAAACCTGTTCAGGAAGCCCAAATACTGAATGTGAATGTAGCTGAGCTGAATTAAGTGCTCACCAATACCAAAAGAAGGGATTATGTCTTCTCTCTGCTGTCTTCTCATTGCTTGTTTTGCTCTCAGTTGTGCAACTGACCACACAGTAAACTGATCCAAACTACTAACCTAGCAGGAAAAATTCACTGCTCTTTTGCCATGGTGATTTCCTGCCATTTTAGTGGTTGGTATTAGTCAGGGGTGAATGGCTAATTCATCTAAAGCTGCACTGTGAAACCACTCCCTGTGTCAGCAAAGATCCACAGGCACTGTGTACCAGCAGGAGCCTTACCACGATTTTTCCAGTCCTCTGTCATTCATTCTCACGTGCATACTGTCCCCTTAGTAATAGCAGAAGCATTCACATGCCAGTGTGATAGACTGAACCAGGAAGGTGATCTGCCCTAAAATAACCTATCTTCTCTCACATTTTATGGCCTTGAAATTCTCGTCAGGCTCAAATTATGCTATTTAAAGTGCCAGGACTAAGACTTAAGAAGCCTGAGTGACAAACATTGTGGTGAAGACTGAAAAGAAAGAAATATCAAGACTTACATGCCCATGGAATATATGGGAACAGACAGCTTGAATACTGCCCACACAGAAGCTGCCTGCTGCTCACTCCTGCCATGTTCAGGAGAGTAAGTTGTCCACATTCACAGCAAATACACAGTTTTACCACTGAGTATGTTTGACTTGTGAACTACCAGCAGTTCCCATCATCAGTGCAAACATGTAAATCGTTGTGTAATCATTAGCGAAAAGTCTAAAGAAACAGCTGGTTATTTTAATACAACAAAACTAAACGCTAAGATTCATTTGGATCTTCATTAGACCCTTTAAAAAATGCTATGAGCTGATATGGAATTAATGTAGTTATTTCTCCAGACATCCCATGCCATGTGAACTGCACACTTTATTATAAAAATACTCTTACACTTGTTTTTCATGCACTAATTGTGAGGACTAGCTGTAATATGACTACAGGCACATAAAGAACAGCTGAGTAATTCAGTAACTTCAGTCCAGCCCACTGCCTGACTGATAAAAGACAAAATGAATCCTTAAACATGATGTCTTCTACTTAATTTCTTGCAGTGGCAGAACCTTGCTCTCCAGCTTTTCCAGTCACCATTTCACTGCTGCTTTTATTATTTCCCTCCTCTTTTATCTGACCTTTGAACATGGTCAACAGTCAAGGCTTTGGCAACTGCTCTGCACAAGCGCACTGTGCTGGCTGTGCAGCAGGAAGGCAGAGGAGCTATCAGGGAGCTGCAGAAACCAAAACAGCAGGAAACCACCCGGTGTGGGCAGTTGTAGACATTGAATGTGAGAGAAGAGGGAGAAGCAAAGCACCATTGTAAAGCAAACAGTGAAAAAGAGATTTTTTTTCCCCCTGCCATATCCACCGTTTACTAAAAGCAGCATCCAAAACAAATAAAAAACAAGCCTGACAGGTTTTAGCCATGCATTTGTTAGACTACATATTCTGCCTCTTCTGCCTGCAGAAGACCTTAGTGACTATTTCCAGCAGCCTGGCAGACCATGACATCCTTGCAAGGTTTTCCTGGCCCCTGGAGTCATCTCATCTCTCACTGCAAGGCACATGTGTGGGTTACCAAGCAGCCTTTTCGACTGTCCAGAATGGGAAATTCTGACCAGCCACACCAGAGTCACTTCTGTCCTTGTAAAGAAGGTCTCAGCTATAAAGATTTAGTATAACTCACTTTTGAAACAGCTGGTAGCTGTAACACCCTGTAAGAAAACGAAGTGTTTCAAAAATCACATACAGAGACACAAGATTTTCTCTTGGTCCAAAATTTGAATACCAAACTTAGGCTAGCTGCTATAGGAGCACATTAAGGGAGTGAAAGAAAATTAGGCTGACCGCTTCTGAAAAGCTAGACCATGGAGAAAACAGCAAATAATGAGGCCCATGCTGCTATTTGAGCAGGTGGTTACTTAGGGCAAACTTGGCTCCTTTTCAATACAGCAGAAAAAACAGGCAAAGTTAACAGTCACTACTGCACTGAGAAACAAGTCAGGAGGACTCAGTGCTGCTGTGCTTTTATGCTAAAAGTGTTAGTCCTAACTGGTACCATTTCAGTGGAGACATGCAAGTTCTTACGGTGCTAGGTTTTGCTTAAACTCAGATCATCTACAAAAATTAATTTATTTGTGCTGCAAAAGGAAATCTAAGCACAGAAGTGTGAAATAGTACAGAAGCTGAATGGAGATTAAGACAAAAATATTTTTTCTAATGCAGACATGGCCTACTAGTTTCTGGAAAATTAACATACATCTTGATCACTCCCACTGAGAGAAGGCCACCAAAAGCAATTCCTCACAGGTAATCTGCAGAATAAATCAAAAAGGTAAAAAACCCCTGAGGAACACATTGAGCTGAAGCCCTTAATGAGCGGGCTGTTGAAAGTCCAGATGCCAAACTTTCAACAGCACACTCTCACCTATGGCTTCCTTTTAAGAAGTCAAAATCATACCCTACTTTTGAAAATGTCTCCCTGCTGACTGATACCTGATTTTGCTGGTAGCCACCTGTATGAAGCCTGTATCGTATCCCAGCACAAATACAGAAATTCTGAAAAACTGCGACAGCAAAAGCTGTGACAGAACATGAGAAGAATGAAGGATTTTTGTTTCAAAGGACCACATATACATATAGTTCCTGTTGTGAAAAACCTAGAGTGTGATAAAAATATTGCATGACATCACATTGCTGCTTAATGGCTTAAGAAATCCAACATGAATCTGCTTTCATAAATTCACAGCCACCTGAAGCTGTGTAGACAACTTTAGTTTCAGTCTCCCAAGTTCTGGATGTTTCTTGGTGGATTTAACACAGATTTTGTTTATAATTTAATCAGTAGCTCATGCACACACAGGTAAGCACAGAAAATCTAGATATCTGCACCACTTTGGGTTAGAGTTCACTGCCTTACAATCAAGCAACAGTGAAGGGATTAAAATGGTAATTAGTCCTGAACTCAGCCCTAGGCATGTATTACTTAACTAAAGACTGGACATATTTATACACACATGCATAGCATCACCCTGTTTTCAGTGAACTGAGACTAATTTCATACGAAACTTAATTACCTTGTTAATTTCTTCCTCTTTAAAAAATGCCTATGAGCTATTTCAATCAAATCAGCCAGCGTGTATAGGACATCCCTCTTTTATTTTTTTCTCAAACCATTTTCTCACCATTATGATCCCAGAAATTACTATAAGTAAGCTCATGCACATATGTGCATGCACCTATACAAAGACATATAGACTTTACAGTACAGCTACCTTCTAATTCAAGTCACATTTACGTTAACCAAAGTCTTTTTAAAAATAAATATTCATGGCTTGATCTTCCAGAAGTGCTTTCCCTCACTTACCTGAATGACACCACTTCCCTTGCCCCGCGGTAGTCTTTTCCTGCAGCTCTCCTGCTGCCGGTTCCCAGTTTGTGAGGCCACTCCCAATAACGCTGATGATTACCTTGGGACGGTTGTAATTATTATGACTAAGTTCCTCCTCACTGATTTTTCTTCTCCAGTGCCGCCCAGCTTCAGTTCTTTGCTTCTCTAGGTCTTCTCAGCTGTTTCCCCAGGGATGTCCAACACACAGCTGACAGGAAGGCACACACTTGCAGAACGGGTCTGCCTGGCTTCCACACACCAGCTGCTCATGGGCTGACTCCAGAGACTGGCACAGCAAAGAGCCCTCGGGCAGGCACCTGCAGTGGAATTTGAAAGGCAGACCAAAACAGATCAAAAGGGATAGGTTATGTAATAAACAGAATTCATACACTTCTGGTTACAGGTTCACATTTGAAAGAAGTGGGGTCTTGGAAGAGAAAATCTGTACAACACCCCCAGGACTCCAGAGGCTGAAAAAGTGTTCCATTGGGAACACAGTGTGCAAATGAAGAAAGAGATAAAAGACTAATAATATCAAAACATACTGTAGTAGAGAGCAGGGACACAGGGGTTTTTCCCATTCTGCCTTGCCCCTTGGTGTCCCTCGTGCTCAGGCTGTCCATGCATTCTGCCAGCATTTTGGAAAATGGCTGGAGCCCTGCCATCAGCTTCCCCCTACCCTTTCCTCTCCTGAGCTCCCCAACCAGACTGGACAATATTCCTGAACTTCCCTGTGACCTTTTGCTGCCATGATGCCCTTGGGGTCTCCACTGTGCTCTGCTGGTATCCTCAGCAGCTAGAGTATATAATCTTCATTGCACCTCAGCATTTTAGTTCTGGGGGCTTTCTTCCCAACCAACCAATGTATGCAAGTCCCAGCTGTTGGCCTGCCCTCCCCTCTCACTGATAAATCTTGTGTTAAGAGTTGCAGAGTCCTGAGTCCTGGTTATATGAGTCTACACAAGATTATTTGCTTACCTACTTCATAGGAGTGAGAGGCAGTTGCATTTCAAAAGTAAGCAACATGAGACCTCCTTCTTGTTGAGAGACAAACTTTATTTCACAGTCAGCAACTTGATGCAGGTGACTTTGGGAAGATGCAGCACATGATGTGATTTCTGCCAACTGTTTTAGCCAAACTCACCTACTCCTGTTAACTTTTTGGTGCTGCATATAACTATGTTGTTGTGGGGAAAATTTTAGTTGTGGAACCATCAATAGTTTGGGTGTCAAAAGATAATAGTTAATTTAAGAGAGACTTCTCCTTAGCATTATTCTTCTAGCTTGCATTTACTACCCATGTGTGCAAAATGGTGAAAACCAGGAGTGATTTCTTCATTGCTTGATCCCTCTACAGAGACTGGCAGGAGTGGGCAAAAGAGTACCAGTGAAATAGTCCTGTGATGTGGACTTTTATCCTCTGAGAAACCAGGAGAGACATCTTCTAGACAAAAAATTTTCTTGAATTAGAAAGATCACTTCAGCTGCAGAGTGTAGGCTCAGACTCTGGTTTCAGCTTCCCTCCCATTCTGGTACTTACTTGCATTGACTCTCTGCAGTATTTTCTCCAAGAAGGAGCAGGGGATCTATCTTACACCTCATTCTCCACTAAACAGTACTTAAAATGCAAATAACAGTTCCTCATTTAAATGAGTTACATTCCACAGGCACCTTCCTCAAGGGCACCTGGGAAAACCTATTCAGATTCCTGTTTAAAAAGATTACAACTGAAAATCTTCCCCTTCTTTCAGTTTCTACCCCTCCCTACTGTGGAAGACAGTGTGAAAGGCAAAGGGTTAAATATTCAGGGTAAGCATATGCAAAAGCAGCAATGGCTGCTGCTTTTAATTTCCCCCACCAGTCTCTCAGTTGTGCTCCCAGTCTGACTGGTTGGATAAGATATTTTAATGGTTCAGAGTTCAGGCTTCGGCCTATATAATCTTCCTCATTCATCAACAAGCCTTTCCCTATTTCGTAAAGTGACAGAAGTCATTTATTGTCCTGTGAAAAACAGACTTTTCCTGCTACGTCTTGTATTGTATGTGCATCCACAAAGAAAACATTGCTTGTTTAACAGCCTCTATCCTTCTCTGCTTTTTCCTTATGATTAAGCACATTGAAAGGCAGCAGGCTGGCAGTCTTATTAACATAACCATCCCCTTTATGTTCAGGACAGCTACAGTACACATAGAAACCATCCCAACCACACACAGCTGCTGCACCATAGCCTCAAGATGGGGTTCTGGGACTAACAGTAAAGTTCTTGACTTATTTTCACACTCTAATATAAGACTGAAAACTGTGGTTTATAGCTGATAGACTGTGAGTGATATCTCGGTCAACTTAAGCCCACAGAGGTGCAAAAACTCAGAAGATAAGGGGCTGATGTGTAAGTCTCACACAGCAACAGCCAGATGGCTGCGGAGCCAGCCAACGATTGTGGGTAATAACCAAGAATTGTTGGTAATAACATGCTGTGAGAAAGAACAAGATGTGGCTGGGGAAGGGGCCATGGGGAGGAAGGGCAGCACTTTTCTGGGACAAACATCCTCGATGTAGTTTCTGCAGATAAGCATAACATGGCACAGCAAAGGAATTATCTAAAAGTGAAAAAAACCTCCTATTATTATCCCAAGTCTCCATTCTGCCTCATGACCTTTGCCTCTCAAGGAAGCAGGTTTTCTTAATCAAGAAAAATTACAAGCCTATTTTTTTTTAATGGCAATTCTATTGTGATTTTTCAGTTCATTCCTGCAGCATTTGTTATTTTAAATTTCCAAAGGTAGCACTATATGAAAAGAAACAAAGTAGAAAACTGAAATGACCTAATGATTAGGCATCAATCTTCATCAGCCAGCTGAAGGTCCAGTAATATGCTAGCACTTCCTCTATTCAGGGATTTTACTCAACTGCTTTTGAACTCCTGCAAAACTTTAGCTCTGTGATAAATTATACAGCATTTATGCAACTTGGGTGAATAAATACTTTTGTTCATTTTGAAGACGGATTCTCATCTTCAAACCAGCTACTCGGTTGGCAGTGAAATGAGTGGTGGTTGCAAGTGATGAGCAAGTTTGCTGTATAATGAGAATACTAATATACAAAATAACTTAAAAACAGGACTAAGTTTGTGTTTGTGTGGATGAAAAAGGAGAAGAGACAGCCCAAACCATTCAAGGTTTGGATATTGATCTGGAATGGGACACGACTTGGAGCATAGCCAATTCAGAAATGGAACTTGATTCTCACTCTGTTATAAACCAGATAATTCCTAGTATCAGCAGACTCTTGACAAACTTTAGTCCTGTTGCTCTTTCTCCAGAAAATTTCTAACCCGATTTTGCCTAGTCCTGCAAACACCTTCTCCCGTATTTTTTTTTTTTTCATGGAGGCAAAGATCATAGAATCACAGAAGAGTTTGAGAAGGGGCCTTCAAAGACCATCCAGTTCCAACCCCCCTGCCATGGGCAGAGACACTTTCCACTAGTCCATCCAGCCTGACCCTGAACACTTCCAGGGATGGGCATCCACAGCTTTCTCACGGCAACCTGTTCCAATGTCTCACCATCCTCACTGTCAAGTATTTTTTTCTTTATATCCAATATAAACCTACTCTCTTCAGCTGTGAACCTGCTGCTCCTTGTGCTGTTATTGCCGACCTTGGTCTGACGTCTCCCTCCATCGTGCAGGCGGGGAGAGACTCCCTGAGAAAAGCAGCAGAAACACCACCCAGCTTCCAAACTTAGGGGTTAAGATGTACCTTCTGCGTTACTTTCAGGGAAGTTCCTGAAACCAGCAAGGGCCATCTGCTGCGGCCGCTCTCCCCCAGCTCCAGTTCCTGCGGCTCGCCGCGCCCGGGGCGGTGCAGGGGCAGGGCTGGCGGAGGAGGGCGGAGGCCGGTCCGTGCTGAAGGCGGGGCCGTGGGCAGGGTGTTACCTTCTCTGGTCCGGCCGCCGGGTCTGGCCAGCGATCGGGCAGGGGACGCAGGGACGCGGCGCTGCCCAGCGCGCCCGGCCCGCCCCAGGAGGCGGGGGTGGCATGGTCGTGTTTGACATTCTTTATCCTTCTCTGCTCTTTCCTTATGATTAAGCACGCCGAAAGGCAGCAGGCTGGCAGTTTTATTAACATGACCATCCCCTTTATCTCCAGGACCGCTATTGCACACCTAGAAACCATCCTAACCACACACACGGCTCCGTCCGTGATGCCGCACAGAGCCGGCCGCGGCGGCGCTGGAAGCGAGGGGCAGGCGGGACACGGAGCCGGGACACGGAGCCGGGACACGGAGCCGGGACACGGTGCCAGGACACAGCCACAGCCCGCCGCCGCGGAGCGCCAACCGCACCGCTCCCCGGGCCGCCGAACCCTCCCAAGCGCTTGTTTTCGTGAAACACGGAATCAACCGAGCTCGCGAGCTCGAGGGCTGAAAGGGCGGGAGGGACGGGCGCGGCCGCCGGGCGGCTTTAGTGTCCCGTTACCGCCCGCTCTGTTCGTGAGGGCGGGCGGGCGGCGGCGGCGGCGCCCCGGGGGACGCGGCCCTGGCGGCGGCCGAAGGGTGCCCGTGGTGTGGGACAGCACCGGAGCTTGGGCTCTCCAAGGGCTCCGGGGCAAGGGGGCTGCCCGGTTAACCTCAGTTTTACCTCGTTGTATGAAGAGACACATGGAACACCCAGCGTCTGAGGTTTGGCACCGGTTTAAAATGCTGTCGAGCCATTACAAACCACCCGTCGCGTTCCTTCCGCGCATATCGGCAATAAAACTCCGAAAACAGATACCCACTGAGTTTCAGAAATCACAGGATAAAAACTATGCAGTGTGATGTATAAAGTCACTACACTGAAGCTCTTCCGTCTCTTTCTTCACAGTTCTGTCCCATCCATCAGTGGTTTTCGGAAAAGGAAATTAAAGGCAATGCTTTGTGTCACATTTTCGGTGAACACTGAGGTTCTAAAACTCTTATTTTTGTCCCAAACGTTTTTACATCCTAGAATTTCACTCCCTACAACATAGCAGAGGTTAGGGAATCATAATCACTTCTCTGCCTCTGTGGTGACAGAACTTAGTGTTTGTACTTAACCTGGCTGGAGCCTGCAATTGTGAAATAAATACTGGTTACAAATGGGGATTTTACAACTAACTTGGAAAATTAGGAGTTGCCCTGGGTCAAAGTATTTGGGAGAGAAGCTGGAAGGCAACTGTAACAGGGTAAGAAGTTTGCTAGTGAAGGGTTTGACAAAATGATCTATTATTACTGATAACAAAAACCTTTATTTGGCACAAGCACAGCACATTTGAGCTAATTCTTTCTACTTAAATTAATTTCAAAAAGGATTGAAAATAATACGCAGCATACAGGTGATGACCAGTAACCTTAAGGTCAGATTCTTGCTGAATTCGCATGTAAATCTAAAATGTATATGCTTATTTTATTTTTTTATTGCAATGTTACTTTGTCTCGACTGTGAAAATCAACTCACTTTAGAGTAAAATAAAGTAGGAAATTCCTGGTTTCCTTATAGATGGCTGAATCAGAATTTCAGGAAGGAAACTATGATGACAGGGCAAAGATGAGGGAGAACTTAAAAAAGGACATGGAGGAACTTCTGGAGAAAATGGAAAAACTGACAGGTACAGGTCTTTATTAAGAATGATACGGATTTTTGTACTAAAACACAGAATATTTATTTTTCATATTTCTGTAAACTTCTGAGCGACAGAAATGTAAGAGAAGACAATCACCATCAACTAATGCCCTTGTTCTTAATTGGGAAAAAGTATGCAAATAATTTAGATGGTTCAGATGGCTCAGGTGATGGATGCTTAGTTCAGAGTGTTCGTTAAAAACAGAAATACTGCGAAGGTGGTTTATGTACAATTATTAAAATATAGTATATAAAATGAGACAATTCTGGAAAATGGATACATACCACCTCTCAGGTCAGTGCACTACAATGAATTCTTGGTAAAATAAGAGGGAAAGTACATAAGTTTAGCACGTAAGTGCTAAAACTATTTGCTCAGCTTTATCACACACTCATTATTTCAAAATCAATTTCGCTATTTAAGTTACTTGTTATTTCAAGATCAATTTCATTACTTAATTTGTCCTTAAAATATTTCATCTCTATGTTACAGTCTCCTTGATCTTACTCTTCCTCACCTAACACAAGCTGTAACTGGTCTGGAGAGGGGACTCCTTATATAATATTCAGATATTTTAAAACAGTCTCTTGACTCTTTCTATTTGATTACGTGTTTTGTTGTGATTTTTAGGTGAAGTGTCCACCCCCCTTTCGTAATTTACATCAGTATACTCCCATTATGAAGTATTTTGAGATATTTATAAAGAAGTAATACTGAACAGTCTATTTAATCTCGAGTATTACTGCAGGCAGTTTGCATTTTATATTACAGCCTTCTCTGAGATCTGAACTGATAACAATTAATTTTATTTGTTTATTGAATCAGCCATTGCTTTTTTCTGGCCAGAATTCCTGGGTTATTAGTATCTGTTGTGTTTGCAGTGCGTGCAACCTGTATGGTCTACAACTGCGTATCCATCCGGACCAGCCCAGACCTGACCAATGCCATGCAGCACTTGGAAGATGTCTTCCTGAGGTGCAAAGAGCAGATGGAGAAGAAATGGCAAGAGGTGCCAATGGAATCTAGAGGTGAAGGGCAAAAAAAGGAATAAACTGAACTTGGTCACGCTGGCAGAACAACATCCCTTGGAAAATCACTTAGGTCTTTTTTTTCTTCCAGCTGTGGAGGTTTCACAGCCACTGTGGGAAATGGATTGGCTTTCCTCTTGCTAAGAACTACCTATTTGTGTACATCTGTGGAAGTATTTTAATGAGATTACACATACAGCTTTGTATTGTTGAGGGTAAAAGGCAGCAATGTGTGTATTCGTACGATGCCCATCAGGAATCCCTGTAGTGTTTGCACACACAGTTTACACACCCTCTGTCCTTTTCCCTGGAAGATCCTACTCACTCCATGGTCAATATAACTGGAATTCTTTGAGACCTGAACAAACTGCGGGGATCGGGAGCAGGGGTAGCATAGAGGACCATCACAGTGGCATTGCACCAGCCCATGCCTTTCAAAGAACACTGAAGAATTGCTTATTTTTCCAAAGGAAAAACAGGTGAAATTCTAGATTTGCAGATAGATTGAGTTGGTTTTATTAGGGATTATCATCTAGGTGTTCAATTACATAGTTTGATTATTCAGATAGATCATCTGTAGTTGCATTTTCTTCCATTAGATTTTTAACCATTTATTTGAACTGGTCTCCCCAGAAAGATTGTTCTTCTCAAACCCTCTGAAGGTGGAATGACTTAATGAATTAAAATTTTTTTACTGTTATAGACTGCAGTGTGTGTGGTGGCATTGCTGCAGAAGTGAAACTAACCATGTTATAAAATGTGATTCTCTCCCCACGTTCTTACTGTGCGATATTAGAAAAGGACAAAAAGTTACTTTTTTAGTCAGGATGTAGATTAAGAGCACTACCTCATGGCTTGTGGCTATACATAAACAAGAAATTTATCTGAGCTGGAAGTCAGTGCAACAAGTTTTAAGGATCTTCCCTTTCATTAAAATCAGTCTCTTTTAACTAGAAAGTAAGTACAATGTAGCAAGTGAGAGCATCTGCATCTCTTCTGAAGAGGTATTTAATGATTTAAATCACATATAAATGATCGCTGAAAGTTTGCCAATTTTTAGACTATGTATTTCTTTGAGATTGGTTGAACTAAATTCAGACAGAATGTTTACCCACTGAAGTAAAAAATATGTAAGCTATTTAACTTTGTTTCTTTTTTTAATGGCACAAGTATTTCTAGACGTACAAATGGTAAAGAACAAACTTTGAACTCTACACTTGACTTTCCATTGGGTAGGTCTTCACTTCTCCCCAAGATTTTCTTCCCAGTTATGTGATGATTACGAGAGGAAAGTTAGGGATAGGCAGCAGTGCTTATTCCTAGAAAAACTATACTGCAAGATATTTATACTTTTACTTAGCTAATTTTTTTTAAATTTTAGGTTGAATCTCTTCATTCATTGGGTTATCACTCACCATCTACCCTATTTCAGGCCCGCTACAGCCTGCAGCAGAGCCCAGATAGCCCAGATAGTAACACTTTTATTTCCTGTCACAGGGGTGTGTCCGTGAATGTTCAGAAAAAATTACGTGGAGTAACAGCCCCATCTAGTGCTCACATAACTGTACCAGTAAACCGGATTGCTGACATCACTTAACTCCCCAGCACCCATTTTCTGTGATGAAAAGTGTCAGCAGTTATGTGATGTATAACACTGCAATGCTTTTACCATCCATGGCACAGCAAAATTTACTGAGCTTAGTTATGCACTGCACCTGTTGGCAAGCCAAGAGGCTGATGCCCAAGAGTAACCTATCCAAGAGGCATCAAATGGAGCCATACATATTCTCCATACTCTGTTTTGGAGCTTCCATTAACAGTTTCTTACCAAGAAACAAATGAGACTTAGAGCCTCCTGTATAATTCTGATGGAAATTCTGATGGTGGAAACTCTTCCCTTGTCTCCAGTGTAAAACAACTGAAAGGGGGCTATGTACATTTCACACATCCACTCAGGCATTTTGACCTTGTCAGAACATGACCTACAGCTCTGTTTAGAATATTGATTTCATTTACTACTACTGCTCTCTAGTTCTTTATTATAGCCCCGAGTCAGGTTATCTCAGAAAGGCTCAAGAATCCATACCAGCTGTTCTACCTTTTAGCATAAATTGTTTTAAAATTTCAGTCCAGATTCTTGCAGCAATTTTTCTTGAAACTGAATCTGTAACAATCTGAATCTGTAATCTCTATTTACACATACTATTAAAATAATGTTCATTTTTTCCTGAACAAGAACTGTACATAGGCACTACTGGCATGAAAGTGGCAGTGTATAACTGATTGATTGTAAGGACCTTTGTGGTCCTACTAAAGTCACACTTTACAAGTCAAAACTTACAGCCAAACATTGAAGAATAATGTATTTTGACATTAGTCGGGAAATGTAATTAAGCTCTGAGTCTTTTCTATCATATTTTAAAACCTTAAGATATTATTCATCTCATCAGCTGGTGGTATTAAGCCATCAAGATCCATTTCTTGCTCAGTGCATCACTGTCCTGATCTAAGACTTAAAATTCAATCATAGCACTACTGCAAACAGCACAAAATAGAAAGTTCAAGTTACCACTTGTTTGACATGGCCTCCAAAATCTTCTCATCCCATTTATACCTGAGGAAGGATCCCACTGCCACTTGGCTTGTACAGCTGCTTTTCCCTACAACTCTGTGTGAGCATTTCAGAGCAGGCACTTCCTCTCTACAGAATCACAGTGCTGCTGAAGGGTCATTGATTCTCCAAAAAAGCCAAACCAGCAGAAAGCAGAATTATGTCTAAGGCCGTGGCTTTGAACTCGGGATCTGCAAAGAGACTCTCTAAAAAAGTCACAACGAGTAACAGAGTCAGACATGCACAGCTGATTTCACAGCCCTTATAGCAAGCCATGTAGCGTGGGCTTTATTTCCAAAGTTTTTTCCAACTACAACAGAAAATGTTTCACTCCCAAGGCATTTGTTGCACCTGTGTAGTCCTCCCATGGATACAGATGCTTACAGGACATTATCTCTCCAAACTGTGAATGCCTTGTACTGCAATTATGCTGAAATGAAACAGTGCACAGACAAATGCCTACAAAGCTTTCTTCTTCCTTTCTTTATCCTCCTTAAAAATTCACAAAGCCACAGAGAATGGTTTTGCAGCACATTAGCTACTCTGCAAATTCAAAATCCGTGGAGCCAAATCTCTTCTCAAGAAACCAAACCAACAAAACACAAACTAAGCCCTCATCTGAAATTCTGCTTGAGGCAAATAACCCATAGCCTTATTTACAGGTACACAAGCACCAGCTGCCAAGAGAAATGACCCTTATTATTGAGCACCAGCTTTATATTTTTTTTTCTGCCAAATTCAGCTAATAAGAGCACAAGTGGCCTAGTAAAGGAACAATTTATGCCCAGCCCACGACATCTAAAATGTCATTTTAGTAAGTGCTTTATACTTTGCTACAGTTAAGCTTGTATTTTCATAAGCAGGGAATTGAGGGATGAGGTAGGTTATGTCAGTCACTAGCTTCTGTTTCATGCAAACATTCTTATTACAGAGGCAGGACAGAAATAACAAACAGAACTCAGTGCTAGGACATTACTTGCATCTCTCCCTCACTTTCTCCTTTCATTAAAAAGAAGATGGCTTGTTAGGTACTTGTGTTAACCTGATTCAATCTGACCTACATTTTTGCAGAGATTAAGAAAATTCTCTTTAGCCTGTCAAATCTCTCTAAGAAGAAACATCTACTGAAGGCAGTTCAAGTAGTTTTTATGACAAATTCTGCAGTAACATTTCAGTATTTATGAGTATCTTGCATCTGTTTGTTATGATGAAACTACCAACCTCTCCCCAATGTGCCTGCACATTTAGTTCTGAATAAAATTTAAGCCTAATAAAATTTATCCTGCTTAAGAATTTTTAAAAGGTACCATTACTTGTATTTTCCTCACCTTGTTACATTTTATTTTTTATCAAAACAGACATATTTCTTCATCTTCCAAATGAAGATTTCTTCCTCAACCAAGCCTATGGCTTTCACTTCACAACTCATTAGAGGTTCCTAATGCCTTGCAATTCAGTCAGCTGTAGGCAGTGCAACTCATGCACCACTAAGCCTTTTCCTACCCTCCCTCTCCCCGAGGCAAAGGCAACAGGGTGCAAGGGCCCTTCCTCATCTTCCCAGAAGCTGGCAGCAAAGGACTTCAGAGTGCAATTATGCCCTGCACTCACTGCTTATTTCCTGAAGAGTAACAGGAATATTTGTCTGAGAAACAAATATACTTATCTAAGGTTTGGGTAACAGCAACTGCAGGACAGGAACATGAGAAACGCTGGACTAGACAATGAAGGATAAAAGATATGCACCCATATTCAACAGCTGGAAGTAGACTGCTAACACCTGAAAGACAGCCAAGTTTTAGGGAGGAACATTAGAAAACCACTGATGTTACCAAGACAGCTCAGTACTTTGCCCATTAACACGAGATGGCACGGTACAGAAATTTTACTGGTTTGAAATAAGAAAGAATGGAGAAGCCAGTCAAACATTATTCAGAACAGAAGCTTGGATAAAGTGGTAGTTATTAAGCCAGTGTCCTTGAGCAGAGGAGTCTCAAAACTTGGATTCTACTGTTTACAGAACACAAAAGTCTAGCAAAAGCGATGAGGAAAAACATTCCAGGAACTCACTCCACAGCCCCAAAACTCCTGCCACAAGTCAGTAACAGGAAAATCCAACCATTAAACATCATTAGAGCCAGAAGAGCAGAGGGGACACTGTAAGTTAGAGCTCTGTTTTGTGATTTCTTCGTAGACGTTGTTTTGTATTGAAGTACATCCACCTAACCACGCTCATGTATCATCCAGCAAGACACACTAAAGAGGCAGCTCTCTTCCACATACAGATGCTGAAGCAACAAGATTAAAATAATGAATTATTTTTAAAGCAAACATGAAAAAACACACTAAACCAGATTTTTTTGGTAGTTGAAATCACTTTTATTTGTGAGGAACGTCACCCATGCTGCACAGTTTCAAATAGATCTTAACAAGGAAAGCGGAAGTTTGTCCTCCCCACGTCCTGCACTGAACAGGACTGGCACAGAAAAAAAAAAAACTCACACTTGGGAGGTTTAGCACCAGCATCCAATAAAAAAAGCATTTTATTTCAATTTTAGTTCTTTGGTTGGTTTTTTTTCCCTTTTCAGTTTGATACCAAAAGAAAAATTGAAAAAAATCAATACTAGCAAAACAGTGAAATTCTAGGGAAAAAAACCCAAAAAACAAAAAGCCCCACAGTTGCTGTCGAAACTAGGGAGGTTGTTCTTTCTGAATCTCGCTCTCTTTCTCTCTTCATGCATCTATCTTGTAGGCGTTCCCTGGATCTCAGCTGCTGGTAAATTTTGTTTTCTTTTACATTTTGATATTTCAAATCTTTGCTTTCGTCATCACTGTTGACAATTTATTGCTTGTGTGTTTCTTTGGTGTTACTTTTGAGTTGTATTTTAGGACACCTGTTGAAGAGCCAAATTTAAAAAAAGAAAAAATGCAGTTTAAATTTCACTTTCTCATTAAATAGACAAGCTGTTAAATGAAAAGAGTGTTGTAACAGGCAGGATAAGCACAACTGGGTTATCCTGTCCATAATCAAGATTTTCCTAAAATGAAATAACTCATCAGCAGATGCTATTACTATACAGACCAGAAAGCTTCCTAGAAAAAGAGAAATTGATTATAAAGCAAAACTTACTTTGTTACAAATACAGAGGCAGAGGAGAGAAAGAAGAGAAAAGCAGCGTCTTGGTTTGCCTATACAGCACTCAGAACTTATCATGAATATCAAGCCATACATAAGGGGATGTGGCCAGAATCCTAGGAGCACACACAACGTTGCTTCCACTGGAAAACATGAACTATCCATATTCCTTACCTGAGCGATGGTAAAGGTGCCTGGGGAGCCGGACATTACTCAGCACCACTCTGCTCTGTCACTGGAGCAGGATTTTCAGCAGGTGTTTCAGTTACCTTTGTCTGAGACACAACAAACTCTTATTATAGGCAAAGGCTGACCTCACACCCTTCCTCTATTCAGTGGTACAGCCAGCATAACCCAGGTTTTAAAACAAACACTAAAATTTAATGTTTTTTGGAGATTCATTTTTCTTGAATTTCCTGTAATTGAGTATTACCCAGCAGATTCTGTCAAGGGAACACCTGAAGTAGACACTGAATGAGAAAATCTTTCCTCAAGAAAGTAGAGGCTGTGTTTGAAAAAAGTTTCCTGAAATTATCTGGTTCTAACAGTTCAGGAAATGGACCTAGAGCATTCAAATCCATCTCTTATGCTACGTACAGCATTAAGGTTTGAGGAAGTGGGAAAACACAACTGTTTCCACTTCAAAAAAAGTTGTTGCAGTCTGACGCCAATTAAGAACAATCCAGAAGCAACCCCTATCCCACTGCTGGTTCCTTTTAAGATAAGGTGCTTATTCTCCAAGAAGGTCAGAAGAAGCAGACAAGGAAATCAGCACATCAGATTTGGTCATCAGACTTATCCATTACATGAATTCACTTATTAAAAACTCACAGGGCAGAAGGTCTTTAGCATTCACCCCCTTAAAACCTCAGTCTCTGCCAAACATAATCATAAAATGGTTTGGGTTGGAAGGGGACCTTGAAAATCACCTCATTCCAACCCCCTGCCATGGGCAGGGACACCTTCCACTATCCCAGGTTGCTCAGAGCCCCATCCAGCCTGGCCTTGGACACTTCCAGGGATGGGGCAGCCACAGCTTCCCTGGGCAACCTGTGCCAGGGCCTCACCACCCTCACAGGGAAGAACTTTTTTTCTTCATATCCAATCTACACCTACTCTCTTCCAATTTTAGCTCATTCCCCCTTGTCCCATCACTCCATGCCCTTGCAACAGTCTTGCCCCATCTTTCCCTTCAGGCACCGCAAGGCCACAATGAGGTCACCCTGAAGCCTTCTCTTCTCCAGGCTGAACCATCCCAATTCTCCCAGCCTTTCCTCCCAGGAGAGGTGCTCGTGGCTCTGAGCAGCTTGGTGTCCCTACCTCCTTGCCCTCCTGTGCTGGAGCGCTGGCAGGGCGCGGCCGGCGCCGGTAGTTGTAGGGGCGCCGGTAACCGCGGCGCAGCGGCTGCTGGCTCATGGCATTGGCCTCGTGGTGGTTCTCCTTGTTTTCAGGCTCTCCAGTCGCCGGGGCAGGGCGTGGGCGAGGGGGCCCTCTGAGGGGGCAGAAAGAGATGTTAAGTAGCACAGAAGCCCAAAGAAGGTTAAACTACAGTAATTTTAGCCCAGCAAAACCTTCCGTAACCAAGTATCATCCTCAACAGTTTTGAGTGCTAGCAAACCATCCCTTTGGGATTTGGCTGGCATATGGTTAGAAAGGAAAGACAAGGAAGGTGGGTGTCTCTTCCCTGCTGAAGCTCCATCACCATATTCTACTGTATCCTGCAATGAAGATGCAGTTAGACCCTTTGAATTGCTGGCTAGGAGAAGAAACAAGCCAGTAGTGGCCACAAAGGCTGATTGTGCTAAGTTAGCCTTCACATGGCTATATACCAGCCCAGTCCTATTCCTAATTTATGGTGCAGTCCTTGCAATCCTCCTCACTTCTACCTGCAAACCATTCCTGATCTTTCCTCTTTGCCTCATGTTGCCCCTCTCAACCATTTAGGAAAAGCACCTATCGAAGGTGAGCTGGACTTCATTAACACTAAGCTATCAAGTCCATGTTCTTGATGCATACAG
This sequence comes from Pachycephala philippinensis, assembly GCA_013397055.1. Taxonomy (NCBI): domain Eukaryota; kingdom Metazoa; phylum Chordata; class Aves; order Passeriformes; genus Pachycephala; species Pachycephala philippinensis. The sequence goes on from VWZT01011257.1 coordinate 81,846, forward strand.
AGCATTTCACCTCATTTCCAGTAAAAACAAAGTATGTTTATAAACTGTCCAAACACAGCTGAATTCCCATTAGCTAATCCACAGCTAGCTTATCCCAAAAGCCAATTTAGCTTTTCCGAAGGAACATAACAAAAGCACCAGTGTCACTGGATTTAGTGCCTGTAAACAAAATGCAATACCTGTGAACTCAAACAGAAGCATTTTGCACTGATAGGATGTATCATTCCTCTCATAGGAAAACTGCCTCAGAAAATCCCAAGTTTCCATTAGTCATGGACAAGTTACTCAGCCTGTGATTCAGCCACATGACGTGCAAAAGCCTCACTGGACTTGCTGTGGTGCTATCTCTGACTGCCCAAAGTTAATGAAGACTTTCAGGAATTAAATTTATTCAGCTCGGATGCCAACAAGCAGCAAGCACCAGTGGTATCCCATTTCCCAGTCCTAGATAAAAGCGCCAAATTGAACATGAATATTCATAAACAGAAAAGCTCAAAGTAGAGGTGGAAGGCTTGTGGTTTTAGACCCAGATTCCAAAAGGATGGACCCCTTGTGCATGGAACAGGCAAGTCATTACGATTAAAAACAATCTTGTTATCCCTATCAAATTCAGCTTGCTGCTGCTCTTGCACTGTTACTTACCTCTTTGTTTTTGAACAGAGATGCACATGAAAAAACGGGGATTACATAATTTTCATAGTTCATCTCTAAATTCAATGTTGGAATCTGACTTCATAAGCTGCTTGATAAACAAGGACAAGGTGATGAGGGGCAACTGAGTGAATGGCAGACAAACCAGCTCCTTGAGCACCTTTAAAGGTCGTTTGTCCAACCCCCTTCAACTAGATCAGGTTGCTCAGAGCCCGATCTACCCTGACCTTGAAAGGGGCATCTACCACCTCTCTGGGCAAACCTGCTTCAGTGTTTTATCACATTCATAGTAAGAAATGTCTTCCTTCTACTTAGGCTACATCTCTTTTAGTTTAAAACCATTACCCCTCATGCTAACTCAACAGGCCCTGCTAAAAACTTTATCCCCATCTTTCTTATAAGCCCCATTCAAGTACTGGCCAGTCACCTCCCTCAGCCTGCTGGCCATGCTGCTTCCACTGCAGCCCAGGATAAGGGTGGCTTTCTGGGCTGCAACTCCACATTACCAGCTCATATACAGTTTTTACCCACCAGCACCCGTAGCACCACCCCAGATCAAGGATTTGGGTTATTACTTGTCCAGGAAAGTACGAGTGTTCAGCTGGGAGGACATGGACCCTGCAACTCACTTCAATAAGCTGCTCAGTTGTGAGAAGTAATAGGATGCAAAGAACTCTTTGCCCTTTCTGGGCCATTATGATTCTGAACATACAATCAGGTGAGACAAATTTCTCCTGGTAATTAAAATGCTTCTCATTGTCCCTACCATTTGCATAGCTGTTCCCACACTTGGCAGCCTGTATAGAACACAAAAGCATCTGAATAACTGAGCAGAGGAACTGTACAGACCTGCGATAGCGGGGACGGTAGGTAGGATTCCTGTGCACTTGCTGAAGTTGTCCTCCTTCTGTGACCCCATCCTTGATTTCTCCCTCACCTCCCTGCTACCAAAAGAAAAGTGTTGTATTTGACAGGCAGTGTATCGACCATAACCCTGCATGCAAGCTCAAAAACAATGTATCAGTACAGAAACCCCAGCATATTGAGTAAAAAGAAGCAGCAGATTCTCAAAAGGTTTTAATTTGGGCAAAGTTCAGATGAAGACAAAACAAGAGCCATCAGTGCTGCCCCTGTTCCTCACAGACTAAGAAGCTGTTCTTCTTAGAAACAGTTCTCTCTGATGCATATTTAGTGCATTTCAATGCACATGACAATGCACTGTAAGGGGTAAATATGCTATGGAGAGGCAGCTATTGATCAGGACACTTCTGAATTTGGAAAGCTAACAAAGACATCACACAAACTTGCCACAGGCCACTTCATATTGTACACAAAGCCCCATTCCACAGGGAACCCCCACAAAAACATCAAGAAATTTTAAGATAGAAAAACTGCATTACCTCACATCAAACACTCTTTCTACACACTCCATCTTTTCAATCTTTCAGAGATGCACTGGTTATCTTTCCCCTTTAGTTGTTAATTGATAAAGCTGTATGTTAGATTGGGTGGGTTTGTTTCTGGTTTGATTTTTGTTTGTGGTTTGTGTTTCAAATGCCAGCCATCAGTAATGCCTATTTTATAAAATGTTACATGACTTACAGTTCCCACTGTATTCTTCCCTTTAAAAGAAGGAATTTAACAAGAGATCTAGAAACAGAAGTGCATCTTCTGCATCTGATCCAGTAGGAAGCAAAAGCTGTAGCCTCCTGACAGGCCTTGGTAGTCTACATTAAGTTTGACAGGTATCCTTCCCATTCTGCACAGCCATTTTAACCACCATGACCATACTCAATTAAAAAACCCACAATCATCTGTGATGTTCTCTCATGTATAAAACTGATCAGGATAACTAAATATCCAAAGGAACTAGGATAGATAATAGGAACAGGTAGCATCTGTCAGCAGTCAAAGTATAATTGAGAGACTCAGAACTCAAAAAAATTACACTTCTCAGTTTACAACAGCTTTATACTACTTATCCACTTCACAGCACCGATCTGTTCTGTTTTTGCCAAGATGCTTTGTACACCATAACTCAAAAGTTTATTAGACCTATGTTGCATGGTCAGAAGTGCCTCAGACAGGTGAGAAACAGCCCTGCCAGTATTGTGTGTGGCAGTAGCAATCCAGGGAAATTGAACTCACACTCCGAGGCGGTCCCCGGCGTCGGCCAAAATAGCCCCGTCGATAGCGGCGCCGGTCTGCAGCGTAGCGGCTGCCTTCCACGGGGACTCCGTCTGGACCAGTGACATTAGCTGCTTCTGCACCCTAAAAAGACAAAAGAAAGGCAGCCGGGGGGTGTGAGAAAAGAACAACCAGCTACAGGGAGAAGCTGAAACAGGAAAGAGGCTTTTTTGCATAAGTTCCAAGCTATAGTGATTCCCTTCTCCCACATAGTGCAAAAGCAGGTTTGTTATTCCCGACCCCTTAAGCAAGAGATACCATCATGAGTTAAGATACTAAAATCCTATCCAACAGGCTGAGTTCAGAGGAGGAAGCAAGAAGTAACTGATTACAGAGACCAAAAAGAAAAATCCAAGCCCAAAACCTCATAACGCTCAAAAAATGTTCAAGAAAGTAGAAGCATAAGGAAGTTGAAAGTTCTTACAGTTATTAAGCTACCACACTCCAAGACAAATTCTTCAGGGCCATATATGCCTCAGTTAGTAATTACTGGGCAGGCTGTAGGCTTCAAATGTTCTATCAAGTAACAACTGCAGATTCTAGAAGCACTAGGATGCAGTTTACTTGTAGAGTTTTGATAGTATCTAGAAATATGCCTTAATGAAGCCTTTAAAAAACAGATCTCCCCCACAAAAGCTGTATGAATGCCATCTACCCAGGGATTAACACATCAGACAGAGACACAGCTAAGGTTCTGTGTGATGTTAACTCTGTTGGACCACACCCTGAGGCTCCATGATCTCTCACCTTCTCTCCCTCGACCACATCAAATTCTACAGTCTCTCCATCGCCAACGCTGCGCAGGTACTTCCGTGGATTGTTTTTCTTTATGGCCGTCTTGAAAGGAAGAAGATACATAAAAATGTATTATGTTACTTATCTTACACATTCATAGCCCCACAGATGAGGAAAGGGCATTATTTTTCTGCTACAATTCCAACTCTACACACCAGAGCAGTCACCACACCAAAATATTTCAAATACACAAATGTCTCTTATTTCACAGGCCCACCAATACTCAGTTCAAGGTTTCCTCTTTTCTCACTATTTATGAGTTTATAAATCAGCTGCTGCCCCAGGATCTGCTCTGTCCAGCACACTGAATATGGAAATTATTACAAACCTCTGCATGAACAGAGCTCATACTGAGTGTTTGATCTCCTCCAAGCTGTACCAAGGCAGCTCTAGCAGCAAGTGTGACCCCTGCCTTCAGTCATTAGGAGACCTGTAGACCATCTAGAGAGAACTCAACACCCAGAGCATTTTTGTAGAAGCATTAACTATATGGTATCATAGCAAGTTATGGTAACTAGAGAAGAATTACTGTAACTCTGGTGTAACATGAATTAGCATTTTATCTAAGCACTGTAAAGGAGACCCCAAATATTAGGTGAGTCTGTAAATAACACAGGAATAGTACCGGAACAGACAAATGCAATCTTAGCCATCTCCTGGACAGAAACCCCAAAGTACTACAATAATAGCTATAAATAATAATACTATTATTGTTATATAAAAAGAACAACGTGGGTTTGGATCAAAGCCAGTTGTACACCTCCTCAGACTCACAGGCAACACTCAAACCTCCCGGAGAGATTTTCAATCTGTCAACTACAGACACCTTGTACTCTGTGGAATATTTCTAGGATTCCACAACAGGTTGTTAGCAAGACAAGCCTACAATCTGTTCATTAGGCAAGGCTTCATAAACTGGAAGATGTCAGGAGAAAAGACCAAGACATGCATTGTACCAGCTAATCCAGTAGCTATTTTCTTACTGAATGATTATGAACTTGCATTAGACTATTAAATACCGATTCACATTAAGTTTCCTGGTCTGGGAATCTTTAGTTAGCAGGAAGGAGGGAGGTGCAGAGCCAGCAGAGAAACACACATGGAAACACAGGGCATAAATCCGGCTTAAGAAATGGGATGTAGGGCAGAAACAGAAGAGCCAGTTGTCCTGGCTGCAGTTCAAGAAAAACTGCAAAATGACCATCAGTGGAGCTGTTACCTTTGCATAGCAATAATATTCAGTCAACAACAGCCCAAAAATATTTCCACCTGAAAGAAAAATTTATTCAGTTTAAAGCTCATCTTGACTAGTCTAGGAAACCTAGCTTCCTTGCTGCTGAATACAATCTCCTTTGTGTTTCAGGCAACAGACCAGCATGTTATTCTAGCCATACCTTTCCCAATATCCTGCAGCATCCCTGAACAGCCTAAGGAAGGATGCAAGAGTGTACATACTATTACTAGCAAAGCAAAAACATCCCAAGAGGTCTGGGTTTTTTTTAATACAGAGACAGAATGAGCTGTTCAAGTCAATTCCTTTGGGAATTACTTTAGCAATCAGACTCCATAATTAGCTCAGAGAACTTTGTTTGCTTTCTGCTGACCTTTTCATGTAACTATCCCATTTCTAAAAATCAGATAGAGGTGTTTGCTTTTCCATAAATGTTATATACTAGTACTAAAACACTTCATCTGCAGCAAAGTTAATGATTTAGTTAATGGTTTAGTACTATTTGTATTGAAACAACTAACTAAAACTCATAAAAGACTTGTGCTTTGCATATGACAGAGACATCAATAAGCTGTATTTCAAACTCCTTCCCCTTCCTTGTAAGCACAGAAGAAGAAAGGACTAACAAATTTCTTTTCAGCAGAGGGTTTACTTAAGATTGATGAAGCTCCTCAAATATCCTTCAAATAGCATAATGGAAGATAAAAGCAACAGTATTCCACATATTCTGTCCCTGGCTTTATGGGCAGAAACTTCAAGAATCCAGATCTGCAATTGCCAGCAGGAGATAGAGGCTGCAGTAGGCTGGAGCTTGTTTTATAAAGGCAATCAGGACAATTTTGTGTAAATCCTAGAAATCCAAGCAGAAACTATACAGCTTTACTACTTCAGCTGCAGATCAACATCGCTGAAATAAGCCTCTAACAAGCCTAAGCTCTAAGCTTGATGAAAAGACTTTTACTCTGTGTATCCAGGGGGGAGAGAGCACTATTCTCCCTGGTACTGTTTACCAGCATCCTGCAGGCTCCAGCTTCGCTGATTCAGAAGACAGATGTTTCATATTAACAGACAACACTCAACAACAAAGCCTTTCCTTTCCCATGGGGACACTGATGAACAGGCAGCTACGAGAGCCTTCAGAGTTAGTTCAGGTTCTTGTCTGAAAGAGTTCTTTCCATATGCTCATACCACCACATCATCAGCACATCCAGCTTTGTCCCAGTAATAGCCAAAATTTGTTACGCTGATTACTGGTGCAGGTACTCCAGGCTGTGCACGATCAACGCAGTCCAGTGAAGTGAAGAGAAAGAGAGATTAACAACTCCTCACTGCTTGTTGATTTAAACTCTGCCTAATTAAATGGAACTTCCTTGGCTGCTGACACTTTTCCTGGTGTTAAATTGCAAGACATGCTGCAGCCCACGAGGCAGATGGATCCCTGTTGCTCACAGCACCTGTAGCTGACTGACACAGTGCCCTGGACAGCACTTTGCACCAACCAACCAGACACGGATGCAAAGGTGAAGAACTGCCCTTCCCAAAAACACTGCCTGGGGCTCCTGCAAAACAAAGGGTTAACTCAAAGCAAGCCATGCATGCCCTAAAAAGAAAAGCATTTTAATCTGTACTAGTTATAAATAGCATCCAATAGCCAGACACCAAGCACTAACCCCCATTCCAATCATGAGATCGGCCCGTTCCCTCCCCATGCGGATGCACGCAGGGGAGGCAGGGAGGAAGCTGTATCTATTCAACTAGGTCAGCCTTATTCTGAAGGGATTAGGAGTGTAATCCAGCCCCTCCCAGGCACGAGGGAGGGGCAGAGTAGGCACCATCAGTGCAGAGGGAGTTTGAAGCAGGATGTTTGCTCACAGCATGGATTTGCCTCCCTCGTGGATGGCCCCATCAGGAGCTCTGACCAGAACATCCCAGGCTCTTGGAGTGAGAGCACATCTATGTACAGGATGAGGAACATCCGACTGCAGCCAAGCCAGAGCAGCACTAGAAGCATCTACTCTGCCATGCTCAGCCTGCCAAGAGGGTTAATCCAATGCAGGCCTGCACATGATGTGGTATTTCTGAAACAAAGCCAGTTTTGCTCACCCCAAAAGGACTTCAGCCACAGGAGATGGGAAGCGCCCACCTCCACTCCCCTCCACACACACACACATCAGTTTACATTTAGGGGAATAATCTTCTCTACTGGTAAAGGACACAAACAGCACAGGTAACACTAGCTTTCTGTTTGGGTCTCCGCTGACAGCCTTCCCAAGCAGAACAACATTGATCCATGTTATCTGTCATCAGCACAACAGCCATTTTCCAGGACATTGTCTCACAAGTATCGTTTGTCTTTAAGGCAGTGCTGCCTATCCAGAACATGTTTCTCTTCCAGAACTCTTCCCACTCTCCTCTGGACATAATCCCATCAGACCACAGATATGTCAGCATGCCCACAGCACAGGCTGCTAAGGAAGGAAAATGACCATCAAAAATTGGTATATGCATTGACAGCTCTTGCTTTCAAGTCCACCAGCTGAACCAGGAATGTGTACTGTGCACACTTACCAACATCATCCTCACTCCTAACAGGCACTAGACTTATCCCCTCCCAGCTTCAGCCAGGTTCAGATAATGGGTGTACACCCTATGACCCACAGAAACAGTTACCACTGTTACCACAGTTACCACTCTTTAGTCATCAAGACAGGGGAACTAAATTAACGCTCAGTGTTGACTCATCACCTAAGGATGTATGTACACATCCCGATCCTCTGTGACCAGCTCTGGGAACAAACTCCCTGGTTACATGTGATAGAAATACTGTTACTTACGCCACAGAGAAAGTTCATGCTTTCAAAGATCATATGAGCCTGCAGACATTTTATATGGGACAAACTTTGGGGGCAATACTGCAGTTTCTGGTGAATGATACAAAACCAGATCTAAGCCAACTACTCAGTTGACATCAGCATGGAGACAGCATCCTCTGTCTTGCCATTATTACTTTGCAACCTGAGAGTCACAGTATAAACTTAGAACAGCCTCCTGACAGCCCAAGGAAAGTTAACCAATAACAAGCCGCTGGGCAAGCTCTCTCTGCTTGGGCACGCTTGGCACACAGCCTTCCTCCTCTTCTTCCTAAGAGCAGCTGCCTCGTGCAGAAACAGCTGATGGCAACCCAGGCTGGTCAAGAGCCAGACTAGATCACTTTCTCTCCAATACCAGGGAGGGCAGACAGAACAGACCTGCACTGAAGAAGGTAGGAAGAAACAAAAGACACAAGGAGGATGAGAAAATAGGCGAAAGGACAGACAACAAGTAGCAAGGTATTCACAGAGGAGTCATCTCAGCAAGGGGAGACAACCAAACAAAAACCACACCAAAATACACCTTTAGTGTTCAAATTGGAGCAGATAAAAAGGGTTAAGAAGGGTTAAAATACCTAGCCCTTCATAGAGAAAGGAAAACAATCTATTATTTCTCCCTGAAAGTTTCAACATACACATCCACTCAAGTTACCTGCAGAAAATATTCTAAGGAGAAGCCAGGACAAGGTTGGGTAGCTGTTGCAGGAAGCTGCATTGGAAACTTACAGTACACATCTCTAAGCACAATTACTGCTGTCTTACCTGATGAACAAACACGTCTTCTTTGGTATCATTTCTGTGAAAAGAAAGTGAGAAGTCATAAGAGTTTAGACTAAAGAGACTAAACTAGAAATTCCTGGCTTTTCAAGTGAAACCCTCCTTCTCTCAGTCTGTAGCACATGCCCTGAATTCCATACACTCTGTCTAAGCCTATGCTACCAAAACCCTGCTCTGAACTTCTATGGTCATTTGCTTGAGAACAGAAAGGACTCCTGGGCCTTCAAAAGCGTGAGAGGACGGGGGAGGTTCTCTGTAATCTTCTGGCAAACATTCAGTGTTTTCTTTTTACGCAGCGCAGAGTTGATGACTGGACTGCTTGTTTTTCACTGCTCTAACTCCCCAAAAACACTTCCAGAGGGACTGCAACCTGAGCTGCTACCCCAGAGGTCAAACAAGACTATCAACAGGACTTCAACAGGACTGGCCACAGCTGTTAACAGAGATCTCCTTTCAGTGAAACTCAAAGCAACCAGGCACAAGAGGTGTTAGGAGAGTCCACAGGAGGAGGACCCAGACATGAACGTGAGGTTTTCTGGATTACGCCAGACAGCTCAGGCTTCCACATGCAAAACACAAAGATAAGTCTGAGACCTTGAATCTGTGTTCCCATATAATAAGAAAGAGCCTAAGCCCTGCCATCTGTTCACTCAATTCATTCTCTGCAAACAGAACAGGTGGGTCAAAGAGTTTGTGAAGATAATGCATAATCCCAAACTTGTTGTCCGGGATTGAAGCAACAGTAGACTTCATGTTAAGAAGAATGCTAACAAGTTATTACACTGTAACCAGCTGAAGGCTCTTACATCAACTGCTATTACAGATGTTAAGAGGACTTCCTAATTAAAAACTTTCCTTCTAAGCTTATGTAACCCTGGATAATAACCTCCAGAGACTGAGATTAATACCACACCACAACTGGCTTCAGATCCATGAACATGGGGTCTTCCAACCCATTCTGCACCGTCCAACTTACCCAAATCTACCTGATGTGTAACAGCTCAAGGACTTGCAGAGTGAAATAACTTGCAAGGTATGTTTTTTGGAAGACAAGTGTTCAGCATGCAGGAGTTTAATTCCTCAAAAAAGCACACAAGACATTTAAGCCCCTCAACCCTAAAGATATTTCAGCCTTAAAAGCCAGAGTTTCCTCCAGTAAATTGGAAGCATGGGTCTTCTGCACAAAAGGTTGCAGTGTGGTGAGTCTCACCTACAGCTGTTTGGATTCTCAGTGCTATTCAGAGGTTTGTTTGTGCCCCAAGGAGAAGAGGGGGAAAAAACCCAAAAGATAGAAAGGGAGAATTTCTATGAAACCCAGGCCTGACATATTTTCAGTGAGATACTGTCAGAGAATCTCAATGAGTATCCACATGAGGTATTCTGACCAATCAGTTAACACTTAACTTTTACCCAGAAGTATTTCCCCTCATCCTCCTACCTTTCTCAGGCCTTCAAAAAAAGCCAAGCAGTCACTAAACATGCAGCTCATTAAGAGTGTAATAGAAGTAAACAAGAGAAACAGGTAACAGATCAAATTTGTACTGAGTTTGACCCTTTACGTTTTCTGCCCATACACACAACCTTTGGGGGCTGAGGTGTTTTACTGAGAAAGAGTTTGCTGAGTGCCTGGCCTAAGCTGACTGTTAACTGCATGAACTTGTAGTCAGGCCCTCAGGTCTCTGCTGCAATTAGTAATACAAGGCCTATCGTGTACCACGAGTGTTAGTACAGCATAAATACAACTACCAGAATTCAAACATACCTGTTGATAAAGCCATATCCATTTCTGACATTGAACCACTTGACTGTGCCAAGAACTTTGGTGGCTGGAAAGAAAGTTAAAGAAGTCAATCTAAAACATAAGAAAACATAATAATGTTATAAAAGTACTTCAATAATTGCATATGAAGTTGCAACCAGACTTATTCTGTTCCATTAACACTCAAAGTGCGCCTTCACCTCCCAGTTCCGTTTATTCTAATGCACTAACAAGACACAGTGCTTTAACACATTGTTTCTCAGCCAAAAGTTTACCACACAGCACAAAGCCTGTGTTTTCAGACAGGAAAACACTATTTTCAGAACTGACCAGCCGTCCTTTTTTTTTTCTTTTTATTTCTTATCCCAGAAATGGGCAGCAAAGCTGAAAATCCCACTGCCATTCATCAGTTCTCTTCAGGTTAGTAGCTAGAGATGAAACAGCTGAAGGAAGCTGTTTAAAATACCTCTCTTTCACTTACAGTTACCCTTCTTTCTTCCTCGGAAACCAGAACTGCCCAAAGAAGCAGCATCAAGTACTGTGCAACCCTCTCAAGCGGAAAGGCAGCACATCCTTATTCTGGAAAAGCTCTTTCTTGCATTGTCAGCATCGCGCTAACCAAGTAAGACACCACAAGATATTTTAATTTTAGTACTCCTACTGCTAAGATGATCTGTGATTGCGTAGTTACAAAGTGATCAACTTCATGTTCCACAACTTTCAGGATCAAGGAAAGCTCTTGTCCCAACAGTAAAACAGCACCTACTTGGAAGCCACACTTCCTTATAGTGTCTTATAGGATCTGGCAAAACCTGTTTCTCCAACTTACAGGAATGTGTAGGAGGAACTCGACAGTGATGGAGGCAGTTCAACCCCTCCTCACCTCACAGCAACTGCGTGGACACCACAAACTTGTACTTTTCAAACCTCTAGTAAAAGAGTTTTAGCCTCTATAATTTAAGAGCTGTTACTTGTTACCACAGCTTGATCACAACTACCTAAGCAACCTGTGCTGTACTTACTTGAAAAGGGTCTAGTCACCTACAGATGACTGCTTGCTAAAAACCTCACATACATGTTTTGGGGGTGGCAGGAACCCAAGAGGCAATTACAGGAAAACAGACTAGAGAATCTCCAGTTTACAAGTCCAAGCCACACTGCTAGAGGCAAGAACACACTGTAAATTGTTACCTTCATCTACTCTACACCTGTATTCTTTTCTAAATATTCACAGGGAGATAACAGAGCCAGCCAGACCTTTGGTCTCATGTAGTCTTGCCATTCTCATTCACCCCTCAAGTAAGAACGTCTGACAACAGCAGTGCATTGTAGCACTGCTGCTGTTATTACTTTCAATAACAGGCCATTTCTCATTGCCCTTTTAGAAGTGAAGTTCTTGGTCTCCTTTAATACACTTTTTAGTAGAAGATGTTCTTATTTAGAAGCAGAGAAGTCTTCACATGACTGAGACATTACCTAGAAAAAAGGACTCTGCCTAGTACAACATACGTTCCCAAGAATTCTTGTTTATAGAAACAGAAAAACATTGTTTCAGTGCCCAACACTGATTCAGTAAACAGTGTTCAGCACCAGTATTTATAGCTGTGCTTTTAGGTTTAGTTTCACAGGGACATCACCACATACAGACACTTCCTGCTACCACAAAGGCATTGGCTACAACAGCTCCCTGCACTCACAGAAGTCAACAGGAGGGGTCGGGGGAACACAGAAACAGTGCCAACAGTACCTGCAGGTTTCAGCCTGCTTTGAGAAACAATGCCAATACCACTACTTCCCTAAACATCATCCTTTCCCTCCCCTGCAAAACAGCTTTGGAATCTGTTGGCCTACTTGAACCACATTAGGAAGAAGTCTAGAAAGCATGACAAATACTCTCAGAGGGGTCAAGAGGCTGGGGAAGGAGAGGTAGTCAAAACTTACTCTGTGGCCAGCTGGGTGCTGCTAAGTGGATGAGTATGCACAGAGTTTAAAAACAACATTGTTCCAGGGGGGAGACTCCAGTATATTCCCCCTAAGACAGTGTGCTAGAGAAACACTATTCACTGCAGACATTTACAGCCTCTCCTAAGTATCACTGTGGGTCAAAAGAACCTCAGACGACAGCATGACACCGAACATCCATGGCACAGTCACTGGCAAGCCTGAGCAGGGAAGCCTGGCAAGGAGGAGGACAAGCCCAGAGGAAAACACAATAACCAGTTACGCTGATGAGTCACAGAAGGCAGTTGATGTGCTGACGTACATCCCACCAGCAAGTGGAAGCCCACATATTTCTACAAGATGCTGTACTCTGATGCTATCAGAGGAAACAATCATCAGCCACTCCTACCCATGACAAAATAGCCTTTTAACAAGGAGAGCCAAAAGCTTCCTGTGACCAGGAGAAAAGAGAAAGTTGAGTAACCTTTACCCATATTCCTAGAAGGCAGACGTTTGGATGGCCTGAGCAAGCATAAGACAGTGCTTCTAACAGGATCTTTGTAAAAGAAGGTTTAAGTGAACATAATTACACAGGTGACCATTAACAGGGACATTTCAGGTGGACTTTACAGTAAGTCCATTTTCAATTAGCATTTACAATAATCATTTTCCTCCTCATTCCTAATAAAAAGCTTGCCTCGCAATAAGGCCATTCTGCAAAACCATCACCACGGTGGCTTTCATTTTCCTGCTAGTTCAGGAAAAGCACTTCTACCTTCACTTCCCCCACCCCTTCTCTCTACGAAATGGGAATAGGTGAACAAGGTGAAAACATTACCAGGAATGAACAAGCCGCATTAAGGCAAGAAGCAGCCAGATGTACCGGCAGATATGATGTGCTGATTCCTGTGTACTAATTACTGACAAATGAGGTAACAGGGGAAAAAAAAACAAAAAAACCACACAAGCTGTGCCTCCAATCTCTGTTTTGCTAGAATTCTTCTTAACTCCACTCCAGAGAAACCCTTTACCTGGTTCCCCTCTCCGTTGCAGCAAGAACTCAGTCTTATCCTTCAGAATAGAAGATCCTGTTTAACCTTCGGGAAGTTTGGGACTCTACACTATAAGTCAGCTTCAACTTTGCCTTTACCAAACTCTCGAAGTTACACAAACAGTAGATCCCTATCGGCAGTAGCCTGCAGACTGAAGTCTTGTCCGTTTCAACAGGTTGATCCTATTTAATCACAGTGAAAAAGAGCCACGCTTGCTATACACCGGGCTTAAGCAGAGATGGCAACATAGCATTTTGTTTACCTTTTTACTGATGGTAAAGCAGAAACTAAACCCCCCCCCCCCCCCCCCAAAAGCTCAAAACAAGCAAACCCCGCTGAACGTGGAAGCATTACTCAAGCAGTGTTCTTTATGGATAGAAAAGTTGTGCCGGGACCTTAATATTAAAGAGAGGCACAGATGGTTTGGCAGCAGCCCTTCCCAGGGGAGATGCCGCCG
>VWZT01011258.1:0-17539 GCA_013397055.1 Pachycephala philippinensis
AAATAAAATAGAAAATAAATGTAGAAAGAAAATAAACGTAGAAAATGGAAATGGGAAGTGGAAACGGAGCTTGAGGGCCAGGTGCACCAGCCCGCAATAAGCATCCAGGGAAATGCAACAGCTTGTAGAATTGCTCCATTGTCCTTTTTTTTTGGGTGCGAAAGTCATGGGATCTCGGAATCAGAGCGTGGTTTGGGTTAGAAGGGACCTTAAAGGTCATCCATGGGCAGGGACACCTTCCACTGTCCCAGGCTGCTCCAAGCCCCAGTGTCCAGCCTGGCCTTGGGCACTGCCAGGGATCCAGGGGCAGCCACAGCTGCTCTGGGAATTCCATCCCAGCCCCTCCCAGGGAACAATTCCTTCCCAATATCCCATCCATCCCTGCCCTCTGGCACTGGGAAGCCATTCCCTGTGTCCTGGCACTCCAGCTCCTGATGAACAGCTCCTCTCCAGCTTTCCTTTAACTCCCTTCAGACACTGGAAGGCTTTTCTTCTTCAAAGTAATTTTTCTTGAGCTGTTTGCTCCAAAAGGTTCTTCCCATAGTAGATCCTTGAAAAAGCTACTTTTTTACTGTAAAAAGCTCCAACCTTCCACCAAATATCATCTTCTTTCACCAAAAATTACCTGAACCCAGTGTGCACATCATCAATTGCTTTCTGATTAAAAGATGCTCTTTATCAATAAAATATGCTCTTAACAAGGCAAAACCACTTGTGATTTAAACCAAAGGATTTATTTCCCTTTTCAAAGTGTAGAAAGGAAAGGGCTGAGTTTTGCCTGAGATGCTGAACAAGACATTCACTTTCCAGCTATTCTGTCATGAATTTGATAAGGAACCGTAGAAGAAAGTAAAAATAATTTCTCAAAACATGCAGGTATCACGTTCTGGATCAGCTGCAAACTCCTGTTGGACATAAAATGCTTCATTTCACTTGATACGTGTCTTTTCAGAGACCTGTCAAAAGAGAAATATGTTATTAAATGACTCATTTTCAACTGCTCTGAACTGGTTTCGATTCCTTGAAATCCGAGCGTCTCAGTTTACTACAGCTGCTGTGACAAACATGGGCTTAAATTACAGGGCTTCGTTGGAAAAGCAGTTGTGCAAGAAATTTGAGAGTTTCTGTGACAAACTCGAGGGTTTCTGTGACAAACTCGAGGGTTTCTGTGACAAACTCGAGGGTTTCTGTGACAAACTCGAGGGTTTCATTGCCACTTGAGGGAGCTCAAAGGTAATTGACCTTGCAGAGCACCTCGAGTTTCCAAATTCCAGGGAGACAATTTATATCCACAGATAAAAGGAATAACTTTGGAAAGCAAAGCTATATCCAGGGGAATTTTAACACCAATACCTTGATTTTATTCTTTAAGCTATTCTCATGTGGATTTCAAACCGAGCTAATGAGTAACTCAGATGGGCAGTGACAAGATGCCAGCACTTTGGCAAAAGGTTCCCACAGAAACTCTCCCCTCTAACTTGGGATCCATTTTATCATTATTTAAAGGAAGATCCAGAAAAGCAGGTTTACTCTCCCTAAGTCTCACAAAAGCTTTTTCACCCTATAATCAAAGCAATAGGCAAACCCACACAGTGAATAAACACATTAAACACAATAAACTGCAACTTCTGGTGTAGGATGAGAATATTTTGGCCTGGATTCAGCTGTGTATTCCAAGGGAAAGCATGGAAGTGAACAGCTGGCAGAGGCTTTAGGGATTTCCTCACCAAAACTCTTGTTAGGATGACTTCATTTAATCCATTAACCAAAGCCCCACAATCTTGTGGATCGGGATTTCACCCTGCAAATGTTTGTCACAGAGTTTTGTACAACTGAAGACCCAAAAATTCACTCTGCAAAAACACTTCTGAGAGCTCCAGCAGCCCTGGGGGATTGGCTGTGCCAAGTGCAATGACAAAGGATTCCTGAAAAATAAATCCTTGGCCCAGAAGGGCATCCTGAGTGTCAGCAGTGTTACCAGGAGGATTTTGAGCGCTGGTTTATGATGTTCTTACCCCATTTTAATTTATTAAATCCCTGTAGCATTACAGGGCAAGTCCCCCTGACTGGGAGAAATTCACTGTGTCACTCCTGGATCAGTTTGTAACAAATGTATAAAAACAGAATCTCCTTCCTTTTCCTGTAAAAACAGTGGGACAAAACTATATGACCTCAAAGGGTGAAGCTTGTTTAGACTGCTCTCATTTTATTATTTAAACCCAAAAAAGAACTTCTCTTTTCTATTTCAGTTGCTACCCAAGTGAGTTGTGCTGCCCTGAAAACTCCAAGCTCATGGTTTTGTTGTGTCATGGCTTTCCTTGTTCTCTCTTCTGACTTCCCTTGGGAGACCAGAGATTCATCTGAATTTGCATATTCTAAGTGACTTTCTTATTTTTCAGAAATAAATGGAGGGGTGTTACTGTCTCTCTCTGTCATTCCTTCCTAATAATTTCAATTTCATCCATCCCACGCTCCCACACTATTACTGTTGTACAAAAACATGTAAAAGTGGAGGGATTAAACTATTTAAACTGTTTAAAAAGCTACTTAAAACAGTTAAAAATTATTACCTTTGTTGCTCCTCATCATCCACTGAGCATCATCAATTCAGCACCGGAATTGCCAATGATCCTTCACGTGGAGCAGAGCTGAGCAGGTTCCAGAGCCACAAAGGGTTCCTGGGCTTTCACTCATCCAGGAGGGAATTTCCATGAACCTGAAACACATGCAATTTTATTATATTGCTTTTCAAAGCTCTCAGTGGGTTTTTCATGTTCTTTTCGTGGCTGTGTGCTTAAATATTTCCTATTAAACCAGCCTGGGGTTGTACTTTATCTTGCTCTGTGTAACATCAGGCTCTTCATAGGAGAGTAAGAAATGACAGCCATGCATCCAGAATATTTAACAGGAGGAAAAGGCTGTTTTCCATTTGCTATTTCCCAATATTTGCCTTTCTCCCAGCCACTTCCACCTTCACCTTGGCTCTGACCTTGCTGTGCCTGGAGCTCGTGGCTGTGATGTTCCTGTGAGTTAAGCCCGGGCTGATTCCCACATGCATTGCAGGTGAGTGTTTATGTCCCAGATAAATACAGTGGATTGCTCTTAAACTCAGGCTTTAGGATGTTTATTACAGATGCAGTTCCTGCCTTGCCATAAATCAGAGCACTTAAAGTGCCATACGATCCCAAATGCTCCGTTTAACAGCAGCAAATGGAGGAAAAGCTGCGTCCAGGACTTTATAGGGGCCATAAAACCCCTGTGCCTATGGCCTCCCCTCCTTGCACCGCCCGGATCAATCAGGTGCAGGGAGCTCTCAGGGCAGTAAATATTCCCAGGAAACAAGGATGAGCTCCCAGGGCTCAGCCCCCCTCAGTTATTGCTGTCTTTGGGAAGATGCTTCACAACTGCAACAAATCAGGAGCTGCATTTCACATGATTAAATTGACTCCACTGTCATTACCCCATTATCCATTTTCTGAAGGAAAAATCTTGTGCTTTTCCCCCCCAAGGATGGAGGATCTGTCACACACAGGCATGCAAACAGTTCTTAATCACTCCACGTGCTGAGGAATGGGTTATTACAAACCTCTCTGTCTCACTCAAGGATGATTGGGCTTTTATGCACCATCCCAAGTCAAGTCTGATTTCTGCAAAGTGCTGGGGCAAGGCTGAGGAAGCCTTTCAGCTCCATAAATCTCTCTGAGAGCAAAGATCCTGGCCTGAGGAAGCTCCTGTGGTTGGAAGGGATCCCGTGCCAAAGCAAACAGCTCCTGCCCTGTGCTGAGTCACACAAGCACTGAGTGGGGTGGGTTTATGGCTCCTTGTCCTACTCTGTTAAATATTGCTCTGCATCCTTCCCAAAATCACCCAGCTCCTCCCGAGGGTGGCTGTGCCAGGCTCCTCTGCAACAGCCAGGTCAGGTGATGGAGTGAGAAACACCCCCAGTGAGAGGGCAGGGGCATCATGAACCATGTGCAGCTCCTCAGCCAAGCCAGGGCTTTCAGGAGGATTTTTTGGTGTTCCAGGCCAGGCTGGATGGGGCTTGGAGCAGCCTGGAACAGTGAAAGGAGTCCCTGCCCATGGCAGGAGAGGATTTTAAGGTCCCTTCCCACCTGAACCAGTCTGGGAATTCTGGGAATTCAGAGCCTTGGGGACTATAGCTGAATTACCAGATAACACTTAAACTTGGCTCCATGCACAGCTTTCCCTTTGTGCCTGTTTTCCGCAGGATACACAAATTCCTGGTGGTTGTTAACAGTGCTAAGTTTTAAAAATCTCCAGGTTCTTTGGTGGAAACACTGAACAACTGCAGCTGCCTGAGAGGCACTGAAGCAAAGCAGTTACTGGAGAGTTCACCTTTGGAAAGATGCATTCTCATAACATTTAAACTTCTTAAAACCTTCCTGTTTCTCCCAGCGGGATGGACACGAAGGATTTCATAGCTAAGCCCTGAATTCCAGGAGGAAGCTTTGACTCTGAATCAGATGCTGAAGGTGGGTGCCACCCAGCCTCAGTGCCCTGGGAATGAAGGAAGTTCCCACCCTGGATGAGGGCTCTGCTTCCCTCCTCTGGCTGAAGGCCAAGGGACAGCTCTTTGTCCCCAGGGCTCCTCATTCCCTGGGATTGGGAGTGGATGGAAACACAGCAATGGATGGGAGAGGGCTGCAGTATCCCCCTGGCATCCCTGTACACATTCCCCACAAGAAATCATCCTCTTCCCAAATCCAGGGCTGCTCCCACCACTCAGACATTCCAAGGGTCCAGCAGAATCTCCTTTGCAGCCTCCTGCTGTCCCCTCCCAGCTCTGTGCTCCCTCCCTCGGTTCCTTTGTTCCAAAGGCAGATCTCCTGTCAGACTCCTGCTTTCCCCCGCCCAAGGCTGAGGTTTCTGCACATCCAGCAGCTCCTCCTCAGGCATTTCCTCTGCCCTCTAGTGACCGAACTTTGCTGGGGACTTTCCAAGACCTGGGGAAGGTGGGGTGGATTTCTTTCCTTCTCTCTGCTGCAGCCTGGAGAACTTTCCAAGCAAACAACTTGATTCCATGGTCCTCTCTTGTTCCCTGAACTTTAATTCCTTTGCTGATACACCCCATCCCTCGCTTTCAAATTAATCCCTCCCCTCGGTGGAATTCCTTCTCAGCAGCTCTCCTAGGCCTTGGATCTGAGGAAATTGAATTAAATTCTATCCCTGTAGTTGACATGGTTATGTTAAATATTCTCATTGGGTTGAGATGGTTTAAAATAAAACCAAAAAGAAAAAAATCACTATTATTCCAATGATCCTGAGTCATCTCCACATATCCAGCTTTATCTCAGAGAACGAGGCTTTGCTTCATAACCCAACCAAATGATACCATGGGGAAGAATTACAAAAAGCTCTAATTTAGAGGAAGACAGAAAAGGGTGGGAAAGGGGGAGCATAATAATTTCCTTATAGGCAAAGAATTTGAAACAAGCTGGAGAGGGAAGGAAAAAACCATTTCACAAACTGATAATTCAAATTAGAGGACAAGACATGACTGCCTAAGCATTTGTTAAAGTAAGGGGCTGGAGAGGAAGATGAAATGCAATTTTCTTTTTTATTTCCTTCAAAGAGTGAATGAAAAATTATTCTGCACAGCAAAAAAAAAAATCACTTGTGATCTAATTCTGAAAATATATCATTTCCTTTAGAAACATCTTGCACAACACTTGATTTCGCAGTTTCACTCACAGATTATACAATTCTTTGCATTTTTATATCCCTGAGCTCCCCACCTTGTGGTTTCCAAGTGCAAACAATTTGATCAATACTATTCATGGCACGAGAGAAGGAAACAAGCAGATTCATGTTGTTCCCCATAAATGACAAGTGAATAAATACAAGTCCTGCAGGTGAGTAACCGGAATATTCCCCTCACCTTTCCTGGCACCACAGCCAGCTCATCCCCACTGAGGGAATGTGAATTCCTAGCTCAGAGTTTCAAGGAAAGGTCATTCCAGCTTTGTTGGCTTGGAAAATTTTGTCATTTCTTAGGGGACCTCCAGGACTCACCTTCTTCCCACAAGGCAGGAAAAATGGTGCTGTGCATTCACCACCTGAGTCAGAGCTGTTCCCGGGCTCCACGTGTTCCTTAAAAGGAGGAAAAGAACAGAATTCTTTGGAAATAACCTGGTTTGAGCATAAGGAAATGAATAAAGCAAATTTCTGAGATGGTTTTAGGGGAAATGATGCTGTGCTTGGAGAACCTTTCCCTCACAACTTTGTTTATTTCTGTATTTACCTCTTCCATTTAGGCAGATCCTAAATGCCATCCACCTCTTGCCACCAGCACAAGGAAGGGATCCCAGAGACATGGGAAGGCCACAGGGGATTTTACCTCTCCCTGCTTCCATTGGGAACTGCATTCCCAATGACAGGAGTATTTCAATGGCTGTAATTGCATGTATAAACCATGATCTGCTTGGATGGGGAAGGAAATCCCACCACACTGACCTGGCCATGGATCCTGTGGGATCTGCTTTGGGTACTCTCAGAGGAGCTGAAACCCTTCAGAGCTACAAGTTCTTTGTCCTTTTAGAATCATCCCAGAACCCCTAAAGTTGGAGAAGACCTCCAAGACCATCAGCCAGCTGTGAGCCCACCACTAAACCACGTCCTCAAGTGCCACATCCACAGGATTTTTAAACACTCCCAGGGGTGGGGACTCCACCACTCCCTGCTTGGGAACCAGGAGATGAAGTCAGATTAGAAGAAACTGAAGAGAAAATAAATGAAGTTTGGTTTTTTTCCTCTTATCTGGAAAGCAAATGCAAGTTTTTTTTTTTTTCTGGAAATTCGAGATCCACAACCACAAAGCATTCATAGAAAATACAACTCCAAGTTCAAATATCTGACATCTAACAACAAGTGCCAAGTGCACGGCTCTGGAAAGAGATAGGGAATGGAAAATGGGAAGGGAAAACTGAACTCAGGAAAGGCAACAGATAAAAATCCTGCTTTTGGGAGCCACGCCAGCAAGAACATCCCATCCTGGATGTGGAGTGTTTGCTTCCTTGTTTTAGTTTGTTGGCAAACTGTATGAAATCACACTTCTCGTGTTCCTCTCCAACAATGAGTGCTTTGGGGCAGGCCTTGGCTCCAAGATCTCCAGTTGCATTCCCTGTATCCAGTTTCCATCGAGCCTGCTGGGGAGCCAACTCCTCATTTCTTTGGGAATGCACCCCTCGGGCTCTGGCTGAGCACTGGGAACCACTGGGGTGTTTTGCTTGGCTTCTCTGTGTTTGCATCCCCACCAAAAGAGGAGAAACAACTGATGAGGGCTTTATAACTTGTTAAAATCTGATTATTCCAGGGAATTAGAACCAGCAGATGCACTGGAGATAAGGGGTGGGATGAGGCACATCAGAGCCCTGCTCTGGTGGTGCTGGGGAGGAGGGGTGGCACCCCACAAAACTCCAATCACAGCTCTGATAGTCAGGGCTTCCAAATCTGCACCCTCAGGAGTCCAAACCCTTCTTTTCCAAAGTCAGTTCACCAAATTTATCATAATTCATCAGTTTTGTATAATTTTCTTGTCTAAAATTTCCATGTTGAAGTTTTCTCTTCCTTTTAAGGCTGCCTGTCTCTTCCCAGCTGAGCATTCCTGCCTCCAGCCCGAACTGTCCCAACATCATTTCAGCTTCTCCTCCACACATTCCCAGCCCATTTTCCTGCACTTTCTGCTCACCGAGCAGGAATGAAGTTTTTTATAAGCTTCTTATACCAGCACCTGAAAGAGCAGTGCTGCTGTCAGCACATTCCCAGCCTTTCCTCCCTGGGAATATTTCCCACAGCCAGCCTCACACCCTGCGTGCCCCAGAGGAAAAGTGCTTTTCCTACAAAGCTGAAGGGCTGGGCTTTTCAGGGAGTTACACCCAGGAGAAAATGTCTGATAGTGGCTGTGGATGGAGTCCAGCAGCTCCTCGCAGCCCAGCAACCTCCCCCAAACACCGAGTGCTTCTAGGAGATGGAAAAGAAACACTCATCCCGCGGGACTGGGATGAATCACTGCTCCCCACACACATCTTTAAGGAAATCAGGGAAAAATAAACGGATTCCAAACGGCATAATTGGCTCCCTGGGGCCTTCACTGGGGTTTATCCTACACCACAGCATCCCGATCCCGATGGATGCAGTGCCTGGCTCAATCCCAGTCTGGGGCTGGAGGAAAAGCACCAATGTACAGCTTTGCTGAGGCAGCGCCCTGTGGTGGATCTGTAAGGAAATCTTGCTGCTGTTGCAATGTTTTCCGTGTTGCTTTGTGCACTCTGCAAACAGATTTGGCAAGCGGGCATTGTTACCCTGGGATCCTCCTCCAGGATTTATTCTGGGTGTTCACCACTAATACCTGCCACAGCCTCCTGGATTTCTCTGAGCTGCCTCCAAATGCTGGCCCTGGAGCGAGAATTTATTGTTGGTTCTGTTGTCTTGGGATAAGCCACAAAGCCAATAAAGGTTATCAAAAGTCCCACTCCCAAAGTGTCCCACACCCAGGGCTTGGGGATGCTCCTGCTGGTTGTTCCCATGACCTCTCAGCTGAGGAATATGCAAGAAAAAACAGGGATAAAATCAAGGAGTTGGCGTCTGAAATTCCTGCTCTGATCAGCAGCTGTAAAGGTGCTTTAGCCCCAGACACTGCTGGCTCCATAGAGAGGTGGCTTTGGGTTAGGATCATGGAATGGTTTGGGNAGGGAAGGATTCCTTCCCAAGATCCCATCTGAATCTCTCCTCCTTTAGTCTAAAGCCATTTCCCCTTGTCCTGTCACTCCAGGTCCTTGTCCAGGTCCCTCTCCAGCTCTCTTGCAGGCTCCCTTCAGGTACTGAAAGGCCACAGTTAAATCTCTCAGATCCTCCTCTTCTCCAGCCCAAACACCCCCAACCCTCAGCCTTTAGTCTGAGAAAAGTCTCCTGCAGCCAACTGCAGAAAAATGCAAAAATATCCAACAACTTTTTCGATTCTGCCTTTTTAGTTAATTAAACAGATTGAGCAGGGAAACCAGAATTGCTTTAACCATGAGCAAGACTGACCTGAACCAGACTCTCCTGAACCTGGCCCCTTCCTTGCTTTGGAAAGGAAACAGCAAATGGAAAGATGGAAACACAGCAGAAACAACAGAAGGAAAAATTCATTTGGTTTGATTTTTGGTATTGATCTTCTACCACCTCACATTTGTTCTAACATACAACCTGTTTCTGTTACCTTCTCCTGCTCATTTAGACCTTCCTTGATTGCAGTGATGTCACCTCCTGAGCCAGCCTTCTCTTTATTTGTATAAGAAATGTTTTCTATTCCACTCACGATGAGCAATTAGATCATTCCTGCCAAAAATCTGTGTGAGTTCAGCACAGGTGCCTGTGACTCTTCCCCTGGGACTGCCAGGCATTTCCTCTTCCAACCATGTGAAATATTAATATCACCCCCTCCCTTAAAGTGCCTTGTTAAGAAATGGCAATTTATACCTAAATCAAATTCACCTTGCTGCCTCTCCAACCCTGCAATCACTACAAATATGCAAAGTTGATCACCAGATTTAAGAAGGCTGGGAAAATGAATCCATTAAAAAGAAATCTCTGACCTTTAGAGCTGTTAAAATCAGTGTAAGTCCCCCAGCAGCACCTTCTGAATGCACCAAGAATGGAGATCTGGGCCTTGGATGAGGTCTCCTCGTGTCCTTCCAGCGTTGCCACTGGAATAAAGCAGGAGTTTTCCATGTTAACAGTTACCTCAGGGAAGGGGCTCGTGGATCCAGAGGCCTGGAGCACAGCCAGAGGACTTGCCAGGGGAAGGAAAAGGGCTCTGTGGTGATGGGAGCATTTCCCATTATTGTGCTTTAAATACGCTCAGCACTCACTCCCCTCCCATTGTTTTCCTCTGGAACCGGGGCAGCCAGGATCAGGGAAAAAAAGGAACCCAAAAGGTCAATACAGGTTGGAGCTGTCTGCAGGGAAATTCTCCAATGTCTTACACAGAAAAAAGGGAAAGTCTCCCTTTTTCCTTTATGTAATAACTTCCCTTAAACTTTCTGTATTTGTTTGTATAATTAAATACTACCCTCAATTAGAAATCCTTTCAAAGGGGAAGGTGGATGATATCAGGGATTCAGGACGGGAAGCTTAGCCACATGATCATGAGTTACACCTCTCTCACTATATATATATATTTATATTTATAATTTATATGCATGTGGCATTGTGTTGTTTGTGAACAAATCACCAATCTAAAGAGATCTCTACTTAATTAAATATTACAGCACCAGGCTCTTAACTGGCAGCAAATTAGTTAATCTGAGATAATTGCATTCATTTCATCCATACAAACAGTTCAGTGCATCCTATAACACAAATACCTGGAAGAATAAAATTCCACAACTCTGAAGGCATTTTTGGTTTGGAAAAAAAAAAATTAACAAACCCATCCTGGACATGGTTTTATATTCTAACCCAAACCCAAATATTATAACCCAAATCCCTGCCTGGGAGGGTGGTGAGGCCCTGGCACAGGGTGCCCAGAGCAGCTGTGGCTGCCCCTGGATCCCTGGCAGTGCCCAAGGCCAGGCTGGAGCAGCCTGGGACAGTGGAAGGTGTCCCTGCCCATGGCAGGGGATGGAATGAGATCTTTGAGGTCCCTTCCAACCCAAACCAGTCTGGAATTCCATGATTCTGATTACATTTGAAGGTACCAAAGGCTCCTTTTCCAGACCAGAACCACCATTTAGACATTAAATAGACACTTAGATATGAAACTTTTCCCATTTTCATTTGCTGTTTCTCCTAAAAACCCTCAATCTAAAGGAAAAACACTAAACATTAATGCCCATTCCAGCATTTCTGACCCATTTTTCCAGGGGAATACAGGGAATGGTGAGCACAGCCGTGGTCACCTCACTCTGCTGGGATGGGGTTGTTTGTGTGGTAGGGGAGCTCTGCCAGATGACACAAATCCCTCCCCTTTCCCAGGGATGAAAGTGGAAGAGCTTTCTCCTTGTAGTCCCTCCAAGTGGAATTAAAGCTGCTGGGAATGATTGCTCCTCTCCTGTTCTTCACAAACTGTTCCTTGAGTTTAAATGTTTGGGAGTCCTTTGGTCAGTTGATTACTGGATCAAAGCCACGCTGAGCTCACAGCTCTCGCCTGTCTCTTGGAGTTTTTACAGGATAAACACTGTTCAGGGACCCAAGTGCTCATGAAAAGCACAACACTGGCCACACTGAATTTTGTAAAAGCTGTTATTTCACTAGATTTTCCTAAGCCAAATGCTCAGAGTGAGCCCCCCACGCTCCTGCTGCTGAAGGCCGACGTGGAGAAATAAACAGAGCAGTTCTGATACATTTACGTGAGGAAACAAGCCCACGTGTGTCCCAACACCGTGACTAATCCAGGGAAAAAAGAGCATTTTCTCAGAAGTTCTGGGAACACACAGTGATGCAGAAAAGAACAAAGGAGGAGTTATTCCTCATCAGAACCAAGAAAACGAGATTATCGTGAGGTAACTCACTGACCAGTGAGAGGTGAGAGAAAACAAACCACTGATGAGTATGGAAATGAGATTTTATACATATTAATTACTTACAGAACTGGAGGTAGCTGCTCTGATGATTTGATTCCATGTCCATCCAATACTGAGATTAAAATTTAATTCCAGTTGATTTTTAAGTCCCAGAAGTGGCATGTACAATAACCCAATATGAACTTTGCAACACAAACAAACAACAATGTGGATTTTGATTTGTTCTTTGAAATAATTTTAGGGGTTCCTGAAGAATAATCTGCCTTTGCTGCTGTCGGGGTGCTCAGTCTGCCTCAGGACTGCAGCCCCTGGTTATAGGAAATCCTGCAGAAGAGTTAAATTAACAACCTGCAAATTGTCACCACACATTTTATAGGGTGAGCTGAAAATTGGGTCATAGAATCTCAGAATCGTTAAGGCTGGCAAAGATCTCCAACATCATCAAGTTCAATGAATAATTCCACAAATAATTTATATATCTACTTACATAAATACAGGTTATAAGTGCTTAACTTTGAGCAAACCTTTAAAAAACCTAAGTACAAAATTTATACGTGAAGATAAAACGCCACATTTAAGATAATTGATCTCTGAGACAGCTCCCTGCAACCCAAATTCTTCTCACCAGAGAATTAATAATGAATTCTACCTGTTTTCCACTCTAAATAACATCCCCAGCTACTCAAGGAAGGTCTCAATGAGGAATGTTTTTGTGTGTGCTTTATTTTATCGAAGAGATGTTAAAAATTACGAAATAAAAAATGTTGGGATCACCTTTGAGCTGTGCCAGTGCAGGGCTGTCCCCAGAGGGGTTTCTGTCCTTTTTGGGTTTTGATGGAAGGAACCTCAGAGCTCAGCATCCCCAGCTCCTGGAAAGGGCACTGCAAAGGGCACAGAGAGGGGACAGAGAGGGGACAGAGAGGGGACAGAGAGAAGGATCCAGTGAGCAAGACATGGGAAATGTCCTTCCTCTCTGAGGGGCCACTGTCACCTTGCAGGAGAGGGGTGGCTGGGAGACAATGCTGAGGAATTCCAGTGGGAATCCCTCTCCTGTCCTCACCTTATTTCAAACAGTCCCTGAGCCGTCACCCCCTTGTTGTGCAAATAATTTAATGCCTTCTTCAAACATTGTGCAACCAAACACCTCCCAAGTTATTGTGCTGTTGCAACTCTTTTTCACAGGGACAGGCACTGAATCTTTACAGAATCGGTGTCAAAAAGTCAGTAATTCAAGGGGATTTTTATTGCTATCAGGTAAGTAAATGTTAGCCTCAAACAAATTAAAGTTTTGTGAGGTGAGGGGTTGTGCCTCCACATCCGTGATCTGCCAGGAATTTTGTTTGAACAGTGCTTTAGAGGCTTCATTTCAGATTCCCATCTTTTAGGGATCTGCCCAAACATCTCTGGAGAGGCAGAACTGCTGCAAGAGCTGTCCAACAACCAAACATCACAGCTGAGCTCCCCTGTGACAGCCATCAGTGGCACAAAGCTCTCCAAAAAGCAAATATTCCCCTCAGCAGTTCAGCTCCAAAGGGCTGCTTTAATTGCTGTTTATTTTTGAACAGGCCTGAGCATGATCCCACATCCATTTGTTACAATTTTACAAGGCAGGACTGTGATTTCAGGTTATTAATGGAGATTATTTACTGCCCATGTTTATTCCTGGCTCTGGGTGATGGTATCTCATGGGCATGGAAGGGATTTGTTTGTCTGCAAAGGTTTCTCTGTTCCATACTAGCTCCAGAATCAAGAGAAAATTATCCAAAAGAAGTTTGCAAAATGTTCTGTGTCTCTGTCACATGTCAGAGCAGCAGTGATAATCTGCAGTGATTGACTCCCTGTTTATAATCCACGTCCTTTCACTTTCCTTGGGATTAGGTCAGTGCAGATACATTCCCATTTCCTAGCAAAACAACATTTGGGGAAGTCCTATAAAAGAGGATCCTATAAATGCTTACGTGCTTGAGAGTTCCTGTGCTTCCCTGTTTCACTGGGGTCACAAAGGGGTTTTTCTGCCTGGAAATGTTTGACACTGCAAAAGTATTGATTTGGTAAATAAAAACAGCAAATTGGATGAAACAGGGCATTAAAGGTGACTTTGCACCATCAACCTTCAGGCTGGAGGAGCCTCCAAGCAACAGGAGCAGAAGTGCTGATGGATAATTCACTGGAAAAGTGGGAACAGCAGGGAAGAGAGCTCTGAAACTTCCTGGTGCCATTTCAATTGTGCAGGTGTTGACATACATTTAAAACCCAACATAAAATACATAAAATAATGGAAACAGCATCAATGAACTTGGTTTTGGCCAGAAGGGGTTACCAGACCTTCCTGTCCCTTAAAAGTGTTGGGGTGACCTAATTATGGCCTTCCAGTACCTGAAGGGAGCTACAGGAAAGATGGGGAGAGACAATTTGCAAGGGCCTGGAGTGACAGAACTGCTGCTGACACAAAATACAAATGTTCCTTAAAAAAAAAAAAATCCTATCCTTGATTTAAAAACAATCAGAAGCCTTCAAACCCAAATTTTCCTGGAAAAAATGAGCCACACTAAATCAATACCCATATTTTATTCCTACAGGTAAGGTCAGCCCAGCAGCGCATTAAAAGGTGACCTATCCTTGACTTTTCCAGCAAAATATTTGGAGACTAATTAAAAATAAGTTCTTGGGATTAATTACTGAGAATAAATCTCAAATCAGTTAAAATCAAGTAAGAGAACTTGTTCTTAACTACAGCAAGGTGGTGAAGTTAAAACTGGAAAAGTTGCACAACCAAATAAACTGAATTTTGTCCAAATTCGCTGTATTAAATTACAGTCATCTGGTAATGATTGAGAGCCA
This sequence comes from Pachycephala philippinensis, assembly GCA_013397055.1. Lineage (NCBI taxonomy): Eukaryota > Metazoa > Chordata > Aves > Passeriformes > Pachycephala > Pachycephala philippinensis. The sequence continues at coordinate 14,367 of VWZT01011258.1, forward strand.
CTGAGGTCTGGTGTATACAAGGGATATAGAAATAACCTCCAAATATGAAACAAATTAGAAATAACTGGCCTCCAAACAAGCACTTGATGTATGAAAAAAGAAAATGCAAACCTCAGAATGCTGTTTAGAGCCACTGCCTGAACCAAGCCTCGTTTCCAGTTCCAAAGGGTCCAAGTCAGCTGTGACAAAAGTGTGATGCAAACCACCTTGGGAAGTGTCCCAGAATGTCCTGGTTCCTAAAGGGGAGCAGAGCAGGGGAGAGGGAGAGAGGCTCTGTAAGATGGAGCTGACACAGCACCGTCCTCCTTGGGTCTGGAGCAAATTATGTGGGATGAGAGGGAAAAATACTATAAAGGACAAACCTCCACATACCACATTCTAATTAACCAGAATATACAGAATCATGGAGTTATGGAATGGTTTGGGTTGGAAGGACCTTAAAGCCCACCCAGTGCCACCCCTGCCATGGCAGGGACACCTCCCACTGTCCCAGGCTGCTCCAAGCCCTGTCCAGCCTGGCCTTGGGCACTGCCAGGGATCCAGGGGCAGCCACAGCTTCTCTGGGAATTCCATCCCAGCCCCTCCCCACCCTCCCAGGGAACAATTCCTTCCCAATATCCCATCCATCCCTGCCCTCCGGCAGTGGGAAGCCATTCCTTGTGTCCTGTCCCTTCATCCCTTGTCAATAGTCCCTCTCTGTCCTTCTTGTACCCCCTTCAGATGAGGCGACCCCAAAGCTTTTCCAGGCTGAGCAATCCCAATTCTCCAGCCTTTCCTCCCAGCAGAGCTGCTCCATCCCTCTGATCTGGACTCCCTCCAGCAGGGCATACATCCCTTCAGGTCAGATCATTCACTTCAGCTCCTTTGGTTCAGCTCTGACACACTGCAGCGCTCCATTTGACCCTCACCAAAGAGCCCGCAGCAACCTCGGCTCTTGGAGGATGCACTTCCAGCTCCTAAGGGTCCAAAAAACCCAGAGCTTAAAATAAATACATTTCCCAAACGTTGTGGCAGCACAAAACCTTGTGCTTGCACGCATTTACAAACATCCCCCAGCCTTGACCTGGACCTGTTCAGCATCTGAGCTTTCGTTTTCCCAAGTGAAATTGTTTTGTAAATTCAGAGTCGCATCAGATCAACAGCAAACTAATCTCTACCGCAGTCTAATCTCTGCACGAGTGTAGGAAACTGCCCCGGGATTGTCCCTGCTTTGTCCCAGGGGTTCAGCGCCCTTGTCACACCGACCCTGGGTTACTCACTGCCTCCTGCTTGCCCTCGGGAGGAAGGAAACTGCCCTATCACTGCGAAAGCAGGAAAAGGAGGAGAACGCGAGGGAAAAGGAAGTGCATCCAAAGTCATGGATGTGGTCAGCGGCTCAGGGCTCAGCTCTGAGCCAGCAGGGCTAGCAGGCTTTCTGTGACAAAGCCGGATTGAGAGACTTTTACCTCTTTTAAAGCCCCTGAACTCCCCCACAACCAAAGGCGCCGAAGCTGTGAGTGTGAACCCCCCGTGCGGGCTGGGTTTAACTCTTTCCCCGAGCAGCTGCAGCACACAAGCAGCGAGGGCAGGAGAAGCTGTGAGTGTGAACCCCCCGTGCGGGGTGGATTTAACCTGGTCCCCGAGCAGCTGCAGCACACGAGCAGCGAGGGCAGGAGAAGCTGCTCCCTCCCTGCCCTGCTGCCATCCTGCCCCGGAGCTTTCCTCACCGGAGCTTTCCTCAGCGGCCGTCCCTGCTCCACCTCGCTGCCCGCCTTCCCACGGACCTTCCTGCGCTCCCACGGAGCCCTCGGCGCTCATCCCACATCATCCAGGGTGCTGCTGGAAGGGCAGGAAGGGAGCAGCAGGACACAGCCGGCACTGCCCAAACCCCTCCGGTGCCAGCCGAGGGCAATCAGCCTTTGGATTTCGGTTTAAAAGGGACATCAGCGCTGTCAGCACAGCGAGGATAAACGAGAAAAGGCTGGGTGTTGGTTTCTTCCTGAAAAATGTTGGAGAGAAACATGGCAGGTGTCCCAATAAGGAAAAAATTGTCCTCCGGCTAAACTTGACACCAGGCAGGGACACCTTCCACTAGCCCAGGTTGCTCCAAGCCCTCTCCAGCCTGGTCTGTGTGACACGTGAATGTAAAGACACAAACTGTTAATTACAGAATCTGTTTCAGGAAGGGAAAACATAATCAACAAAATCAGGAAAATTAGCTGGGTGGCATAAGGAACTGTAATAAAGAATGATATTATCCCTTTACTGTAATAATTCTTTCCCTCGCTTCAGAAAGCCTCAGAAATACTGAATTTCAAGTTCTGTGAAAAAGTGTTCCAGTAACAAAAAGAGACTTAAAGCTCCACAGGAGACAGCTTGAGTGCTTAACCAGAGTTTTGATTTAGTTTTGATTTACTTCTCTGAGGTCCCAGCCCAGAAACCTGCCCCAACACTCATGCAGGAGCACAGAAATAGATTCCCAGCTGCACATACAAACACCCGTCTGCTCGGAGGGTAACAGAGCAGGTCATTAAAAATCAGCTTTTTTAACACAGGAAGTGCTGCAGCCTTTTACATTTTACCACATTCAGTCTCTCCAAAAGAGATGCTTCCAGGAGGAGCAAGGCAAGAAGCCCACTTGTATCGCAAAAACCATTTTAAGGCAATCTGGCTGCTTTCTCAGTTGATTTTCTTCATGTTACCAAGACATGACTATACTGGTTCCAAAAACCTCACTAAAAGTGAGATTTATTCCAGAGATGAATGCTTCCCTCTGCTTCTTGTGCACAATATTTGGAATATTTCAGCCGTGTCCCAGGCAAAGCGTGTCATGGTCTGAGCAAGGCTCTGGAGTTTTGGGAGGTGTTGAGTTGTGGTAACGCTGAGAAGGAGCTAACTGCGTTTTTCCAACCATTACCTGTGTTTGTTCTGATCTCTGTCAGGATTACACATCTGGCTCGAGCTGCAGGCTCTCTTCAGACAAATCCTGTGATCCTCAAGTGTCCCTGGCTCCCCTCAGAACCCCTGGTCCTGCTCGAGTTCCAGCATCCTCCAAGTCCCCCTGGCTCCCAGCCCTGCTCAGGTACCCCCAGTCCCCCTCAAGCCCCCTCATCACCCCTGGTCCCCCTTGAGTCCCCCTGGCTTCCCTTAGGACCCTGGCACCCCTCAGATCCCTCTGACCCCCCCCAGAACCC